>OY804595.1:48449175-48867408 GCA_963680895.1 Fragum sueziense
CGGGGGGGGGGGGGGGGGGGGGGGAGTGTCCAAACTCAAATTATGGCTTAAAATCTTAAATGTAGTAAATATGTAACAATACACTAAATTTATAAAGTCAAAATTTAATTTTCGGCCAATGCCAGGTGTCAGGACCCCCACCCCCTCAAGATCTGCCCATGCAACATCTTTGACTCCAAAATTTGTTGTTTGGTAATATGTTTAGAGTTTCAAAATGTGTTTGTTTTACCGGTCGATTAACTTTTTAACAAATTGAATATTTCTAGACTGCTCTTAATTAAAAAAGAATTAGACATGTAGATGAGAAATAATTTTGTCTAATATTATAATATTATTATATGACATGTGTTATGATAGCACAGAAAATATTGAAGGAAAAGGAGAAATTGCTGATTTTCAAGAGAATCACCCGAAAGATTTGATTAACTCCATATAGATTGCGTCTTGAAATAATGTTGTCTGTCACACCTTTGAATTTTAGACCACCTTAGAATTACCGTATTCTGTTCGAGAAAGGGTTGATAAAATATTGCAATTTCTCTATTTTTCAGTCGCTGATGTACACCAAGTTGCAGTTACTTACAGTGTTGAATATAGACAAGTTATAATTGTTTTTTACTAGAAGGACTGATCTTGACTTTATGTTGATACATGTATATACAACAAAGCAGATTAATTTTGTTACAAATTGGATTTGATGATTTGAAGAGATGAAAATTGTAATATTATGTGATATTTTTATCTTATGTTATACTTTGTATTTCTTGCCCATTCTTTGCCACACACAAAGCTTTAAATATGAATAACTCTTTCTGTGATGACCAGATTTAGACTGATCCAAATTGAAAGATGTTGCAGACAACTATATCGATGTAATGTTAACTACACTGTATAGTATTTCTGCCCTCTGATAAAGAAAACATTTAAAGTAAACAAAGGATAAAATAATTGTAGTCAGCTTTGTCGTCTTTTGTCAAAATGTCCAAAAAAGATCCTTCTACTTCAAAGAACCCTACAAGGGTTGTTTGAGAAAGGTGAAGTTGTACCTTTTAAAACAATGATACTTGATGTGCCAAAAGAACATGTTTTGAAAACGTTGAATGAAAAGAGAATAATGACAGAAAAAATGGGCATTCTTTAAGGTATGCGACCCATCATTAGCATCAAAGAGCCAGAGGCGAATTTGAAAAGTGTTGGTATTTCTTAAACTGTGTTACTTTTCCATTCCAAATACAAACATATGTAACATCTCATAAGCATTTTGAACAGTTTAGAATTTTGAATTAATGCATACAAATGGAAATATTTGACTAAAATGTTCAAAATTACCTACCTTGCATATGAATATAGAGTGAAATAATATTTCTAGACTATTTTATTCTTTAAGCATAATCCGGCATGATGAATCAACTTATGTGAAGTGCTTATACAAATGTGTGCAATTTGATGCATTTCATATGGATAGAAGGTGGCGTTTCTAATGATGGGCTGTATACCTTAAATCAATCTTGATCTTGATAAGTATTCTTTAGATTTAGATGTATAAGATCTTGACTGCTGTGTTCCTAATGCTTCATACTTTATAAAATTTATGTCATCCCCTCATCTAAATTTCAGAAAAAAAAAAAAATTAACAAAGAATGGAACACTCAGAGTCATGGAACACTGCAATTTGATTTATCATTGTGATTGCAACTTCAAAAAAAGTCTGTGTTTAACCCATTCCCACATAAATTTTTAATGGTGCATTTTGTCACCCTGATAGATATGGGCTTTGGTAAAGCATTGTTGAAAATGAAGAGATTGCTTGTGACAAGCAATTGTTTCATTTCCCACAATGGTTTCCACCCAGAAAGCCAAAACAATGTTTGGTTAAAAACAGAAAAAAGAGTTGTCTATGTAGAACAGAGCAACATATAAGGGAAGGGGACAGGGAAAAGGTACTCTAAATTTGCCATTTCAAATCCAAACCCTATGTTGTTCTGTCCATCTGTCTGTCAGTCCGAAACGCAACATTGTCATTGTTGTGGGTACTCATTTTTGATTTGCCTTAGTGGGACAATACAATCAGTTCCCACAGTATGTGGTTTGATGAACAGTAAATGAAATGTTTCATTGGGAAAAGCCACCAATTTCTCTTATTTGTATCTCTTGAGATTAAGTTAGCTTGCCCCATGCATTTCCCAAACTAGACCTTGTTTTGGCATCTCTAATACAAAACGCCTGAGATAAATGAGAAAAAAAGAAGATATATGTTGATTTATAGAACAATTTCTCCTTTGTCTAAAAAGTTTCAATGCATTATTTACAAAACCCCATTCTTTATAGCCTGTATTTTTGTGAAATTAGCAGCTTTTGTATTGGTCAAGTCTAAAAATGGGCTTTTAGATTTTTACAGCATTATTTATTGACATGGATCAAATTTTGAGGAAAAGAAAATCTTACGAGATGGAGATATATAGTCCAATTTGGTGTCAATTCATGAACTATTTTACCACTTTTCATTTTATAAAAATTGTTACCGTGGTAACCAAAACTTTAGATCTAACATTATATGTATTTAATATTAAAGTTGTAACATAAGGTATAAACTTTTAGATATGATAGGCATTTTTAATTGACATCATGGTTTTAATAGAAGTGAACAATTGTCACTGAAAAACAGTCGATAATTAGTTATTTTCTATAACAAAAGCAGCATAAAAACTGGTGATTAGATTTGTTTGTGGTTTCCTTGGCAACCATTTCTTTATAAAAATTGAATTTTCATAACAAATATTTCTTGCAAGAGGAAGAAAGACAGACCAAAATGGTGTCAATTTATGGACTATTTGACCACTTTTTTCAATTTATAAAATCTGTTACCATGGTAACCAAAACTTAAAATCAAATAGAAATATGACCCTTTGAAATTAAGGATGTTATATTTACTAATTTTTATGTGTATTAATCAAAAAAATAAATTTTTGAAGATTAAATGGTGTAATAATGTATAAAAATCATTGACTCTGGATTTTTCAAAAATTGAATTATCTCCCTTTAATGATCGGAAAATGTAAAAAAATGAAAAAAATGCACAAAAAAGTACATACATAGCAATATTCTCTGACATTTTGGGTTCTTATATTTGTAAATGACTTGATAATATTAGCTTGGGTTTCACTCGATTTTTTGGGTTGAAAATGTCATTTTTTGTAAAAAAATGAAAATTTACTCATTTCGGACTTAATTATCTCTGATTTCGATTTTTCCTGGAAATTGTTTTTATGCTACGACGGTAAAGTACATGAAGGTGTTATATATATGCCAATAACTTGTATCTATTCCTTTCCTTTGTTTTTGAAAATAAACATTGAAAATTGACCCAAAAAGCCCCCTTTTTGTCTGAATTTGAATTACCTCCCTTTTTATTCCTTAATAAATGTTGAAAAGCTTGTGTGAATTCGACTTAAAATCATTCCAAATAATTGTTCAATAGTTAAATGACAATATTTCAGAGTTGTTTCTTAATTAGTTTTCTACAGAAGGGAGTTATTTAAGCTGAAAATATAGAAAAAATGCCATTTTTCAAGAAAAAAATCGTATAAAAGTCGTTGCCATGGTTACCGAAATTGAATTTTTGAATTTTTTTCAACATTTTTGCAAAACTGGAGACATATTACACCAACCTACCAAATATCAATAAAATCCGTTGACCCCCATGTAGCAGTGATTGCATGATTTTTACAGAGAACTGTACTTAATTCTTTAAATATTTAACAATATGTGAACATCGAAATATGTCTTTAAGTAATCCACATTTGCGTAACAAATAGTGAGTATCTTATGCAGTTACTAAACGAAATTGACTGTCACTCTTCATATTCGAAAACGTCAACTTCTAATGTTTTGTTCTTAGTAAATAGGGCTAGAGTACTACACGAAAACCACTTCCTATGTATCCCAGAGTAGTTTCTATGAGGTAAGTAGAAACCATGCATTTTTTAAGAAAGTGTTAATGTCTTAATTCGCTTTATTTTTTCTCTATTGGGAAATGGGGCATCCAGTAACACACATTTTCATAAAGAAAGCAAATGGTAACAGTACATTTTATCGTTCTGAAAAAAAATACCGCGATACAGAAAACAATGTTGATAAATTATGATCATTATAACAATACATAAATACAACAATTTATACCTTCTTATCACGAATAAAATAAAATCAGCGTACAAATAATGCTGATTATCAAGAATGTTCAACCTAAGGACGATATACTGAGTGTCGTTCAAATTTCTTTTGACAATCATAAAATTGAGATGAGTAAAATCGGTTTATGATCGGCCCATTTTAATATGATTACCATCCAAACATAGAAAATTATATGCATAATTATTACCATTTAAATCGACCATAGTAATCCATGTCCCAATAACTTCAATAGACGAAGAAACCATTCTAGAATATCTTTTCAAATGTTATTCTAATTGCAATAATCGAGGGAAAGTTAGCTCTGCTTAAATCAACTCATTTCCACTATAGGAATTTACTTAAAAAGCAAAAATAATTTCTAATGCCGTCATATTCCTAGTATCTTTAATAGGAATATTCTATCGGTTCCATAACCATATGGACAGATGACGTCATTTCCTTGGGGGAGGAGCAATGTCTCCATAGCGATCGATGGTTTCCGCGAGATAATGAATAATGTAATAATATGTTAAACATTGGAGAAGAGCATCTCCACAAACGGTCGCATTGATTTTGTGTCTTCGCTTGCTGTGAGATATCGGCAAAGAATTAAAACTCAATATTCAAAATGTTGTCTTCTCTCAGAAATATATAATTACGATGAAATAACATGTGCTTTTGAATGGTTACCACATTCAAACGTTTTAAAACTTCAATCCCTTTGAAAACAGTTTAGTTACAGAAGCATTTCCAGACAGCACGCGACTGTGTGCAATGCTACATCATTTGAACGAACCAAAACTAAATCACAATACGTAACAAATTCGTATCATGATGGTGATTGCTTAGTTCGTAATGTGGAATTCAACGGCGTTTGCGATATTTTGTCCCTTTAAAAGACCAGTTCTTTTGAATATTTGTGCCAAATCGCTTGTTTGTGGCAAAGGATATACTGTCCACAGCTTTTAAACCCTACTTTTAAATTAATTGCAAGTTACATTTGAAACACGGTAATATGTATATCTTGCAATATTAGGATATTTTTATGGGGAAACTTAGGACCGAAGATTGTCACTGATATAGGATAGATCTATAGTTTGATGTTGCCATATCGAAAGATCAAGGGTATATCATTTCATCGTTGTGTCCGTCTGTTCGTCAGCCCGTCATTCGGTATGTCCATATGCGCAACCTAAGTTGTCTTTGACTATTATATTCCTCTCGTCCTTTTAATAAACAAAGAATATAATTATTTGGTATGTAGGTACAATTCATCGATACTTCTGGCAGAACAAGTACAAATGTCTGTAAATTTCTATCAGTATCACATTTTAAATAATATTTCAAGTATTTCACAAAAACATCTTGTTTTTATTTTGAAAGGAAATACTTCCTCTTATAATTAAACAGATCTACACTATAGTCGTATTTTTTAGTAGTCGTTGTCATTCTTGAGGTCAATGACTTAAAATCAACAAACACAGGTCATCATCGTGTCATTCATTGTCTGAACTTTCTGCACTGATTCACATGCTACATGCATTTAACCCTTCATAAACTAGTGCAAAACCAGCACTGATTATACTTTATAAGGGAGACAGATTTGGCAAAGAATGCATTGAGTAAAAAGACTTTCGGAAACTCTGATGAATTGATTTCAATATTCCATATGATATCTATATCATTATTGATATGATGTGTATTTATTTGATTACAGTCTGTAGTTATGCGAAATGAAGTACTAATTCCTGCTGAATTAATTCCTAACTTAAATCTTAAAACATAAAATTCAAGCTTTTGCAGATAGGAAAGTGTTGTTGGTGGAAATTGAAAAGGTGATATTATTTTCTTATTGTAGTCCAGAAAACATTGTAAAATATGTGCGTTCTTAAATATTCACACCAGGGACGGCGCAAAATTCCGCGATTTTAAGGTTTACGAACTGAGAATGAAATGCAGAGCCAGAGGCGAAATTTGAAAAGTGCCAGTAATTCTTAAACTGTGTTACATTTCCATTCCAAATACAAACATAAGCATTTTGTATGGTTTAGAATTTTTAATTAATGCATACTTATGGAAATATTTGACAAAAATGTTCAAAATTACCTCCCCTGCATATGAATATAGAGTAAAATAATATTTGTAATTTATTTTCTTCTTGAAGCATAATCTTTAAATCCGGCATGGTGAATCAACTTGTGTGAAGCGTATTTACATGTGTGTGTAATTTGATGCATTTCATATTGCTAGAAAGTGGTGTTTTCATTCTCAGTTCGTAAACCTTAAAGGAACAAAACACATACTCCTCTATTTATTCACTTATCATTATGCTATATTTAGCATCTTTGTCATTTTTTGGCACAAGAAATATTTCAATTAACCATTTATCTTAAAAAAAATTATTTACTGTAAATTCCTAAATGGCATATTTGATTTTACTATATACCATTCGGTTTGAGCAATGTTCCACACAGTTTCCATGTCTTGAATTTATAAATAAGAGTGGTGTGGGATTTAAAGACATGTCTGTACACAAAATTCAATTTCTAATTGATTTGATGTTTATAAACTTGCAAATGAATACAAATTGACAAAGCAATGTTTTATATAACCATCTCTATGTAGTTCTCCAATTGAAATCTGATCAAAACTTTCCTAAACGGCAAAATATTAGACAATTCCCAGTCAAAAGTTGCTGGAGATAACACAATGGGTGTTGATATGGAAAGGATTTGTGTACAGTATATCACTGAAAATGTTGAGAGTGGGACAAAAGGAGAAAATGCTGATCGCAAAATTTTATCCATCTGGCACGTCAACACAGAAATTGTTTGGGGAATGACTTGATACAGAATCTGGTCTGTAAAACTCTTAGTTCAGTAACTTGGTATCAATTTCAACGATGATGTTTTAGAGTTTTGGCACCCAGTGTTGCCAAGGTATAGCCTTACAGTTAACACAATAGATTGGCATATTTTAACCCTTTCCCAAACGACAAAATGTCCAAATTCGATGGTGTCATAGAAGACAAAACAGGTATTGCAGAAAATAGAAAATATCGTCAAGAACTAAGTCATATATGGAAGAAAATATTCAAATGCTAGTCATTCGAATGTTCTACCCAACCCCCATATTTTTTTCTATACTATAAGCACTTACAGTCGTCAGAACTTGTTTAGAAAAGGGTTAATTCCAAAACCGAAGGTCAACGTCGCTAAACATTCAAAATGGCTGGCTTTTCTGTCAGTATTGATTTTCCAGTTTGTACACGCCTATTAATTCCTAGCCATTGTAAACATGCTTGACCACAGCCTTATTTTGATGAAATTTCAATTTTTTAGGAATATGCTTTGTTAGAGAGGATTTTGGAACTGTATGTGGAATAATCTTGTGAATGGTAAGTTCTGACCCTCTCTTTTATATTCATACTGTACGGTTTTTCAATATTTAAGAAAATTAAAAATCGATTATTAATTTACTTCTTTTATCATCGGTATTAACCAAATTGTCTTAACACAACTTTTAAAATGTAGTGTGACAGCTTTTTCACCTGTTAGCGTATATCAACTTAAGCAACATATTGAATGTCGTTAACAACTTCCCAAGCAATTTTGCTTTATGAGTTCCTTAAAGCAAAGTATATGTAAAAGATTAATCGGAACAAAATCCTTATAATCAGAAATTTCTTTTTGTCGCTTTATTTTCTGATATATATTGTTCACATATCCTATAACCATATAAACATCTGCATTGTCGTCTCAAACAACTTTCATGTAAGAACAGTATAAAGTTTTGCCATTTGGAAAAGGGGTTTGCATCGAATTTTTTTTACCCGTTCATGCTTAATTACCATAAAACAATACAATCATCAATGAAAATCTTAACTAGTGTCCATTTGCTATCTTTGAAACAATTTTCGAAACAAAATTAAAAGAGAACCACATTAAACAGCAATTCAAATGCTTAGCGAAAACATTTGAATTTATTCACTTTTGATACCGCATTCAGAATTTCACATGATTGGTTTGCAATAAGTTTATGTTTGACAGTCAAAATATTTATTAATTAATGCACTATTGAAACACATTTATCTTTTACAGCATATCTAAAGGTAAAGTCTCAATTTTATAGCAATATGAAGCTCTGATTTATTGAATTTATTAAATATTACAGAAGGAAAAAAAACATTAAACTACTGGTTCGATTTAAAGTTAAAGCTTGTAAAAGACATAATTCAAAAGTAGTCATAAAAATAGAATTGAAGATGAAAGTCGTCTTAAATAATTAAATAGGGGGCATTAACCATAATAACCAAATTTTCAAAGAAGTAAATTTCCTTTTTTTCTTTTTTGTTTTACCATAACACAAGATTTACACATTAAAAGTAGTCATCCTGACTAAAAAATGCACTATAAATTCATTTGTTGTACATTTCTATTGTAAATGATCAATTGTCAAATTTATACACATTGAAAAATAGCGAACGTATTCATGATAGCTTAAGCTATGATACATATTTCTGTTTAAGAAAAACGCATTAAATAGACTTGTATTTGTTTGAGAAAAGAAATGCAATGTATACATACGACTTCCCAAAGCAGTTAATCAAAGACCAAATAATTAGATATATAATATTTTAATTATCTCAATTTGCATGATCTTAAAGATTTAAGGGGTATTATTATTGGAATCACCATCATCATAATAATCATTATTATTGTTATTATTATTATCTACACTAAATATCTCATGAGTAAATAAACATTACTCATGCATGCTGCAATTTATAAAACTGTACCATTCTCTCGTCTAATTCAAATTATACTTAATTCTTGTAATTTATATCTATAAAATTTATAAACATCATGCTTTGAAGATTTATAAGGCAATGTTAATTTCCTATTTTACATTTAATCATGTTTTTGCTCTGATTCAAACAACGTTCTTCGTGATGCAAAAGAATTAATTGAAATGGAATTCAATTCTATTTTCGATTCAATTTTTGGAACTAAAATCATTTCATAAACAACAAAAGTGGATTGTTCAAATTTCAAAGTTGCTAAAAACGTTTAAATGGACATTGTGATGTGATAAAAGATATAATTTGAGATTTATTTAGCTTATAAAATATTTCATTTAAAGGATTAAAACGCTGTTTTCAGTATTTTCTTCTTTTGGACCATTACTATCCAAATTACCCATTTTTGGGACGCTAAAATCGGGTCTTGTTGGTGAAAAACTGATATTTAGAAGTGACTTTTATGTGGAGTGAAGAGAAAACGCTGGGCAGCGGTCATCTTTCAATTCAGATAGAATATTCGGTCGATAAAATGTGTGTGTCCAGCAGGATCATCTCAATGGGAAATGTCCATTGGACCACTCTTAACACTAAAGATTAACATAAACGATACAATGTGTCCATGGAAACTAAATACATGGCATTTTCATACGACTTTTTAAACCATACTATTAATGCGTCGGTGTTACAAAAATCTCTGAAATGACTTAATGGCTAAGTCCGCGCTCTTGAGACTTCGTGTAACAAAAATAGGCACACGTACATTATTGTATAACAAGGAAAAAGACATACATATACCGATGGGCATTCCATGATGCTGTGATAGGAATGTAGATGGATGTCCGTAGAAAAAGAAGCCATGCATCACAGACGTACAAGGACAGCGAAGAACGCATTCCCCCATCTTAACGCCATTGGAATTTATTAGCATAAATATGAGGTTCACAGGGTTGGTCGAATATTTTGTTTTGCGACATGTTGAGAAATGTTATTTTGCTTTGTATCAATGATGCTGTTCAACTTAATTTATAATAACTTTTATTAAAACAAAAATACAACTCATAATTGTATATAGATCTTATTCGTTCCAATTTTCTCGCTCGTATTTGAACGGAAGATTAGTAACTGCCATGTTGCATAGTTGCACAGAATTGAACATGACTTATTTGGTTTATTTTTTAACAAATTTAATATTTAAATAAATGCATTTGAATGATTTATTTAATTTTTCTGTGTAAGTGCTTTTGTTTTCTTGTTTTTTTTTTCAAAATGTGTAGGCCTACAATGCAATATTTTTTTGCTTTTGGTTCAGAGATAGTCATCTTGTACCACGAAATACATGTATCTATTTAAGTAAACAAAATAATTATGGGATATTGTAATACTCTATTTTTTGTTCAATTTGGGTAGCTTTCATTCTAAACAGGTCTGGGTAAACGTACTTTTTTACTGAAAAGTGTTAAAAGCTTATCATAGAGAGAATTAAAATTAATGCTTACGTGTGATCATTAGAATAATATTTATAGTGTTCTTTTTTCTTCTATTTAACATCAGAAGTTGAGAACTACAATTAAATGGTTCAATGCTAACTCAAATTATAATTTCTATTATTATGTTTCATAGATATCCCGTTTTCACGGTATGACTAGTTTAACAACATAACATTAAAATGCGTTTTAACCCTCTCCCAAATAAGGTCTTGTTTTGGCCCCGTAGTGTAAACGCTTTGTAAAACATTGAGGCAGCATGAGACAATGTTATTAAACCAACCTTTCCACCATTTTTCTTAATATTTTCGTAGCAACTTTTTTCAATGTCTATCATTTATCCACTTTGTCATCTGCAATATATTTCAAGTTGTCCCAATATTTGAGTGGTTTGGACAGGTTAATGTTAAACCGATTGGAACACTATATGCATTCATAGCTTGAACACAAACATTTTTCTCAAATATGTACATGTTAATAATCTTTAATGACAGCTGATCAAAAAGCTGTTTACATTGTTTATAAAAGTACACGTTAAAAGTAGTAAAGCAATAACACAATTGGTATATTTTATTTCATATCATTCCTAGTATATTTGATTTCTGTGCATAGAAAAATAAGTTTGAACAGAATTTCAAACACTACAATCCCATAACAGTTTTGTTTCTTTTAGACTAAACCATTTGTATAAAACTAGAATTAGTGAAACTGAAATATGTTTACAAACAAAATATATTTATTATCATTTTATAATTAGTTTTTTAGTCTTATTCATGTGCATAAAACAAAAAATAGATTTACAGATATACAAACAATATATATCTTAATCGCTTTGTTTTTTTTTAGATTAATCCATGTATAGACAACTAGAATTTGTTAAAATTAAAAATACCAACAATATATTTTCTAATCACTTTGTTAATTTTAGAATAATCCTTGTCCTGAAAACCAGAATTGATTAAATAAGAAAAACAAACAATGTTTTTATTGTCATTTAGTTAACTTCATTCTCACCAATGTACATAAATCTTTTATCACCCACGTTGAATGAATAAAAAGGACAACACAGTGAATTGTATTTTATCTCAATCACTTTGAAAGAAGCACATGACAGCAAAATGAGCAATCCACTTTAAAGGAAGCAAAAGACAACAAAATGACCAACATCTTATCTAATCCACTTTAAAAGAAGCGAAAGACAACAAAATGACCAACATCTTATCTAATCCACTTTAAAAGAAGCAAAAGACAACAAAATGACCAACATCTTATCTAATCCACTTTAAAAGAAGCAAAAGACAACAAAATGACCAACATCTTATCTAATCCACTTTAAAAGAAGCGAAAGAAAACAAAATGACCAACATATTATCTATTTCACTATAAAAGAAGCCAAAGACAACAAAATATATTATAAATTATCTTATCCACTTTGAAAGATGAAAAAAAAACAACAACAAAATGAATAGTGAATTAAGCAGAGGACAACAAAATGAAATATAACTAATCATTGTTGATAATTATGTATTCCCCAAACCTTTGGAATTATAGATAAAAATTCTTTAACCTATTAAAAATATAAAGGAAAGCCAAATTCGTGTAGTTAGTTTTCAAAACATAAAAATAATTTTTACACGGTAATCTGCAATATTTCTGTAAAAAGGTAAAGGGTGCTTAATGAACTAACGGAAAGTGAATGTTCTTTTTCACTATCTTCTTCACTACCATTTATTTGGACCGACAGGTAAGGGTTGTTTACATTCAAACTCCATGTAAACGGTCGTTACCGCTCAACCATTTATTAAAGTCTATTTAGCCCTTTCCCAAACAAAAACTTGGTTTTGAAGGTACGAAAAAGCTTTGGAAAACAATGATGCAGAAGAAGAAAATTCTGGTAATAAGCATTTTCTTCTAATGTCAATATTTTTGGAGCTTTACTAAATACAAACTTTAACTATATCATCACATACTTTTGTAGTCTTCAGAAGCTGTCCAGTCGTAAAAGTTCGAAAAATTCTCTGTTTGTGCAAACGGTTAAAAGATCGTTCTTTAAACTTCCGCACAATTTCAGCTATTTCCTGACCTAGTTCAGATGGCGTTAACTAGGTCAACTAGAGTTCCTTCAATGCATGCAATAGAAGTTGTATTTACACTCTTCACGTGATGTAACCCTTTCCCAAACTGCATAGATTTAGACGGCTTCCATTTGAAAGCTTCTGCAGAAGACAAAAATGCATTTTGATAAGCATATGATTTGATTACTGTATGCTTCGCAGATTATAGTTGCACCTCAATGGTTTACTTAAGTTTTAATTATAGACCAATTGCGGACATAAAATCCCAGATCTTGTTTGGGAAAGGGCTAAATGTGTTATCGTAGCTTAAAAGTGTGTCAATTTATTGAATACGCAAAAAGCGTGGGCGTTAAGAAGAAAACTACGAAGTATTCACTTTCGTCATACGCACGCCCTTATTTTCGGTAACGCAGTTGGAATTTCCAAGCCGTGACTAATACAATGATGCCTACTTACAAGAATGCACGTGTAGGAACACAAACGTTAGGAAAATATTTCGTTTTTTTTATATTTGAATAATTAGCTGAACTGTAAAATGACAGAATGTACGTTTCGGTAAACTTTTTTCTCCCTTTTAATGACCCAATTTGCATAGGAATGTCAAAAATGTGTCACACATCCTGAAATTAGGTCAGATTTAAGGAAGAACCATAGCTCATTCTGGGCAGTTGTAAATATGGTTTTGAAACGAAAACACGAAAAATACTCCGGTCGAGCCTAATCTAACTATTCGTACAGAAGTCATCACTCTTGTAAATGATCGATTTCGGTTCTAAGTAAACCGTGACCGATTTGGAAGTGTTATATTTTTTATCAACGTTATACACATAACGTAAAATTAATGTAGAACTTTCTTAAAAATGAAATTGTATGGGTAATAAACAAATCACTTTTTTTCTTCTTCAGATACAGATGACAAACCAAAGGTGGACAGCTGAAACTGCCAATCAGTATTTTTGACATCAATCAGCGTAATAAATCGGACCATGCATGCTAGCACCAACGATGATTCGTTCGTCAACAAAGTCTTTCTGATGATATACTAAAATTCGAAAACAACTATTATGACCTAAATGTACTTTTAGTATAAAATGATAAAAGTATGATAATGGAAAGTCTTAAAAATGTTTGTGTAGTGACCATAAAACGGTTCTAGGTATGTGCACGTTCATTGTTCGAAGTAAATTAGTGTAGAAAGTGATGACAAAAACCAAGAACAGATCTGGTTTATGATATGAAACCTGATATTAGACTATGATTTACGACACAATGATAACACTGGTGTTATTCGGCTACCGGGAAATACTTGTATGCCCAGATATTTCAATCTACATTGTTTATAAACAGTTGAGCAAAGCCAATATTCTAACTTGACAACCATATTTACAACTTTAAGTATTGAGTTATCCTTTTTTAATCACCTATATATTAAGAGAGTACATGTTATAAATGATGTTGTTAATTGTATAGACATATCAAATAACATACATAATCATTATATCATTATTGTTATAAACTAGTATTATTATAAGAATCACCAATATCAATTTATGGTGAAAACAACTACATGTACCATAAATTGGATATGGAATTATATTGTGAATTTATTCATTTATAAACAATGTATAATAGATTCACTATTAAACGAGTATAATTTCAGTTGTTTTGATAAAGCAGTCCAACTGAAATTATTCTCGTTTAATAGTGAATCGATTATACACCTTTGTATAATTGTTTGACATCTTCAACGGGGAATACAACTACATGTACTATAAATTGGATATGGAATTATGTTATGAATTTATTCATTTATAAACCATGTACTCCTTTGTATAATTGTTTGACATCTTCGTGCGTGGTTACAACTTTAACCCATTCCCAAACAAGAACTGGTTTTGACGTCCCTAATAGAAAAGGCTTGGGAAAACATTGAAACAAAAGAAGAAACTGCTGATAACCAGCAGTTTCTCCTTTTGTCTCAATATTTTCTGTGGCATATTTTACACAAATTCTATCTTCAATGAGATCCATTTTGTCATTTGTGGCAGCTTTTGAATTGGACCACCCTAAAATTTTGTCGTTTGGGAAAGGGTTAATGTCGAATTGGAGGGAAAGGGTATGGTGTCAATGACCTCAACTTTGTGATTACGAGACACAACGATGTATCAGCCAACCCACCTCTTCAGCAGATATTAGCCCTTTCCCAAACGACAAAATTTTAGGGTGATCCACTTCAAAAGCTGCCACAAATGACAAAATGGGTGTTAGAAAAGATAGGATTTGTGTAAAATATGACACCGAAAATGTTGAGACAAAAGGAGAAACTGCTGGTCATCAGCAGTTTCTTCTTTTGTTTCAATGTTTTCCCAAACCTTTTCTATTAGGGACGTCAAAAGCAGGTCTTGTTTAGGATAGGGTTAAGGTATTTCTCACTGGAGCATTAGAAGGTGAATGATCGCTATATTATCACTTTAAAAGGGTCTTCAAGTTGGATACGCAAAATCTTTGATTTTATACATATGATAAAAGAAAAGACACTTCGTAACCACAGTACGTTATAAACTATATTTATAATAGTTTTATTGAAGTGACTATAGATATAAGCTTTGTTTCTATTTTGATGCGAAGTATTGCAAGCGATGCTTCTGTACCATTGCCCTTACTTGTCTGTGATTACTGTACGATTTATATTTTGTTTATGAAATTTTACACTGATACATTTGGATCATTCCACGGGAATTTTGACACTTATTTCAGAGACGGCTTGTTTAAATTCAACCAATAAGCAACTATGACAACTTTGACATACACGTTTGAGTGCACGTTTGTACACTGTGTCCTAACCAAATAGAATAAAATGAACACCATGTTATACTTTACTGGTAGATAAAAAATGACATTGAAATTAATAAAGTTTAATAAACCAACACTTTAAACGAAAAATAAAGTGAACAACTGGGTCAAATGTCAGGATACAATAGTTTCAAAGAAGTTTAAAAATAATCACAGAAAATAAGTCGCGTTATCTTGTGTACTCTTACAAAAGACTGGGTACCTGTACATTTAGTACAAAGGGAAAAAATAAGTATTTAGAGGCAATGTCGTATTAATAAGAAAAGTTCTAAAATGCTTTTGATTACATCCTATTGAATCTGTATCTCAATATTAGTTGAATTTATGGATTTTTTTACAATAAACTAAAAAACTTAAATAGAATTCAGCTCATAAAGTATTAATGGAAACAATTGTTCTTTAAAATTAAGATGCTGAAAAATTCATATGGATTAATACTCTCAATGGACCATGTGCTGATTCATTGATCATTAAAAGTACGAATGTACTGACCTGAAACTTGCATTCTTCATTCTGCCTTTCTAAATAAAAACAATTAACCCAGTTCACTCCATAGATTATACATTTAACACCAGTAAACATTCGGTCCAAAAACACGTTAAACTGATGGTCAAACACCTGAAGGATCACTTAACCCATATAGTGATACCGTAAACTTTTGATCGTGTAAACTACTTCCGATATGCTGGCCCTGGAAATTTGATTCGTATTGTTAAGTGGCCCTGGAGTAAATATTGCGCATAACGAGCGATTCATTCACGGTCCCGCCTACGTAACACGGAGTAACCATATGCCAGCCAATAGCAAAACAGATATTGCGTAATATCCAATGAGACACCAAAATGATATTAACTAGTTGTAAAATTCACTCGTGCTCTATATTTTCATGAAAATACGCTCTGGTAGAGAAATTTAATGAAATTAAGATAATGTTTCAACTAATGGAGGGAAGGATCACACATTTTTTGTAACACAGATTTATCCCTCGAAGCATACTTTTCTAATGTTTTGTTTATGTTTGTATTGCTAAAGCATGACTATTTTTAAACAACATTATATGTCTTTCTCCTATCAGAAGTTAAACTATACAAATATCGACTTCTATAAAGTTGCTTTTTTATGGGTTGGTAATTGGGATGGAGAGAAAATATGAGTTTTCACATAGCCTGACTTTGTAAAAAATAACTATTTGATTAAAATACAGATACGTGACGATTGTGCTGTTACAACAGATCTCCATTTGGTATCTGTGTTTTTATGTACATAAATTGTGGTTTTGTGGGATAGTACTTTCTTTCTGATTGAAATTCTACAGTCGACCATCTGCACACGTATGCTTTCTGAATTAGCATTCCCCGACAGCTTTCTTTATATTTACTCGAATCTTAGAACAATTGATTTGTTTTTCCTCCTATGTATTTTATGTTCTAAAAGAAGACTTTCCGAAGACACATAATTCACTCGCTCATGGCTTAGATTTTTCTATCTCTAAATACGACATTGTGATGGTGTTTTCTATACCGGTATATCACAACTTTAAAAACATTCTTTTAGTTTTCTATTGGCGTTGCGTCATTTGGCTTATTATGATAATATTCTTGGTTATTGTTATGCAGCGGATGTGTATTTCTATGACTTATTAGTTAATGTGTACCATATTAACTAGTATTGTTTTAAAACATGTATTCTAACATGACACGCGTACTACGTCGGCTCCTCTAGCGTATTCATTACGTAATAAAATGTGATGCGCTTATGACGTCACAGAACGATGACATTCCTTTGAAATAAATTTAGATAACATACATTAGTTTCTCCATTCCTTGTATCATTTTACATGGACGAAGGAGTGGCTCAATCTCCTTCGCAGTTATCTCCCTTGAATCGCCTGCCACTTGCGTAATCGTTGTTCGGAGTTTGACGGTGGCTAAGTGTCATTCGTAAGATTTCCTGAAGACATTCAAACATGCATGAATTTGTTGATGTACACATTTATAGTAGGACGTACAATTTCGAGGTAAATTTCTTGGCATTTTGTGACTTTCAAATTTTGAAACAAGACAATTATATTTTTCTATCAGTGATTATGGTTTTACTCCCCTTAGAACTTAGAACTTGAATTGTTTCTTCCAATAAATGTGAAGTACAGATTGGTGCAATATCTCTTACAAATTTGTCTAACAACTGTATAAGGCGGAGGGGGGTTTATAAGTATATTTATAAAATGGGTCAATGTGCATATTGTATGGAATGGTCTTGGAATATATACGGATCCATATGCATTTACATTTAATACACGCTTATTCTTATCCTTGTGTTTATTTTTTATGGTACAGAAATAGGATTTCGGTTGAATAATTATAATTTGTTGCGCCACTTTACTCTAAACCACGGTAGGGCATGACATATTTCTTAAATGATATGTTTTACCTTAGACCCACAAAACAGATGATACATTTCTAAGAAATAATAAAATTAAAACTTCACTACCACTTTGCAAATTCTTATTCTATTTCGTTATGCTTGACGTTACGTCATAAACTGCACCGAAAATGGAACGTTACTTATCAACATAAGGCGTTGAAACGTTTTGTGGGAAAGGAACAATCATTTATTTTGAAAACTTAAATCGAGGATATTTGAATACAAAGCCGATTGACATCACGTGAATTTACTGACTAATACACGTTTTCTGCTGTTATCCGCCCGGTTTCTGCTTAAAAAACGTGTCTATGACGGCTCAGAAACTACATTTTTATGCATTTATATTCACAAATCCTAGCTTTGTTAATTAAGGTAAGTTTGAAGAGCGACCATGTGACTTACAAATTCTGTGTTTATTCTGCGGCACCAAATGCCCATGCTACAATTTTCATCATTTTTTTAAGCAAAGCATTCTCCTTTTTTGTGATGGTGAATGTCAAATGAAGTATTTTATTGTTCTAAATGTAAACATATTCCAGAAAGTTTTATTTTTTTTGAAAATATAGATATTTTTTTCATGATTAGGCTAAAACAGGGTGGGTGGGGTAAGATAGAGTCAAATATCTTTTTTATTTGGGTGGAAAATTGTGCCGATTTTTAGTGTAAAAATAGCCATTGTTTTTATTTTCAAAATATCCAAAAACAAAAAATATTCATTAGGTAATTTTTTGGTGAATTGAAAAAAATGTAAAATTTTCTCAAAAAATGATATTTTTCAACTTTTCCCATATTTTTTTTTCTCCAGAAAATGGTTTTAAAATACTTCTTTCAATTATTTCATCACATTTGTGCATATGTTAAATCTCTAAATTGATATAACATTTGAAATTATCCATTCAAAATAACTTGCTATATGACTTTAAAACATATTGGTAATTTTGCGAAAATGGCCATTATTAGCCAAGGGCAGATAACTCTGACACGAAAACGAGTCAGGAAACTTACCCTGATTCATTTATATTTTGTTCAGGAAATGTTTCTTTACAACATATGTACAGATAAGAAAAATCATTGGCCGAATAAAAAGTAACCCCCGAGTCCTAACTTACCTTAACACCTTTCTATAAAATTCAATGAGTACCCACATCATAGCATAGAGTTTGATGAACAATAAATGAAAAACGTTCGTTCCCTATAATATTTGTGACGTGTCACGCTAAAAGGGACCTTATAGGAAGTGTGAAAAATATCGACCCTAGTCAGTCTGCGCAGTCCGCGCAGCCAGACTAGGAACTACACTTTTCACTTGCATGTAAATCGGAGTGTCGAAATCGTAAGGAATGTTTTGAGTACGGACTTAGAGTCATCATATTTTTTTCAGATTCGATTAAAATGATATTTAACCGTTTCTCCAGTTTCGATTATAATGATATGTAACCGTTTCTTAATTTTCGATTAAAATAATATGTAACCGTTTCTTCAGTTTCGATCAAAATAATATGTAACCGTTTCTTCAGTTTCGATCAAAATAATATGTAACCGTTTCTTCAGTTTCGATCAAAATAATATGTAACCGTTTCTTCAGTTTCGATTAAATTAACATATAACCTTTACTTCAGTTTTTATTAAAATAATATGTAACCGTTTCTTCAGTTTCGATTAAAATAATATATAACCTTTACTTCAGTTTCGATTAAAATGATATATAACCTTTACTTCAGTTTCGATTAAAATAATATGTAACCGTTCCTTCAGTTTCGATTGAAATAATATATTTACTTCAGTTTCGATTAAAATAATATGTAACCGTTTCTTCAGTTTCGATTAAGATAATATGTAACCGTTTCTTCAGTTTCGATTAAAATGATATGTAACCATTACTTCAGTTTCGGTTAATGGTAAATTATTGTGTAACCGTTTCTCCAGTTTCGATTTAAATGATATGTAACCTTTTTTCAGTTTCGAAAAAAAAATGATATGCATCCTTTTCCAGTTTCGAATAACATATGTAACACTGTCTTAAGTTTCGATTAAAATAATACGTAAGTATTTCATGATTGAGAAATAGAAGAAAACGGTAAGAAATGACTCAAGATGAATAGTTTCTCCTTTTTCCAACTTATTGAAATGGCTTTATAATTTTAGTCATTTCAAACTCATTCTTTTTGGTCATTCAAAATCATTCTGTTGGTGTTATCTTATTTTTTTATTAAAGCGAACTGGTCCAGATATTAATTCTAATATATTTCTAAAATTATTTACTTCATTTCCTCATGCAGTTGTAACTTGAACATGAATATATCGCTGCCTTTCTGTCAAAACCACGTATCTACAGCTTAAAACAAGCTGCAGATACGAGGTTTTCGCAGAAAAGCGACGATATATCTTTATTCAAACCAGAAGGTCATAGACCCATGAGGTATATAAAATGTACAACAGAATATATAGACTGATTTCAGTCTGTTAAGAATAACATCATTTGTATTGAGAAATATGAAAATAAGGTACATAGAAAATTGTTGCTCTGTGTCGTTCTTAACAACGACACAGAGCAACAATTTTCTATGTACCTTACTTTCATACTTCTCAATACAAATGATGTTATTCTTAACAGACTGACATCAATCTACAGAATATACAACTTGATCATTCCTGATTTGAATTAAATACTATCATAATATTCTTTGGTGTGCAATGTACTTGTATGTATTTTAATAGATTTTAAGTTAATAATATTTAAGTTCTTTTAATCTTTCTTTTAAAATAATCGTTACAGTCGTTATAATTCCAAGTTGTAATTGTTATTCTAATTTAAATAATATTTTAGAAAACATAAATATCTGACTTTAATGAATACAGTATTTTTCTTACCCGAATGATATAGTTTTCCTTTGACATCTCCTTGACTTTAAATTTGCATTCATAAAAATGAAATTAGAAACATCGTCACATATTATTGTATTCCCACTATCATTTCACATTGAAAGCGTTCAGTATAAATGTTAAGATAAATGTTGACCAAATGACCGCTGCATGATATGTAGGCATGATTCCTGCGGACAGTGGTCAATAACTCAATATTCCTAGTGTCCAGTGAATAATTACGCACACTGGTGGTCAATGCATAGAAATGTCAAGGGGTTAAACTATGTGTTACTGTATAATTCTAGCCTTTAATCATGATGCACTGTCGTTATCAGAAAGAACAGCATGGTGATTCCAATGAAAGCTCAGTAGTAACAATGCAATGTTCCATGTTTTGTCTGCCGAATGATCATGGAACTGCTCCAAATTAGTTTACGTGTATGTATCTGCTTTTCTGTTGCTTTTATATTTCAAAGAATGAAAAGGCTTTTTAAAGGATTTACGAATATCTTGTAAAAGGATAAAGCCTTACCTGTGCAGATATATTGCGTTGCAGATATGTTAAGTCCGTACATGTTACCATTATTAATCCTCCAAAAATTTACAATATCCTCTTGTCCAGTCCTAGAATCGTGCATATATTATGGCCAAGCCACGTGTCACTCAAAGCAAGGCAATAAAGTAGCTTTCGTTATCCATTCCTGATAAAAATGTCTCCTTAGGAAAAAATGCAATATTGGACGCAGAAATGAAAGTCATTTATCGTTCATCGTAGACTTGACCATCTGATGAAACCACTCGGGGAACTTTCTGTGAGATTCTCAACTGTTTGTATCTTAATAGATAATGGTTGTGGCGAAGGAGGGCCGTAGGAGAAGAAATAAATTATGCTGAATACGCACAGAGAGTTTGGTTTTTGGTACGTATGTACCAAATATCTTAAAGCTATGTTATTGGAACAGAATGTCTATGTCTTTTTTATTGAGTGTCATTTTGTCCTACTTCTTTTTCTTCGGTATACATGCACATTCGTATTCGTTCTGTTCGTATGAATTGTATCATTTGAATTTCGACATAAATAAGATACATGTATACTCTTCCAATATATGAATATTATTTTCAAGTATCACGGTCCTTCCTTAAATGTTTTGTCTGTAATAGGCCTAAAGTATGTAATTGCCATGAAACTTCAAATAGATTTCAAGACTTGATGTTTACTTTTTCATTTTTTTTTATTTCCATTTAATGTTTCTGTCGCTGGATTATCATTAGAAGGTATAATTTTCTGCAAGTTATGGAACTCCATAATAATAACTGTCATATTAGCCGCATTTCCATAAAATAAGAGTAAATCATTATGTACATTGTATATGAATGTGCTCTTAATCACCAAACAAATTTGTCTCATTTTTCTGATATTCTTAATTACTTTTTTAATTTTTGTCTCAAATGTGGGTCTTTCATTTATTAAGATTTGTTGGCGATAGACAAATAAAGTGCATGGATACTTTTGAATTGATTCGACTCTCAATCAGCTCTATCTTATACGTATCATATACTTCGCGATAAATGATCTGGAAGATCGTTATCAAGCTTATAGCTACAGATGCTCTGCCATGTAATTTATCTTGATATATACTCTCCCCACACAGATGCCATCGCTTTGTACAACTCGACCGATTTAACACGGTGGATAATCACGTGATACAATATTTTAAAAAAATCTTCAATAATTTTGTAATTACAGGACCGATTTGAATTCGGCTTGAAGCAGAGAATGTGGACAGACGTCACGCATAAGATGGACGTGGTTGATTTTTGAAAAATAAACTGATAAAAAGGTTTTTGAAGATAAACCAAAATTTTGGTTTATCTACAATAACTTTTTTATCAGTTGATTTTTCAAAAATCCAACACGTCCAGCTTATTTCCGGCATTTTCCCACCTCTGCTTCAAACCGAATTCAAATTGGTCAACTGTTAAAAAAAGATATTGAAGATTATGGGTAATTCTGAGTCATGTGATTATACACCGTGTTTAACATCTGTCGGTTTGACATGAAATTCGACTTGTAATACTAGTGTGACGTCATCAATGCGTCATAAGTCTCTCTCAGCATTGTCCAATACCGGTATAGATAACGAACTCGGGCACATACACAAACCATACTAATCTACCCATGAAACGATTGTTGTTTGAATTTTGTGAACGTTAATTCAAATCATGACTACTTGTATGTTAATAAGTTAAACATTGCCCAAACATAAATAAAGTATGGTAGTCCGATTCAAAAGTTTAGGTAATGGTTAATTATATTAGATATATTTATTTACCTTGAAGTGTCTTATTTCTCTTAGGTGGCATAAATTTTAATTAAAAAGCGGATATTAAATAGGATTGGCAAGTCTTAATATACGTTTGAGGAATCGAGATCTGTGAAAACTTCAACAGAACAAAACTTGTTGTCGAAACTTGCAAAGAGGTATTTTAAGATATTTGTAAATGTCACGGAATTAACATAGACAACATACAAAAGTTGTCTTGTCACTCTTTAAGGTACACTCTTGGTTCGTTAGATAAGTAGACAGTATTGATCCTTTGTGAAATGACAATCCTCAAAAAGTTCTCCAAAATTAAAGATCCTGTTGACCACAAAATGATGTCTATTAACAAAGGATTTGTCTATGCAAAATCAAACCGTAGGAAATTGAGACAAAAGGACAAAGTGGTGGTCGTCAGAACTTTATGGTGGCAAATGTTATTTATATGGGATACTAAAGTCAAAGTTTGTTAAGGAAGGGCTAAGCAAATGTTAACCTTGTTCACTTGGTAAATTAGAGTTGTAATCTCGTGAATTGGAGTTCGAACCCCGACCGACAAAAGTAGCATATTTTTAAGGAGACTTACAAAATAAGTCCCCATTTGTTACTCCTGCACTAGCCCAGGCTGTTCACTTGATTTTGAAGAGAGTCACCGATACATACAGGGGTTAATTAAAAAGTAGTGAACCTCACATAGAAAGGTTTGAATTGTAACTGTCAAACGATTTCATTTTACAACATAATCCCCTTCTTTGTCTATACAATTTTGCCAGAAATGATTTAAGGTCTCAATGCCACTTTTGTAGACCTCCTTCTCCTGATCGTTCAGAAAGGCCTCAACTGCATGTATGACGTCATCATTTGACTGAAAGTTGGTACTAGCAATAGCTCTTTTCAACTGTGGAAACAGGTGAAAGTCTGATGGAGCAAGATCAGGTGAATAAGGCGGCTGTTCTACTAGTTCAAACCCACAGCCATTGATGGCAGCCATGGTAGTGGCAGATTTGTGAACAGGGGCATTGTCCTAGTGGAACCGTACACCTTTGCTGAGTTTTCCACGGCGTTTGAGCTTGATGGTTTCTCTCAATTGCCTTAAAAGTGATGCATAATACTGTCCATTAATTGTTTGGCCCTTTTGTAGAAAATCTATCATCAAGATGCCATCAGCATCCCAGAAAACCGAAGCCATAACCTTTCCTGCTGATGGGACAGCCTTTGCTTTTTTGGGTGGGGGTGAGCCAGGGTGCTTCCAATGTTTGGACTGTTGTTTTGACTCTGGGGTGAAGTGATGGACCCAAGTTTCATCTATAGTCACAAACCTCTGCAGAAAGTTATCTGGGTCTGCCTCTAAAAGACTCAGATTAGCACGTGACAAAGTGCGCATAGCGTGCTTCTGGTCAACTGTCAGAAGCCTTGGTACCCAGCGGGCAGAGAACTTTTTCATCTCAAGATTTTCCGTGACAATGGAATGAACTCTTTCCTGTGAAATACCAGTTTTACTGACTATATCTCTCTGTAGCCCGCCTGGCAGTCATAACAATATCATGGACTTTATTGACCATTTCTGGTGTTGCAACGGTGACAGGCCTCCCATCTCTTTACTGTAGTATACGAATGGGTATTATCTCCTAGTGTTGAAACCATATCTGCATGGATTGTCTTCGAAGTAAGACCCTTTTTATACAGATATTGAATCACTGTTCTTTCAGTAATCTTGTCCCTTTTGCAAAATCCACTTGCTCGGTTTACTTTAGAGTGCTACCTCTTCAACATAAACTGACCAAATGACACCAGTTTTCGGCTGCACATCTTTTTATAGCCAGAGAATACAGGGGCTGAAAATGGACAAGCTTGCTTGACCCCTCCTATGAGAGGCTCACTTCTTACCAATCAATCCTCGTAAATACAAGGCTACCACAGCCGAAAAGAAACAGACGGAAACATAAAATTGAGATATAAATCAGATCAAACAGTGCAGCGGTGCAGCTTGCATTAAGCTACTGTTACGAGGTTTTCGAAGAAAAGCGACTCAATAATAAATGATCAAATTTAAATGAAGTCATGTCTGACCATTTAAATGAATCCAACTGTAAGTATAGATAATGTACAGTGTAGATCAAAGTGACCGATACATTCAAGGACTGATGCCTCATACAGAGAATTAATTATTCCCTATGTCTAAAGGAGTTAGAACAAAAAGAAAAGCAAGTATAATCATAGAAATAATTACTGATGTTATATAAGAAGCATATTTACTTTTACATCATTGAAATTGTCAATAATAGTTTAACCAAATAGGTTATACTGGTGCAAACGACATAACCGGCGTTTTTACATAATCACAAGAGGCTCAAGAGGGCCTGAATCGCTCCACTGGCTAAAGTGGAAGAATTATCCCATCATTTCTTGTAAGCCTTACACAGCCAAATCTTGAAATTTGTGAAAAAAAATTTGAAGAGCGACTCAAAGAACATTCTTCCAAAATCTGTTTCAAATTGGCCTAATCGTTGGTTTTTAAAGATTTTTCTTATGATTTCTCTAAGTCTGATAAGCCCCTTTCTCCCTGCCACGGCCACATTTTTTGACAAATGTAAAAATTTGTGAACAAATTTAAATAAAGAATGACTCAAGGCACATTCCTGCAAAGTTTGGTTCAATTGGGCGTACTGGTTGATTTTTAAAGAATTTTCTTACGATTTCTTTAAGTCTGATAAACCCCTTCCTCCCTGCCACGCCCACTTGTTTTGACCAATGTAAAAATTTGTGAATAAATTTAAAAAAAAGAGACTCAAAGAACATTCCTGCAAAGTCTGGTTCAGATTGGCCCTATGGTTGATTTTTAAAGAATTTTCTTATGATTTCTTTAAGTCTGATAAGCCCCTTTCTCCCTGCCACGGCCACATTTTTTAACAAATGTAAAAAAAAATGTGAACAAATTTTTAAAAGAATGACTCAATGCAAAATTCTTGCGAGGTTTGGTTCAAATTGGCCCAATGGCTGATTTTTAAAGAATTATCTACGTCTGATAAGCCCCGCCCTGCCACGCCCACATTTTTTGACGAATCGAAAATTCGCGAACAAGTATTGAAGGGGGTCACTCAAGGAACATTCCTGCCAAGTTTGGTCAATATTGGCCCACTGGTATAAGAGGAGAAGATGTTTAAAAAACAAGAGGGCCGTTGGCCCTAGGTCACTCACCTGAGATGGGGTTTTATAACAGATCAGATTTCTTACAGGTAATGCAATAAAGGGTCAAAGATCATATGAACGCCGCTATGCGATTTCAAACCATAGAAAGCCCAGAAAACTACCTTAGTGCAATATCATAATTATGTAACTCAAATATGAAGTTTCATCCAATTCGGCTATGTCGTTATGGAGAAATTGCTTTGGACAGATGGAATTAAATAAAACATACAGACTGACAAACAAACAGAAATTTACTAATTGACCTAGATCTATGACCTTGAACCTACCTAAATATATATTTCAAATAGAACATCTACCCATGATAAAGAACACATTTTCGGTAACCCATACATTTTTTAAATCCATGCATAAATGTAGATGCTATGCCCCTCATAAGCAGATTTTTACAAGAAGTCCCCTTTTTCTGTGACAAGGTTTCATATTGAAAAGTAAAGAAAACTACCTCTAAGCAATATCATAAGCAATACAAATATCAAGTTTTGTCAAATTTGGCTCTACGGTTATTGAGAAATTGCTTCTGACAGATTTTGTGTAATTTCTCTTTTTCTGTTGGGGTTGGGTTTTTTTTTTATAAATTGCAATTCTGTTAGCAATTTTTTAAATGTGACCTCCTAAGGAATATTTCTGCCTAGTTTGGTGGAAATTAGCCTGTTAGTTTATGAGGAGATATCATTCAACGATGTCATTGAGATTTGGTGGAAAATCTCCTTTTCTGTTGCCATGGCTACCAGAGCTTTTAAAGGATTTCAATTCTTTTAGCAATTTTTCAAAGGAACCTCCTTAGAAATATTTCTGCCAAGTTTGGTTGAAATTGGCCAAGTAGTTTAGGAGGAGATGTTTCAGTTAATCAAAGAAATTATTGAGAATTAGTCAAATTTCTCCTTTTCTGGTGCCATGGCAACCAGAGTTTTCAGTCAATTTCAGTTCTTTTAGCAATTCTTAAAGAGGACCTCCTAAGGAATATTTTTGCCAAGTTTAATTGAAAATGGCCAAGTAGTTTAGGGGGAGATGTCGTTCAAAGATAGTATTGAGATTCAGTCAAATTTCTCCTTTTCTGTTGCCATTGCAACCAGAGTTTTTAATGGATTTCAATTCTTTTAGCAATTCTGAAAGGGGGTCACCTAAGGAACATTCCTGCCAAGTTTGGTTGGAATTGGCCCAGTAGTTTAGGAGATGTCGTTCAAAGATAGTATTGAGATTCAGTCAAATTTCTCCTTTTCTGTTGCCATGGCAACCAGATTTTTTTATGGATTTCAATTTTTTAGGAATTCTGAAAGGGGGTCACCTAAGGAACATTCCTGTCAAGTTTGATTGAAATTGCCTGGCCGTATAGTTTCGGAGGAGATGTCGTTCAAAGATAGTATTGAGACTCAGTCAAATTTCTCCTTTTCGGTTGCCATGGCAACCAGAGTTTTTTATGGATTTCAATTCTTTTAGCAATTCTGAAAGGGGGTCACCTAAGGAACATTCCTGCTACGTTTGGTTGAAATTGGCCCAGTAGTTTCGGAGGAGATGTCGTTCAAAGATAGTATTGAGACTCAGTCAAATTTCTCCTTTTCTGTTGCCATGGCAACCAGAGTTTTTTATGGATTTCAATTCTTTTAGCAATTCTGAAAGGGGGTCACCTAGGGAACATTTCTGCCAAGTTTGCATGAAATTGGCCCAGTAGTTTAGGAAGAGATGTCGTTCAAAGATAGTATTGAGATTCAGTCAAATTTCTCCTTTTCTGTTGCCATGGCAACCAGAGTTTTTTATGGATTTCAATTCTTTTAGCAATTCTGAAAGGGGGTCACCTAAGGAACATTCCTGCCAAGTTTGGCCCAGTAGTTTAGGAGGAGATGTCATTTAAAGAAATTGTTGACGGACGACGCACGACGGACGACGCACGGACGCCGGACAAAAGGTGATCACAATAGCTCACTTGAGCACCTTGTGCTCAGGTGAGCTAAAAAGTTAACGGACGCACGGACGGAAGAACGGACGCACGGACGCACGACGGACACAACGCCATGACAATAGCTCGCTGGCCTTCGGCCAGTGGAGCTAAAAAACTGGACCAAATTTATAAGATTCGCGAATTTTCGAACATTTGGGGTTTCATGTTTAATTTGGACTTTCTACAGAAGATTGTATTTATGACAGCTTCCTCTTGCCCGTCGCCCATTTTTTGAGAAGAACATGAGTCTCTCCAAGATAGGTATCCTTTCAAAAACATAATTAAAGGAGCCCATGCTAGGTTTTCCAGGGATCAGAACAATATTAGGACAGTTGCAGTTTACATTGTTGTGTGGTGCATTGCATTACCCATGGCTAAAAAGAAAGGAATTTTAGCGCTGATTCCAATTTTTTTTTTTTTGCAATCTATCAATGTCCAGTTTTACCTAAATCTTACTGAGCCAGGATCTGGAAAAACGTCCTTTAAAGCATTTGATACTACCATGTTTCTATATCAGCATGTACCTAAGAGTAGTCTGATCAGGATCGATGATGCTCTCTTATAGTTGCTACAAATCGCGAAGAAGCTATTTGAGGACAGCATGGATCCTGATCCAACTGTGCGTATACACAGGCTGGTCTGGATCCAGGTTGTTCTCAAATGCCATTAGGTACGTTTTTCCAGATCCTGGCTCAAATATAAATATCGGGTGAGTCAATTATATACTGATTTGATATAGAGGGGCTGAATGAACTTCATTTGAAATTTCATTGGACAGAAATAATCTAGCAATGTAGGTTGACCATTCCATACGATATTTCTTGAGTATATACTTTTTACCTCCGACAACCTAGCATTGTTCCCTTTAATATATTTGCAGTATACTTTTGATGTTGATTTTCGGTGCTTATTTGGAATTTCCTGGTATTTTCCAAATACAGAGTGCCCCCCCCCCCCCCAAAAAAAAAAAAAAAAAAAAAAAAAAACAAAAAAAAAAAAAACGGAACCCTCATTCAAAGTCAAATATTTAAAAGTGCAAGCAAAAAATCTAATTTTTGAATTAGCAGTACTGAAGATACATTTTTTTGCATTTGTGTTCCAAATTTCACTAAAAAATATGCATCGGTTCAAAATTCATAAGCAAATTAATAATGGCACTAAAAAACCGATCTGACATGATATTGATTTTTGCGTCTTGTATGTTCGTGAAAGCGCACTAACGGTCAGCTGTTGAATTCTGAACCGTTGTACATGTATGTACCGATTTTCTCAAAATTTAATATGCACACGTTCTGCACGTTCAAATTGAGTTCAAAGGGTGGTTGTTTAAATTAATTTCAAATTATTTTGTGATTCATTTCACATGGCGCAGTTTTAACTTTTATTTTCATAAATTACAAGCTTGATGTGTTTCCTAAAATTAGCCCAGTCTTAATTTTCTTGCATAGTAAACATTTCTGTGGACTATAATTTAATTCTTTTTGGTGAATTTTGTGTTATTTGTGTTTTGCATAAAGATCGGTGTCAGGTCAAATGAAACCCGTAATACTTTTCAATTGAGCGGTGACCGGCATGTTTGTCACAAATAAAATAAGTGCACATGTTTATTATTCATGAGTCTGTGATGCACTTGGATATTTTGTTTGTATTCATTTTGGTTACATCGCAGCTCGCAGCATTGACAGTTTATTTATTAGCGAAAAAGATGAAATGAAAATGCAATTTTATTAATACAATGTTACAAAATCACGTTTGTATCGTAAATTGAATATACTAACCAATTGTGGGGCGTCAATTTATTCAATGAGTGAAGGCGCGCGCTGCAAAACGTAAAGATCGATATCGTGTTAAAATGGTTTTCCGGGTATATTCATTTGAATGTCAATATTTTCAAAACTTATCATCATTTTTCAACCAAATTTTGACTGCTAATAGAAAACTGTCGTTGCTATTGCATATGTAAATTTGGTGCAGAAATATGAGTTGATTCATGAGAAATGTACTTTCAAAAATGGGTTCCGTTTTTTTTAGTGGGGGGACACCCTGTACATTGGAAACATCAATTTTGTTCACTTTCCCCTCGGAAATCGAGGTCTTCAGTTGCAGTTAGAAATTCGTTTTAAGAAAAGCGACAATTTATAAGGTAAAGATAATGGATGAAATAGCAAGATAACAAGTTTTCAATAATTCTGTTTTAATCACTTAGCATGGGAATTTATAATCCCCCAATTGACTTTCGCCCGATGAATATTTCAGGAAATACGTCAAGCTTGAAAATGTTTTTTCTCCTTGTCATTAATAAATAATGTTTATGATTTTCAACAGGGGGTTCGTTTGACCTTAACACTTTCCCATAAAAGACCTGGTTTTAACGTCCTTGGTATACAAATCTTGCGAAAACATTGAGATGAAATAACGAAATGCTAATTCATAGCATGTTCTCTTTTTATTGGAACATACCCTGTATTATAAAATTATAGAGTTATCCCCTTTTCAGACCAGTTTTCACTTTAATCCAGAGCAATAAGAAATAGGGTATGGTGAGCATTGCCGTTGCACCTATTTAATGCTGATAATCAGCATTTCTCCAGTAGTCTCAATATTCTATGTGCTACACTGTACTATCCTTTTGTATCTATGCTTTATCAACCAACATGGTGTTGTCTGCAGCATCTTTCGAAATTGGTACACCATCTTATTGTGTCAATTTCTTATTTTGGAAAGAATTAAAGGAATGACTCGTCACCAATCGATGCATTGAAGTCCTTACATGACCAGAGCAAAACTGCGGGCAAAATCGGTTAATGACTTTTCAAAGTGCATGGTATATTTCAATGTACACAAAACCCTATCTTGTGTGTATTCATTTCAATCGTCTCTTCGAGACGATTAAAATGAGTACCCTTAACATAGGGTTAAGAATTAAAATAACAAAATTAGAATGCGGGTATCCCATCTAAATCCATCATCACACAATTGACGCCTCACAAGATTAAGGCTTTGCCTTTTTTCCCGAAAAATAAAGAAATTGCTTATGAGCATTTGCTTGCAATCGCACAATGTTTTCTACCAATAAGATAAAATACAAAAAAAATATTTTCATTCGCTTAAAATTTTCATCTGCAACATCTTTGGGGCTTTGACCAGTCAATAATTTTGACTTTTGGTAATGGTTTGACTATTGCCCAATACTCTATTACCATAGCTATGCAGCATATGCTATGATAACATAGGCGTAGGAAGAGGGGGCAGGACCTGTCCCCCAATAATTTGGAAAAAGGGCCTGGCCCCCTATGCCCCCCCCCCCCCTAATACAACCATATTTCCATTTACTTGAACGTTTGTCCCCTCCTCCCCAATATTATAAACCTTCCTACGCCACTGATAAAGCTACACTGGTCAGTGAACGGCCTTGACCCTTCTTGACCACCGTGGAGAATTAATTCCGAGAAACTTGACCCAATCGATACGTTTAAGAGTGCGTTACTGATTAGTTGAGAGTTGTACGATGCAATCATTCCCTCTCCGTACTAAATTGGTTTGACAAGGAATGTGAACTATGCAGAATATTTTCAAAGTACCGAAATTACTGTAAGTTGACAATTCAAAAGAGCAAATAATATTGATTACCGGTATTTAAGAGTAGTCCCAACCTAAATGCGTTACATAGAATGTGTACTATAAAGTATGTTTTAAAAAGTTCAAGTCGAATGACAAATAAAAAGAACAGAATTAAATTGATTCGTTGAGAGTAGTGCGATGCAAATCATGCTATCCCGTTGAACGAAAGATTAACAAATAAGATAAGTTGATGGTAGTGTTACGCAATCATTCCATCGCCATAACTTGATTTATCATAGAATGTGAACTGTACAAAATATCTTTAAAGTACTGAAGATGACAAATTAGAATAAGAATTTGAAAAGGCAAATTTGCCGAAATGTCGAAATGAGACAAGTATCCAAAGTTTAACAGCGAATTTGAAGATTGAAACGACCGTTTCAGCTTTTCAGTGAAAATGACTTTCATGTAATGTCAAATTCTCGAAATACATGTACACATGACAACATTAACGGCAAGATTTTTTGGCCAGTTAGATCTTTAAATAATTTGCCGTCTAGTTAAAGTCATAATGGGATTTAGGCCCATGTAAGGCCAGGTGTGACCAGGTGTGGTTTGGTCACGATATAATCTGACCACTGATACAGACGTTGACCACAACCGACAGACGACCAACACAATAATCAGCAGACGATAACGGCCGTACGATCACCTTAATCTTAAGGTCATCACGACGGTTTTTTTGCTTATTAACCCTTTCTCAAACAAGACATGCTTTTGACGTCGATGATAAATATTATAAGCATTATGTCTATTTATGTCAATATTTTTTGTAATGCCATGCATTGGTTTTTACTATATTGAACCCCGACGGTTCATTTTGACGCAGATTCGTGTTAGATGTTGAATTTGTTTCAAATCGTAATGATAGTGTATTTCAAAATTAATCAGATACCTTTTCAAAATGTTACGACCTCAAATTTACAATTGTGTTTAAAGAAACATCTAGAAGAAAAATATTGTACATGTATGATGTATCAGATTAACTGTAATAATTATGTAATATTTTGATTAATTATATTCCGCATTAGATATTCTTTTATAAACTGTTATAGAATAGTTTCATTTTGGATATTATTTATTAGAGCAATAGAATCAATGTAGTACAATGCTGATTTTCGTACTCATATTGTTTTCAGTCAGTTCACACAATTACTCTTACGATTTAGAGCTAACAAAATTATGTTTTATTGGAACCTATATTCTTAAATGAGGCCAGTGAACAAATGTAAGGGTTCAGCAGTTACACATTAAACAAAAGGTATCTAAATTAGCAAAGAAATTAGCTGAATCATGGAACTATAAAAATAATGCTTTCATAAGGTCATCTCGGGCCATATTTCCGAGAAACATACAGTAACCGGAACTGATCCCAATGTTTTGACGGTGGTTTACCCTCATTTCAACCCAATTTAGGGTCAAATTGACACCACGTGACTGGATGACCTCATAATGACCCCAGATTGACCCCACAGTGGGGCGTGGTAATGTCCGGTCAAGCTGTACTACACGGTACTCAAAATAATTATTTATTGCAAAAATTGAATTTTATGGATGTTATTGGTGCACTTTGAAAGCATGGGAAACAAGGATTGAAATTGCACCGTGTCATGACAAACGAAGGTTATTAAACATGCGAAAACTATCAATTGTGATCAGCCTGCGCAAATTGCGCAGACTGACCAGAATCTGCTCTCTACACAGAGTCTATCGCTCATATTGATCGATTCAAACTCTGTCGGAACAATCAAAATTGAGCTATTTGCTATTATAATGACGTGAGGCCCCTATATCAGACGAGATTCGATAGTGTAACAACAGAGCTTGGTCGTTTCGTAGTAAATCGTAGTAAACGATGTGCGATGGAAAGAGAGTAACCATTATCGAGACTTATGGCTGTATCATTTTGTCATCATAGAGAAGGCAGATGCATAAGTACACAAATGTATGTTAACGTGAAAGAAAACTATGCTCACGTTGAAAATTGAAACATTATAATATGAATGGTCAGTAGACTAGCAAATATAATTTAAATACTGTAGTATACGTCACGATAAATGACCTGACAGAGCAGTCCATGCTAATCGAATGGAATGCTCTGTCAGGTCAATACTGGCTTGTTTAATTTTGATAACTAATTATCTTTTAATAACAATTCAGCTTATCAGGGAAGCTTAGATTTTTGCATTGAGAATTTCATACTATACTGTTTCAACTAGATTTTTCAAATGACGCAGCAGAAAATATAAATTGACCCATCAACGACTCAGCATACGCCATGTTTACAATGTTAAACCGACAACAATGGTTCCAGTTTGACCCTTGCATGTCTCCATTTTTACATCTATATTAACCATTTCACAAACGGCAAAAATTCAGGGTTGTCATATTCAAAAGCTGTTGCAGCCGACAAAATGAGTGTTAATAGACATTGGATTTATTTATAATATAGCATGGAAACTATTGAGGCAAAAGGAGAAAATGCTAATCGATCAGCAATTTCTTCGACGGTCTCAATGTTTTGCATAGCTTTTTCTCTCAGAGACGTCAAAAACAGGTCTTGTTTGGGAAAGGGATAATTCTAACAAGAAATATAAGACGAGCAGTCTAGAACTGTACGTCCCTTGACAGCCAGAAGTGGCTATCAGCAGTTAAATTTTAACTGCTGATAGCCACTTCTGGCTGTCAAGGGATTTCATTATAACTATTATTATTTTAATTTATTTATTATTATTTTTTTTATTACAGTAGTCCATAAATAGGGACATTCTTATAATGAGATTTGTCGTTGTTCTGATTAGCTACATTAATTTATTGATATATTTATTACGTATTTTCAAATTTCCATAAATATATCAATTGACAAGAATACTAAGGTACTCTCATTATCAAATTAATGTTAACAGACATATTTAAGAAAGTATGATTTACAAAATATCATAACGATTTCTTAGACTATAATTTTCAGCTTCTGTTATCCTTTTGACAGAAATTCATACAGAAATCATTAATGCACATCTTTGTTAGGTTTGTTATAAAATTAGCTTTTTCATAGCGACGTGAACATTTTTAGATAAATATGTCATTCTTTAAAATGGTCTTAAAGTACAAAATACTTACAATTATATAATTTGTTTTATTATTTTATATTATTTCTTATATTAGTATTATTTCATTTTTCATTCATTTATTATCACTATCATTTTTTCCAATTGGGATATTAGGACATCTGTACTTTTAGGCCTACAATAATTGACTGACAGACGAACAAAATCTCTGTTTGATTTCATTCGTGTCGTTGAGCACAATTTTTTTATTTTTTTTTTTTTTTTTTTTTTTTTTTCGATACACCAATACAAGTATTAAAGTACGCGGTAAAACCGATCTATTACTTTTTCTAACGTTAATTTTTTATCTATTTATTTATTTTTTATTAATTTATTTTTTATTTATGAGTTTATTTTAAATTAAAATTAGAAATACTGTATTTCAACATTTTTTCTTTGTCATCAGAAATATGTTAGAAATGTAAAAACGTTCAATGAATTGAAGACGGCAGAAAAGTGTTCTTTTCTTTATTCAATCCTGTATCTTTTTTTCTCATGAAGATGACGTTTTTTTTTAAAATTATATTTTCATCTAATGGGGTCAAACCGATCCCTATTGTACTGGTAAAGAGCTTAACCCTTTCCCAAACAATACCTGGTTTTGACGTCCCTGAGTAAATACTTGGTTAAAACATTGAGGCAAAAGAAGAAAACGCTGATAATCAGCATTTTCTTCTTTTGTCTCGATATTTTTTAGCTATATTGTACCCAAATCCATTCTTCATTCACACCACACTCATTTTGTCGTCTGCAGTGGCTTACGATTTTGAGAACATTATAACTTCGTCGTTGGGAAAAAGTTAAACAGACAAAAATAGCTAATTCCGGTAAAATCCTTTGTCGCCCACAGATCTATTAACCCAGTAACATTAAAAGAGCCATTATATATTTAATAAAACAAATATTAACATTAAAGGGGTCACAGGGTACATGTGAAATGACTATATATCAAATCTTAGAAATTATTTTATTTTGTCTATATTCTGCAGAAAGTTCACACTGAATTTTCAGTGCGTTTCTTTTTTTTATGTGGGTGTGCGTTTTGGTTTCGATTTTGGTCATATAAGCGAAATTCTAGGCTTTTTTTGAGCTGGAAAATCAGGGCTGTTCTCATTTTAAGCTGACGGTAATAATATGCTGTATGGACTTTTGCTTACATCGTATATAGGAATACATAAAAACATTGTGGGAAAACAAAACTAAACATGTAAATAGAAATCAATGGTTGTCTTATTTTGAGATGACTGTAATAATATACTGATATAAAAGTAATTTGCCTTTGTTTATAAACGAAATGACCTTATGTCCGGTCAGTTATTAACCTGCGCATCAACCTTCGCTTAACCCTTTCCAAACAAGACCTGTAATTGACGTCCCTAATATACAATGCACGAGAAAACATCGAGACAAAAGAAGAAAATGCTGATAATCAGCATTTTCTTCTTTTGCCTAAATACTTTGCGGCTAAAGTTGACTAAAACTGTAAATTCATCTTATTTTTCAATTCAAATTGGACCACTCGAAATTTTGGTCATTTGGGATAGGGTTGAACTTGCTCTGGTTTTGTGTAACTGAAAAACTGTTTGAAATTTATGAGAGAAGAAGAAAATGCTGACTGCACTGATTTTCCATTTGTTTTAATTTTAAAATATGCCATGTAATTTTGTTATATGAAGGCTTAATCCTTTCCTAAATACGAAAAAGCAAAGAAATTGCTCGAAATTAGCAAAATTTTTAATTCTCTCATTTCCTGCTATATTTCAATGGTCGAACTTATTTCAAAGCAATTTTGTCTAACATTTTAAGTTGAAATTCGACTTATCCAATATCGACATATCGAATGTTAACTATATTTCGCTATTAATAAACGTAGACATAACAAGAGGGCCATTGGCCCTGAAGCGCTCACCTGATATAATAACTTTTTTTGTAAACCAATTTTCAGGTTGATTGGACAAAGAATGTGACCTCTAGGGTGCACACAAGGTTTATCTAAGATTTGACCTCGTGACCTAGAATTGATCAAGACAATCATTCTGAACAAATTTCAGGTTGATTGGGCAAAAAATGTGGCCTCTAGAGTGCACACAAGGTTTTACAAAGATTTTACCTCATGACCTAGTTTATGACCCCAGATGACCCAATTTCAAACTTGTCCGAGATTTTATCAAGACAATCATTCTGAGCAAATTTCAGGTTGATTGGGCAAAAAATGTGGCCTCTAGAGTGCACACAAGGTTTTTCTAAGATTTGACCCCGTGACCTAGTTTTTGACCCCAGATGACCCAATTTCGAACTTGTCCGAGATTTCATCAAGACAATCATTCTGATCAATTTTCAGGTTGATTGGGCAACAAATGTGGCCTCTAGAGTGCACACAAGGTTTTTCTAAGATTTGACCCCATGACCTAGTTTTTGACCCCGTATGACCCAATTTCAAAATTGTGCGAGATTTTATCCAGACAATCATTCTGAGCAATTTTCAGGTTGATTGGGCAAAAAATGTGGCCTCTAGAGTGCACACAATGTTTTTTCTAAGATTTGACCCGGTGACCTAGTTTTAGACCCCAGATGACCCTATATCAAACTTGTGCGAGATTTTAACCAGTCAATCATTCTGAGCAATTTTCAGGTTGATTGGGCAAAAAATGTGGCCTCTAGAGTGCACACAAGGTTTTTCTAAGATTTGACCCCGTGATCTAGTTTTTGACCCCAGATGACCCAATTTCAAACTTGTTCGAGCTTTCATCAAGACAATCATTCTGAGCAAATTTCAGGTTGATTGGGCAAAAGATGGGGCCTCTAGAGTGCACACAAGGTTTTTCTAAGATTTGACCCCGTGACCTAGTTTTTGACCCCAGATGACCCAATTTCGAACTTGTCCGAGATTTTATCCAGACAATAATTCTGATCAATTTTCAGGTTGATTGGGCAAAAAATGTGGCCTCTATAGTGCACACAAGGTTTTTCTAAGATTTGACCCCGTGACCTAGTTTTTGACCCCAGGTAACCCAATTTCAAACTTGTACAAGATTTTACCAAAACAATCATTCTGAGCAAATTTCAGGTTGATTGGGCAAAAAATGTGGCCTCTAGAGTGCACACAAGGTTTTTCTAAGATTTGACCCAGTGACCTAGTTTTTGACCCAAGATGACCCAATTTCGAACTTGTCCAAGATTTTATCAAGACAATTATTCTGAGCAAATTTTAAGTTGATTGGGCAAAAAATGTGGCCTCTAGAGTGCACACAAGGTTTTTCTAAGATTTGACCCCGTGACCTAGTTTTTGACCCCAGATGACCCAATTTCGAACTTGTCCGAGATTTCATCAAGACAATCATTCTGAGCAAATTTCAGGTTGATTGGGCAAAAAATGTGGCCTCTAGAGTGCACACAAGGTTTTTCTAAGATTTTACCCCGTGACCTAGTTTTTGACCCCAGATGACCCAATTTCGAACTTGTCCGAGATTTTATCAAGACAATCATTCTGAGCAAATTTCAGGTTGATTGGGCAAAAAATGTGGCCTCTAGAGTGCACACAAGGTTTTTCTAAGATTTGACCCCGTGACCTAGTTTTTGACCCCAGATGACCCAATTTCGAACTTGTCCGAGATTTCATCAAGACAATCATTCTGAGCAAATTTCAGGTTGATTGGGTAAAAAATGTGGCCTCTAGAGTGCACACAAGGCAAAGTTTGACGGACGACGGACGACGGACGACGGACGACGGACGACGGACACCGGACGCCGGACGACGGACGCCGGACACAGCGGTATCACAATAGCTCACCATGAGCACATTCGTGCTCAGGTGAGCTAAAAAATATATAGATCTACTATGTGTTTACCGTTTTCAATAAACTTTTTCCAAACCAAGTCCTGATTTTTACAACCTATGAGAATTTGAGTTTACAAAACATTGATGGAGTAGAAGAAAATGCGGACGATCATCATCTTTTTCTATTCCTTACATGTGATTTTTCACGCAGTTCCATCATATAAATTGTATATTTCCATTTTCAAAACATTAATTTTATTCTGTCTTCTGCATTTTTGCTTTCAAGACAGACCTGTGTAGAGTTGTTTTGGAGTGGATTTGTATCGCGATAAATAAAGATAAATTAAAATTATTGATTTGTCGTAAATTCGGTTAAATGTGTTTCAAACACCTGGACAAACGAGAAAAAAACAAAGTTACGAACGCATGTACCTATTACTAAAAGTACGATAGTTTACTTATCCTACTTTCATTTCTTTTATTACTATTAGATATATTGTTACTATCTCTTCAAACATTTGGCTGTGGTCATTTTAGCCTTTACAAAGCAGTGGCCCTTTGATGTACCTAAAAGCAAGAGTTTAGGAAAATATTGAGGCAAAGGAAGAATGGTGTTAACGGAATTTTCACCTTTTGCCTCAATATTTTCAGACTGAGTGCTAAAATATACAAAATCCAATTTTATTGATATCCACTCAATAATCTGCAGCAGCCTCAAAGTAGTTCCTGAGCATTAAATTAAAGTGACATTTCACATTTATTTCATTCTTTAAAAGTATGTCTTGATGCAAAGATTGTTTATTCTAGTGCGTAGAAATGCTATCAGTTTTTAGAAGTTGTTATTTATAAGCGAAAAATACGCCTTTAAAGTTGAGACAAAAATGACAAATTCCATATAAATCTGAACTGTTGTCCACAACAATTCGTTTAATTTTAGCACAAAAATAAATTATATATTTCTCGTAAACGGTTCAATATTTTGGCTTGAAATTTTCAGAATTTCCATAAGAAAATGTGATTTTTCAGATAGAATAAAGTAAAATTAATGTAAAAATAATTGTGAAACGTCACTTTAAGCATTTGTTGTTCTGGATGGAGGTTTCATCTATCTTTTACCATTTCCCAAACGATAATACACTCGTTATGTCGACATCGGATAAGTCGAATTTTCGCTTAAGTCGAAGTTCAAATCTGGTCCCGTCCTCATCTATTGACATTATTTTTTTCAAAACAAAGTAATTTAGAACTGAATATAACCATTGAAAAATAGTAGGAAAAGGATAGAAATTGCTCGACACGAGCAATTTCTTTCCTTGTCCTACTATATTTCAATAATATTTGTACTTGATAAGTTTCAAAAACGGTCAACTATCAAATATCTCGAAGCCGAACAAAATCGGATGAGTCGAACTCCGGATATGTCGAGGTATTTTGACGGCCCCCTCCGACTTCGACACAACGAGTGTCGACTGTATTTTAGGGTGTGCCGAATTGAAAAATGCAACAGGCGATAAAATTAAGATCGAAAACCATAGGATTTGTGTAACATATAGCATAGAAAATATTGAGGCAAAAGGAGAAACTGCTGCTTATCAGCAGTTTCTTCTTTTGCCTCAATGTTTTCCCAAGCCTATTCTATCAGGGACGTCAAAACTAGGTCTTGTTTGGGAAAGGGTTAAAAACATTTTACACCGGTTTCCCCCAGTTATGTAATGACTTTTTTGTATTATTTTTCTCTTGGTACTGATTCATTTATATTAGTCACCCGAATGTCCTTTTTCGTATGACAAAGAAACTAGGTCAATTTTGTAACTCATTGTTGTTGTTTGCAGTCAACAAACAGACCTATATTGACATAGGCTACTTTGAGCATAGAGTAACACTTTCCCTATTGATAGGTACTTGTTTAGATGTCTACATCAGAAGGTGCTTATGGAAATATTGAGACAAACGAAGAAAATGCTGACAACCAGTGATGTCTTCTTTGATACAATACTTTCTGTGCTATATTTGAAATAAATTCTATATCTATTGGCGTCAACTTGGTACCCTACAACATCTTTCGAGATTTTGGACCATTTCAAAATTTTGCAATTTGGGGAAAAGGTGAAAGTGCCAGAATGAGGTCAGTCTATATTATCCATCGTATAGTAAAAATGCCTAGAGCTACTGGTAAATGGCAAATTACCTTCTTATTTTGTTATTTCACATCCAAACCCTATGTTGTGGGTACTCATTAGAATCGTCTCGTCGAGACGATTCTAATGAGTACCCACAACATAGGATTCGGTGCGGTGTAAGTTAATGAATTTCATATTTTGTAATTGACATTTTTTGTAAACCGGATTTCGGCTTGACCTCTGATGTTAAGCTATAGTAAATGCGTAAATAAATAATACCTGACATCGTATTCCCATCGATGTATTCCGAACCTGGAGGTTAAAGATAATCCTTTTCTCACAAATATTCATAAAAATCCACAAACTTTCAAGAAAAAACTTTATCACAAATTATTAACAAAATTATAAATCACACTCCCTTTTTTAGTGAATTAAAAAAAACATTGTATCAAATAGAGAAAAATAGCAAAGTACTATTTTCGATTTCATCTGTTCGAAAAACGCATGTACTGTGGCGCAGTTGGTTATTTTACACTTCAAACGGAAAACTTGACCGCCGGCCGCTGACCTCGGGGTCAAGTACGGGGGGTTATATAACCCGTCTGTTGGACAATCTGACCCACTGGCCGGAGGGTCACGGGGCTCCCCTGGGATAAAATGATGACCAGCGATCGATGTATGGATCGATATTATTTGATTATTGTGGGTTCACAGATATATGGTTACATTATATATAGTGTAGACCTTTTTAATAAATAAACCCTGATTTTGAGCTACCCAATCTAGGAGGATTTTGGAAGTTTTGAAAAAAATATTGTTTAAAAAATCTATAAATGCAATCATTCTGCAAACACGATCGTAAGCTTCGTACCTCATCAATTTGTCGTTTGCATTTCCTTTGAATTTGAATCGGACCATTATTTTATCGTTTTGTTTGAAAATCCCGCTGTTCTCCCTGTGCAATGTCCTTGTCACTTATCGATACTTCGATTTTGGCCATTACAATTTACAGTTGACACTCATTATTTCAACGACGTATAAGTCGAAATTCTTCTCAAATCGAAGTGAAAGGGGTATCAAAAAATCAAATAATATGATTTCGAAATAAACGTAGCCATTTGAATATGGTAGGAAAAGGACAGAGTAATTTCCTTCTACTGCTATATTTTTTTCAATTATGAACATAACATAACATAACATTCTTTATTACAAAATAAAGGCCACCGGCCCATATATCATATTTACAAACAATATAAACAGTTGAGTGACTACCATAAATATATTTATACAAAACACAAGTGTTTTTCATTGACTGACATTTAACATAGTTTCAATCGGCGTCTTCTAAATTTTGAATGCTTCTACTAGATATTTAGATAAATGTTTTATGCTAGTCTCATTTTCATCCGACATAATGTTATAAAATAAATTGTTCGTTGGTGTTAAATCTCGCCATTCACGTTTAAAATAAAGACTTCTTAATTCTTCGTATCTCGGACAAATTAATAGAAAATGAAACTCATCTTCTACAGCATATATGTTATTTGTCAAACAATAACTACAAAATCTGAAATTGAAATCAATATTTTGATGTCGCCCCTTTTCAACATTTAAACTGTGACTGGAACATCTAAAATTGGACAAGTTTTTTTCTGATAAAATGTAATGTTTGATGAAAGATACCTTTCTACATTCAATAAAGTTTTATAGTGTTGATAATACATAGTTTTTGGAGATTCTGAAATATTTTGATGCAACACTTGGTAAGAGCAGTCAATAAGTCTTTGTTTAAAAGAACGCAAAAATCGGGCTTGGTCTCCTACGCCATCATATAACCATGCAAACCAAAACCATACTCGTATAATAATGATTTTACTTTTGATGCCCACGTAATTCTATTATTGTCATCTAACTGTCGTAGCATTAAGTAGCATTGTTTTGGATATCTATTGTGTGGCATTTCAGTAAGTTTAAACCAAAATTTAATACAACATGTCATATATTTTATTGAAATTGGATATCGTCCACATTCACTCAACGCATAAAAATTTGCTGTATTTTGATGTAACCCACACATTCTCTTACAAAAATCAATGTGAACCTTTTCTATAACTTTGCAATATTCGTGGCCCCATATTTCTGAACTGAAACAAAGAATAGGCGAAACCATGGAATCGAAAAGTTTAAAAGAATCGGTTGGATTAAAAAATCCAAATTTTTGTTGAAACCTGTATATACTAAAGCAGGCTTTTTTGGCTTGTGATGCTTGATTCCGTTTTGTAGTTGACCAACAAAGTCTAGATGTGAATAATGTGCCAAGATACTTGTAAAAGGTAACAGTTTCTATTTCTTTTCCTTTATAAAACCATTTTTCACATTTTTTCTTCGTACCACCATTTCTGAACACTATAATTTTGGTTTTATCTAGATTAAGATTCATACCGACGGAGTCGCAAAATTTGCTTATAACATTTATTTGTTTCTGTAGTTTGTTAACGGTTTCAGAAAAAGATGCCACGTCATCTGCAAAAAATAGTGAAATGATTTCATTTATATTTCTCGAGACAAATATACCTTGACCAATCTCATCATTCAAATATTCAATTAAATCATTTATGAAAAGGTTAACTTGATGTGTAACAAAATTGGTAAAAAGTCATTTATCTATCGTAAATAGAAACTGAACAAAATCGGATAAGTCGAACCCTGCATTTTAATTATAGTTAGAATAAATCTTGAAATCAGTGGAACTTTAAAACTTCATTCAGCACAGAATACCATTTTTTGACAACTTCGAGTAAATGAAATGTTTCAATTTTGGTTTTTTGTAGTAGAAAAAATGTGTAAAACCAAGAAATTTTTTGTCAAAAGCAATTTCTTTCATTTACCACAATGTTTTCAAAAGCATTGTGACGTGAAGGCGTAGAACGCGTCAGTGTGTTGGAAAGATCCTCTTATTTCCGCTTAGGAGAAGTTTTTCTATTTATTTATTTATTTTTGTTTTCTTGTTATTTTTCCGAATTCAAAAGTCTTTTCTCTTTTTCCAAATCAGTTCAAACCAAACATCTTCCTACTAAGTTGAATTATTGTAATACACCAAAAATAGACTGGAAAAGTTTCAAGAAGAATGTATTTTCGGAAAAAAATTAACCCTTTTTAAAACGGATTTTTATAATGGCCCGATTTGTAAGGTGTTGCGGACGAATAAATATTGTTGATCGACGTATATATTATTGTATAGAAATATTGAGGCCTAAAGGAGAAAATGCTGATTATCAGCATTTTCTTCTTTTGCCTAAATGTTTTCTTATGTCATTTCTACTTGACACATGAAAACGTGAAAACCTGCATTGTCTCATTTTGAAAATGGGTTATAAAATCAAATAAATCACGATAAGACTGCAAGTAGTTGGTCAGTAATTCTGGTTAAATGGTTTGTATTTGGGTACCACAGTATACAAAGAAAATAATAATTACATTTGTAATTAACCATTTCTTTCACAAGCACTGGTTTTGACGAACCCACGATTTGTTACGTTAAAAACTTTTAAGGGAAAAGAAAAAAATACCGCTTTTAATTTCTGTGACATACATGTAACGTTCTGTCCCCTGCAAATCCTTAGGTCTTGTACTATCGCAAAATTTCGTCGTTTGGAAAGTGTCAAACACAAACAAGCAATATTGGACACTCTGTCTTTATTTCGCAAAATACGTTTCCGACAAATAATGTGCTGTGTAAAGGGAAATAACCACAAGATATTGCAGATCTGTTTCGATTGCAGTTTGCTCCCTTGAATCGATTGTCCCGACTGATAATGAAAGCGATGGATTTATTTTTTGTCAATTACTTTGAACTATGGTGGCTGATTTATGCCATTTCGTATTTATAGGACTAACAACATAAAGTTCCACCTAGCCTGGTTTCAGGCTCTGTTTATAATATATGTTGTGTCTGTAAAAATCAAGGCACGCAACCATGACACACCTTCAGAATTACAGAAGATTATCTTTCCATGGTCTGTATATACACATCAGAGAATCAGAGACTTGCAATTTCTTCTGACTTTAATGTCATTGTTCTACTTTAGAATACTTATTAATTATCAGACTTGCACAAGTCTAAATTAAATCGTAAGTGCGCCTTTTCACATCAAATATATGCACCAGTGGTCTGCCATACAGTATTCTCTTAAGAACAGAGCACATTCTCTCTTCATTCCATTATGATAGAATGATGCTCTGTTCCCACGGGGTCATTTCACGTCTAATCTCGGGACCTTGCGGGATTTCGGTATCCAATCGTTGGCTATACACACCAAAACAATTAAAAAAACTGATACAAACTTTCATTGGTTGACGCTTCAAATTACCGGCTTCAGCCAAAAATAGTAGCGATGTAATGTATGCGTAATCAAACAAGATAAAACTGAATGATTTTGATTCGATAATCCAAATGTTACCGGTGTAATAAAGTAAAGTGACCCCCTATAGTAGAACGACTCCCCGGTCATTCTACTATATAGCAGAATGACTCCCCCTTACGTGAAGTAAAGTGACCCCTCATATTGCAGACTGACCCCCTATAGCAAAGTGACTCCCCAAATAGGGAACATAATGGTATGCTTATATTATATATGATATAATTTTGCGTGTCAGATCTCGCATAAAGGGACCATCTGTGTAGTTTTGAACCAAGTCAGTCTGCGCTGACTGCCACCTAGGGTCGCAAGTAGTTACTTAAAAATGATTAAGTCAACCTAAAATGTGTTTTCTACAACTAGTATTTTTAGGTCACCTGACCGAAGGTCATGGTGACCTATTGCGACCGTGTTTCGTCCGTCGTCGTGCGTCGTGCGTCGTCCGTCGTCCGTCGTCCGTCGTCCGTTAACTTTTAACATTTTCGACTTCTTCTTGAGAACCATTGGACGGATTACAACCAAACTTGGCAGGAAGCATCCCCATGGGAAGCCGCTTCAGATTTGTACGAATCATGGAGTTATCTCCCTTTGGGGCCCCATAAGGGGCCAAAAAGGGGTTAAATAGGGTACATCTTAAAAAATCTTCTTCTCATGAACCGGCTGTTGGATTTGATTTACATTTGGTATTTAGAGTCTTTAGGGCAAGGACAACAAAGTTTGTACAAGAGAAAAAAATCCGCCCAGAAATGGCCGTGCTGGGGATGGGGGATGGGAGGGGGGGTCGCGTTATTAGTTAACTTAACATTTTCGACTTCTTCTTGAGAACCATTGGACGGATTACAACCAAACTTGGCAGGGAGCATCCCCATGGGAAGCCGCTTCAGATTTGTATGAATCATGGAGTTATTTCCCTTTGGGGCCCCATAAGGGGCCAAAAAGGGGTTAAATAGGGTACATCTTAAAAAATCTTCTTCTCATGAACCGGCTGTTGGATTTGATTCACATTTGGTATTTAGAGTCTTTAGGGCAAGGACAACAAAGTTTGTACAAGAGAAAAAAATCCGCCCAGAAATGGCCGTGCTGGGGATGGGGGATGGGAGTGGGGTTGCGGTATTAGTTAACTTAACATTTTCAACTTCTTATTAAGAACCATTGGTTGGATTTCTACCAAACTTGGCAGAAAGCATCCTAATAGGAAGCTGCTTCAGACTTTGTACAAATCATGGAGTTATCTCCCTTTGGGGTCCCATAAACGGCCAAAAAGGGGGTAAATTGGGTACATCTTAAAATATCTTCTACTCATGAACCGGCTGTTGCATTGGATACACATTTGGAAGTTAAAGTCTTTAGGGCAAGGACTACAAAATTTGTACAAGAGAAAAAAACTCGTCAATAAATGGCCGTGCTGTGGATGGGGGATGGGAGGGCTTCGCGTTATTACTTAACTTTGAACATTTTCTTCTTCTTTTTGAGAACCATTGGACAGATTTCTACCAGACTTGGCAGGAAGCATTCCAATGGGAAGTCGCTTCAGATTTTTACAAATCATGGAGTTATCTTCCTTTGGGGCCCCAAAAGGTGCCAAAAGGGGGTAAATAGGGTACATATTAAGAAATGTTCTACTGTTGGATTGAATTCACATTTTGGTATTTGAGTCTTTGAATAAGTTTGTACAAGAGAAAAAAAGACTGTCAAGAAATGGTGGTGCTGGGGGTTGCGCTTTTTGTTAACTTAACATTTTCCTTAAATGTTTCTGCTCATTTGATTCAGGTGACCGATAAGGCCCAGAGGGGCCTCTTGTCATTTTAATGCTGGTAAGTCATATCGGCCACGACAGCGTCATTTTTTCTCCATAATTATTCTTTAAGGGCAATATTTTATTTTTATTGTCATTGTCATTGTCATTGTTTTAAACCTTTTCCAAAGAACAACCTTTGCCACAGATGGGTTAACCCATTACCAGGCAGAACATGTTAAGACTGGTCCAAATTCAAAGACGCTGTAGACGACAATTTTAAGTGAATGAAATGTTACATCTTTTGGTCTTTTTGAGTAGATTCAACATTGTGTGAAATGACAAAATTACTTATCACAAGCAATTTCTTCATTTTCCTCAATGTTTTTCCAGGCATTTTCTTTTGAGGGGGTCAAAAGGTGTCACTTTGCAGTATTGGGATAACAGGTTATCATCAAGTTCTACACTAATTGGTTAATATGGTAATAAATAGTCCCCTAATGTGTTAACAATTAGACTAACCCAGCACGGGGTCAGAATTTACAACCTACCGTGATGTCAGAGGTAAATGTGCAAGTGGAAGGACCGTGTTCGCTCTCTCTTTCTCATAAGCCAATCATATCTCGATTCAAAGAATCAAGCCTCTCCTTTTGACAATAACTTTTATTCCAACAAAGGAAAGGGTTTTCGTTTCATTGAATACACTACATTTTTGGCATAATGCGTTATAACTTTACGTAGCCGAAACTATATACAAGTATAGTCCACCCAAATTAACCCGGGACAACTTAATTTTCGTGTGCAAAGTCTGTTAGTTGAGCATATCAACAAAACATTGCCCAAGTCATTACATATGCAGATGTTCCGGGTTAATCTTGCTGGACAATAGACCTATCTGCCTACGACGTTCATGGATTTTGGCTTTATTTATACAGTGTAGATTCTGATTAGCGATCTTATTGGTTAAGTGATCAGGCTCTACCCTTTCCAATACAGAAAATCAGTCACTGGCCGTAAGAAAATTGTTAGTAACACGGAGCCATATTGTCGCTTTTCAACAAAAAAAATCGTTACTGAAGCTTGTTTTATAAGTTGCAGTTACGAGGTTTTTGTTGAAAATCGGCGATACGTTTGAATTAAAAAACAAAACAGAGACCTTTCAACATTCCAAAAAGGTCTTGAATGCCAAAATTTTGTGACGCGGCCGAGATCTGTATGTCATCGCTTTTCTTCAAAACCTCGTAAACACAGCTTAAGCCAGATGTAGTTACGCGATTATAAACGATATTGATGGACCAACAGCACGCGCAGATCCAGACATTTCCCCAGGGGGGCCTAGACTGGTGTCAGTCTTTAGAAGCATAACATCATTTACATTAACCCATTACCAAAACGGCAATGTTTTAGACTTAATGATTGGAAATGGAGAAATTGCTTGTCACAAGCAATATCTTCATTTTCTACAATGTTTTCCAAAGCCATGATCGTGTGGGGAGTCCAAAAGAGTCATTGTGTGGTAATGGGTTAAGGAATATGAAAATATTATGCATAGATGTGTTGCTCTGTGTAAGCGCATGAAAAAAACTCGAAAAAAAATCACACCGATATTTTTTTTTCAAATTCAAGGGTGGGGCACAGAGCCCCCTGCTTGATTCGCCATGTACGTAGAAAACAGGAATAGTAAACCCCTAAAAATGATACATTTTCATGGTCATCTCTTTGTTGACTGGGTTCGGCCAATTTCAATTTCTACTTATTTATGATTAAAGCTAGATCTAGTAGCCAAACACGCTTCAAATTTAATTCATCATTATTGAAAGTAATAAGTTAATATAGATCTATATGTAGAAAAAGAAAAAAATGAAAAAGAGGGGGAAGATTCGATATCACACTAACATATCATTGGGCCTACACAATATCATCACGTACTTAACATGATGGCGATTCTTTTTTAACCCTTTCCCAAACAACAAAATTTCAGGGTGGACCACTTCAAAAACTGTAAAAAATGACCAATTTAATGTTATTAAAGATAAGATTTGTGTAAAATATGGCACAGAAAATATTGAGACAAAAGGAGAAACTGCTGGTTATCAGCAGTTTCTTCTTTTGTTTCAATGTTTTCCAAAACCTTTTCTATTAGGGACGTCAAAACCAGGTCTTGTTTGGGAAAGGGTTAATGTAACAAAGAGGGGAGTCAGTTTACTATAGAGGGGAGTCATTCTACTATAGCATGAATGTGAATTTTTATAGTAAAGTGACCGGGGAGTCACTCTGCTATATAGTACTATGACCGGGGAGTCACTCTACAATATAGCACTATGACCGGGGAGTCAGTCTACTATATAGTAGAATGACCGGGGAGTCACTCTACTATAGGGGGTCACTCTACTTCATTACACCGGCTTCAGCTAAAAATAGAGGCGACGTAATGTATACGTAATGATCATGCAAGATAAAACTGAATGATTTTGATTCGATAATTCAAATGTTGTGCTATAATAAGATTATGACGACCAAATAGGCTGTTGGTATATCAAAAATGGCAGAGGTCATATTTGATGGTTAATCAATAGACCTCGGCTTTGGAGAGTAGCCATACAGTAGAACTTCATTTAAAGCCCCTTTTCTTCTCTGTTTACAAAAATCACAAAGGTGCAGTCACACTACAACGTATGGAGCCAGCGTATGAGTAACGTATAGATTTTTGGGGCATACGCTGGTATACGCTGAAATACACTGGAGATACGCTAGGGGTACGCTGTTATACGTTATTCATACTTTGGGGTACGTCGGTATACGCTGATGTACGTTGAGGGCCAAAATATTTTTTGAACATACATACACAAAAATTTTCAGCGTATACCATCGTATGAATTTTTCGCTCATCATTCGTTTTTCATACGCTGGATACGCTAGAGGTACGCTAAATATTCGATACTCATTCGTCGAGTACGCTGAATGTACGTTACTCATACGCCGAGTACGCTTCTTATACGTTTCGTACCAGCAACGCAAATGTCGAGGTTTCTGTGTTGCAACACATAAAATGATAATGATAACAGAAGAAGCTGTAGAAGGAGAAGAAGAGGATGATCATGACGACGAAGATGACAGAAGACGACGACGAAGAAGAAGAAGAAGAAGAAGAAGAAGAAGAAGAAGAAGAAGAAGAAGAAGAAGAAGAAGAAGAAGAAGAAGAAGAAGAAGAAGAAGAAGAAGAAGAAATAGAAGGAGAAGAAGAAGAAGAAGAAGAAGAAGAAGAAGACGAAGAAGAAGAAGAAGAAGAAGAAGAAGAAGAAGAAGAAGAAGAGGAAGAAGAAGAAGAAGAAGAAGAAGAAGAAGAAAATGAAGAAGAAGTAGAAGAAGAAAATGAGAAGAAGAAGGAGGGTGAGAAGTAGAAGAAGGAAGAGGAGGAGGAGAAGGAGGAGGAGCAGGAGGACGAGGACGAGGAGGATAAAGCCTTCCTCTTCTTCTATTCCTTTCTTCCTCCTCCTTCTCCAATCCTCCCCCTCCTTCCTCTTCAACTTCTCCCCCTCATTCTTCTTGTTCTTCTTGTTCTTCTTGTTCTTCTTGTTCTTGTTCTTGTTCTTGTTCTTCTTCTTCTTCTTCTTCTTCTTCTTCTTCTTCTTCTTCTTCTTCTTCTTCTTCTTCTTCTTCTTCTTCTTCTTCTTCTTCTTCTTCTTCTTTCTTTTTCTTCTTCGTCCTCTGTCATCTTCGTCGTCATGATCACCTTCTTCACCTTCTACAGCTTCTTCTATTATTATTTATCAGTATCAAATTTTATGTGTAGCATTTGAACTGCTATTGTAACATTACAAATTATTGTCACCGTGTGATGTTGTAGCATAGAAACCTCCACATTTGCGTTGTTAGTACTCAACGTATAAGAAGCGTACTCGGCGTATGAGTAAGGTACATTCAGCATACTCGACGTATGAGTAACGAATATTTAGCGTACCTTAAGAGTGTTCAGCGTATGAGCAACGAATGACGAGCGTAAAATTCATACACTGGCATACGCCGAATTTATTTGTGCATGTTCAAAAATTATTTTAGCCCCCAGCATCAGCGTATACCGACCTACCCCAGCGTATGAGTAACGTATAACAACATACCCTAGCGTATCTCCAGCTTATTTCAGCGTATACCAGCGTATGCCCCCCCCCCAAAACCATACGTTACTAAGACGCTGGCTCCATGCGCTGTTGTGTGACTGCACCTTAAGATAACATCATACGCTGAAAAGTTGTGCGTATAGATACTTTTCCGAAATATACGATACGTTACTCATACGATGGCTCTATACTCTGTAGTGTGACTGCACCATAAGAAAAGAAGAATGTCAAATCTAAACTAGACTCTTTTAGGGTAGTCCATCCCCAATGAGATTCACGCAACGTTTGGAATTTTTCGTGCGACGTTGTTTTAAATATTCGTTACGTATCTGAACCTATTCGGAGGAACGTTCCACCGCCGAATGTTTATGACGTCGCCCGAAAAATCCTGACGTCGCATTAATCTCAGTAGGGGTGGACTTCCTTAAAGGGGCACATTCTATGTTTTTATGCTTACGAACGTTCGGGAACTCATATTTGTGCATGGAAAAACAATTAGCAATGCATAAAAACCCCAATCACGGCGAATAACCATCTTTCCTTTGCTATAGATCAATCCTTTACAAGCGTGTACACACGTTCTATTTTTACTTCAAATTAAGACAAGGTCAAGGTCAACGAGACATACCTCCGCGGTATTAACACACCGTACAACCGGCTGTGTCGATGACTGTGACCTTATTTGCGAGGAATACGTGAAAAGGTTTATTTTGTACAAGCACTGAACATTTATACGCGTATTTATCAACTATAGAATACCAAGGATCCTTTCGTTTATTTATAAAAGTAAATTCATTTGACCTACCGTGCACATGACATCAGATGACGAATCTGTCTTCGCTGACTTTCGACGCAGCCGGTTGTACGGTGTGTTAAATCTCGCTGAGCACAGATGACGTATCTCTGACGTAATTGATTTTTGAAGGTTGGGAATAGACGAATCCAGAAATTAGTATTTACATAATTACCTCCCTTGCCGCCGCCATTAAAGTACTGAAGATTATCAACTTCTCAGTAAAATTCACATTAATTCCAGGGTTTTCTTGGCAATTTGTGGCATAATTAAGCCAAAATGCATATTAATCCAACGTGGAAAACCAAGAGAAGCCATGGGTTGTTCAAAAAATAAAAGTGTTCGATTTAAGAACAAAATCGCTCACGGGGTACATGTATACATGTATCTATTTCCCTTAAGTTGCCTCTCGTACTGAATCTATGACATCACATTACTACATTGTGTAATGCAAAATCATGACGTCACGTATTGGCACTCGCCTTATTTGAGGCATGCCACAGGGGAAATATATATTTTCAACAGCCTACCTTTCACGGGGTTATGGAAGATTTCTCCTTCTCTCAATGTTTTCAAAAAATCTTTCTGATACGGACGTGAAGACGACGATTGTGTAATTTTGGAATTGTCTGATCATAATAATCTCAACGGCTTACAGAATCGTAGAAAGGTCGTTTCTAAAAGAGCTTGTCTTGCGAGGTCTAGGCCCTACCTGTTATGTTGCATAACCATCTCCCAAGCAACAAAAACACACTCCTCCTATTTGAAAGCTATTGAAGGCGACCAAAGGGCTGTTGATAGAAATAGTGTACAACACAAAAATATTTAGACAAAGGGTGAAAAAGACAGCATCAGCAATTTATCTTCTTTGGTCACAATGCTTTCCGAGGCTGTTTATATTGAGGCCATCATTAATATTCTGTTGGAAAGCTTAATTTCTAGTGGAGGAGTTCTTCTCAAACTGACAAAAATTTCACTGAACAGCCCGATGAATAGTTGCAGGCTGTGCCTGCAATATGATGACCTAAATAGATCCAAGATCTACTTTTTGAGAGGAAAAAGATGAAAATGCTGATGGCCAACATTTTCTACTTCAGAATTATCGTCAAAATTTTCTTTCCGTTTGAATAAATGATTTAAGTAGAATCTAGATCTAGATCTATTTGTTCCTATAAACAGTTTTTTAATCCTTGAAATTTTGGAAGTGATCTAGATCATCTTATCTGGCTCAAAAATCGTGTTTTAGGGAAAGGGTTGGTTATTTATTTTCTTATAACTCTTTCCATCACCATTTCATAGATCTTCGAAAGCTGACTACAGACGAAAAATAAATGCTGATGGAATAGATCATTTAGAAAACATGGGTAAATAGGCTAGATCTATATATCTAGACTAATAACTCTAGGCCTATTTAGTTTTGTCTTTTTCTCTAAATGTTTGAAAAATCCTTTTTATATTCTTGATTTCGTTTGTTTGGGAAAGGCTAAACGATGCTAAATCAGCACCGTTATCTACATAAACAAAATAAAATATCTAGAATCTAATTCTTTGATTTTACACATTGTTACGACGAATTTCAATATATGGCGTATGTAACTTTATCTAGCTCACTTCAGTACCTTAATGGCGGACAGGTCACATGACTTACAAAATGGCGGCGGTCTATTTACTGTTTCTGGAATCGTCTATATGTAGTCGTTACAAAACAAAAACAAGGACGCCCGCACGTTATTAATTGACTTGGATTTTAATGCTTAATAAAGATCGAGGAGTGCTAACATTGGACATAAATGATCTACCCCTTCAGGTTGGCAATTTCATACGTTATTTCTGGTTTGTAATTATTGTGCCATTTGCATTTTCGACAGCCTAGCTAGTTAAGAAAGGGGACTATACAACTGCATGCCCGGCTATTTTACAGGTACGATCTGCTTTAATCAGGTTGAATTACATATTTCATTTGACATTGGACAGCTTTAGATTACGTTATTGCACACCTTTCATTTCCATGTACCTTGATATAAGTCCTTTTAATGTATATTAGGTTATTTACAACATATAGTAAAGTTCAGTGTCAAGTCTAATAGAATCAGCTAAAACTTTAGCTAGGCTATTTATTCTACCATAATATTCTACCATAATCATGAAATATTAAGGAGACATGTAATCAAATAATCAAAACTTTTTGGGTTGATTATTTTTGTTGCCAATGGGTAAATCCACACTTTATATCATTTGAGCAGCGTACGTATATAGTTGTGACAAGTCTGACTTTTGTCATATCGTCGTCTTTCTCAGAAAATTTCGTAACTACAGCTTCTTTAAGGTGCAGTTGAAATGTATTTTGTATGAAAACAGTGATGTTCTAAACGACTAATTTAGCTTCACCACTGTCACAGTCTTTTTGTTAGAATGACTAATGTATAGTTTATCTCTATGATAAAGTAACTTCTTTGGAGACGGCATATCGACCTTGTCGAAACCAAACAATGGACGAGCCTGTTGAAGATTACAATCAAATTTATGTAACGGCATACTTTGATGGTCAGACAGAATGTAAACATTGTCCTCCTCGTCGACAGCAATGTCCTTTGGTCTTATTTGCTCAATGTCTTGTTTTATGATAAGTTTTCCATCAAAGTTTATAATAAGAACACTCTGTAAAGGCTCAAGTAGATATATTCGACGAGCAGCAATACATACCTCCAGATTAGCGTCCATGTCTAAAACAGTATAATATCTGTGTGTAGACAATATTTTCAAAATTTTTCCATAAATGCTCATTATGTAAACATAGGATGAGTTCACTAAAACCAGTTCGCTGCCATAAAATTGAATCCGTTTACAACCAACGGGAATTTCGATTTGATCAATTTCACATGCTTTAAATTCGTTTACTCCAAACAATATTACCATTTTTCGTATAGGTGAAAGTATTGCCAAAACACATTTGTCATCATCTTCCATGTATTCGTTTGATATATTCATGTATTTAGTTTGAAAATAAGGGTGGTCAATTTCTTGGACGTCAGAAATCACCGATCCAAAACGTATGGTATTGATAAGATCATTTGACCCAATTTTAAAAATCTTGACACACTTGTTATTTCCATCACAAACGACCCACAGATGCCTTCCAAGGCCACACATTCCAGTAACCGAGGCTTTTTTCGCGTCAGTTGAATATTCTATATCCACTCTCTCATCAACCGTTGCTTTTCGTCGCTTTATCTTTTCCCATCTAAGACCGTCGTTCAATTCTCTGTCAATCAGCGTGCTTCGTTCACTGCCATTTTCATTATAATTCCCATACAATGTAACTACTTCGTGAGATCCATCGTGATCCCTGAAACACTCTTGACAAAAATATTTCTCACAAAAGTAGCACAGGCGAGTTGCATGTAGGATTTCTGTTGGGAGAAATCTTTTAGTGAGACAAATGTCACAATATTTCATTTCATCTATTTCGTTTAAAAATGTGCTACTTGGCGTTTTTATTGCGCAAAATGTCCTTAGATATGTGTGCACTTGGTTTCCTTATTGTCATCATTAATGGGTTTGTTGTTTGTTTGAATATTTTTAGACAACTTTTCAGTCACGTTACGTGAAAGTTTGCACATAAATTATTTGTATTTCCGTGTACGTGTGTATTCAGAAGTATTTAAGACGTACTTTTCAATTTGTCTTACCGATGTCTTTTGACATGTTTTGTACAAGAATCTTGTATCACTATTGGGCAACGGGTAAGACAAAAAAAACATCATAAATGATCTGAGGAAACTAGCACATGACGTCTAAATCTAAATAATCCAGCACACTAGGTAGTCATTGAATAAAAAAAATATGCCAGTAGTATGATAACCGGTAGCAGATGATTCTTTTTTTATGTGAACGATACATTTCAGTCCTCTTTCTACATAATTTAATAAAATCCAAAAAGAAATAGATTTGTTTTTCGAAAAGTGCCAATTGTAAATGTATACGAGCGTATAATAATAATCTAGATATGTGTATTTTAGAATCAACCATTAATTTGCCCAATTTTGGTGTAAGATTTCAAAAGGAAAATTGTGCCCGTCACGTAAGTTTACAATAGGGGACTACTTGTTTATAGGCATTTCAAAAGATATATCTACGTACGTAAGCATTGGCAAATTAAACGCATAAAGTCAGTTATAACTACTAACGTAAATTCTTTAAATGTATATTTTGCTACCAAAATTTACTGTATATTTGGAAACTGTTTTGCGTATGACGAGATACAACCAAATCGCCGATTTCGGATCACTAGCGAGAAATAAAATGATAACTTAACAAACTTTTGCGCCAAAATGCTGATTTTTGGTTTTAACGAATCAGAATATATAATATAATTATTTGTTTATTGCCTAGGCATTAACCTTATTGCCTGATTTTACTTATTGCCGCTAACATATGTTAGGCAATAGACTCAATTTGGGATGAAACATTTCAGGCAATAAACTTAATGCCTGAATTTTTAAGGCAATAACTAATTGACTAGGGATTAGCTTATTGCCTAGGCATTAAGCTTATTGCCTGATTTTACTTATTGCCGCTAATATATATAAGCTCTAAGATACAGTGTACTTTTGAAGTCAATCCATGCCTTTAGCAACCGCCCACTGTGCTTTTCTAGTGTACGTTGATTCGCAGGTTCGTTGGTCGAACTAGAAGTCTAAAATACAGCTTGAATTAATGTGTATTTACGACATTTTGCTTTACTCACGAAACAATTTGTCATGAATAAAAAATATAATGAAAATCTTTGGGTAACTATTTATTTAGTTAGTTTCTTGTAAGAAATCAAATTGATAGTCAATCTAATCAACCTATTCCAAGAATGCAACAAGAGTCAGGATTAGCACTGTTATCGTTTTTTATCACTTTCGTTTTGTTTTGAGACGGTCCCCATTTGATAGGCTTTAAACAGCTGATCCGGAACTGGCGAGTAAGGGTATTATACGTTCCCATCACCACCACTACGACTGTTACCACTACTACTGCTAGAAAAACTGCTACTGCTACTACTGCGTCTGCTACTACTGCTTCTGCTACTACTGCTTCTGCTACTACTGCTTCTGCTACTACTGCTTCTGCTACTACTGCGTCTGCTACTACTGCTTCTGCTATTACTGCGTCTGCTATTACTGCGTCTGCTACTACTGCTTCTGCTACTACTGCTTCTGCTACTACTGCTCCTGCTATTACTGCGTCTGCTACTACTGATTCTGCTACTACTGCGTCTGCTACTACTGCGTCTGCTATTACTGCGTCTGCTACTACTGCTTCTGCTACTACTGCTTCTGCTACTACTGTGTCTGCTACTACTGCGTCTGCTACTACTGCTTCTGCTACTACTGCGTCTGCTACTACTGCTCCTGCTATTACTGCGTCTGCTACTACTGCTTCTGCTACTACTGCTCCTGCTATTACTGCTTCTGCTACTACTGCTTCTGCTACTACTGCGTCTGCTACTACTGCGTCTGCTACTACTGCTTCTGCTATTACTGCGTCTGCTATTACTGCGTCTGCTACTACTGCTTCTGCTACTACTGCTTCTGCTACTACTGCTCCTGCTATTACTGCGTCTGCTACTACTGATTCTGCTACTACTGCGTCTGCTACTACTGCGTCTGCTATTACTGCGTCTGCTACTACTGCTTCTGCTACTACTGCTTCTGCTACTACTGCGTCTGCTATTACTGCGTCTGCTATTACTGCTTCTGCTATTACTGCGTCTGTTACAACTGCGTCTGCTACTACTGCTTCTGCTACTACTGCGTCTGCTACTACTGCGTCTGCTATTACTGCTTCTGCTACTGCTGCTTCTGCTACTACTGCTTCTGCTACTACTGCGCCTGCTATTACTGCGTCAGCTATTACTGCGTCTGCTACTACTGCGTCTGCTACTACCGCGTCTGCTATTACTGCGTCTGCTACTACTGCGTCTGCTATTACTGCGTCTGCTACTACTACTTCTGCTATTTCTGCTTCTGCTACTACTGCGACTGCTACTACTGCGTCTGCTACTACTGCGTCTGCTATTACTGCGTCTGCTACTACTGCGTCTGCAACTACTGCGTCTGCTACTACTGCGTCTGCTACTACTGCTTCTGCTACTACTGTGTCTGCTACTACTGCGTCTGCTACTACTGCGTCTGCTATTACTGCTTCTGCTACTTCTGCTACTACTGTTTCTGCTATTACTGCGTCTACTACTAGTGCGTCTGCTAATACTGCTTCTGCTACTACTGCGTCTGCTACTACTGCTTCTGCTACTACTGCTTCTGCTATTACTGTGTCTGCTACTACCGCGTCTGCTACTACTGCGTCTGCTACTACTGCGTCTGCTACTACTGCTTCTGCTACTACTGCTTCTGCTGCTACTGCGTCTGCTACTACTGCGTCTGCTACTACTGCTTCTCCTATTACTGCGTCTGCTACTACTGCGTCTGCTACTACTGCTACTGCTACTACTGCTTCTGCTACTACTGCGTCTGCTACTACTGCTTCTGCTACAACTGCATTCTGCTACTACTGCTTCTGCTACTACTGTTTCTGCTATTACTGCGTCTGCTACTACTGCGTCTGCTATTACTGCGTCTGCTACTACTGCGTCTGCTATTACTGCGTCTGCTACTACTGCTTCTGCTACTACTGTGTCTGCTATTACTGCTTCTGCTACTACTGCGTCTGCTACTACTGCTTCTGCTACTACTGTGTCTGCTATTACTGCTTCTGCTACTACTGCGTCTGCTACTACTGCGTCTGCTACTACTGCTTCTGCTACAACTGCATTCTGCTACTACTGCGTCTGCTACCACTGCTTCTGCTATTACTGCGTCTGCTACTACTGCGTCTGCTATTACTGCGTCTGCTACTACTGCTTCTGCTACAACTGCATTCTGCAACTACTGCTTCTGCTACTACTGCTTCTGCTACTACTGCGTCTGCTACTACTGCTTCTGCTACTACTGCGTCTGCTACTACTGCTTCTGCTACTACTGCTTCTGCTACAACTGCATTCTGCTACTACTGCTTCTGCTACTACTGCTTCTGCTACAACTGCGTCTGCTACTACTGCTTCTGCTACTACTGCGTCTGCTATTACTGCTCCTGCTATTACTGCTTCTGCTACTACTGCGTCTGCTACTACTGCGTCTGCTAGTACTGTGTCTGCTACTACTGCTTCTGCTACTACTGCTTCTGCTACTACAGCTCCTGCTATTACTGCGTCTGCTACTACTGCTTCTGCTACTACTGCGTCTGCTACTACTGCTTCTGCTATTACTGCGTCTGCTACTACTGCTTCTGCTACTACTGCGTCTGCTACTACTGCTTCTGCTATTACTGCGTCTGCTACTACTGCTTCTGCTACTACTGCGTCTGCTACTACTGCTTCTGCTATTACTGCGTCTGCTACTACTGCTTCTGCTACTACTGCGTCTGCTACTACTGCTTCTGCTACTACTGCGTCTGCTACTACTGCGTCTGCTATTACTGCGTCTGCTACTACTGCTTCTGCTACTACTGCGTCTGCTACTACTGCGTCTGCTACTACTGCTTTTGCTACTACTGCTTCTGCTACTACTGCGTCTGCTACTACTGCGTCTGCTACTACTGCGTCTGCTACTACTGCTTCTGCTATTACTGCGTCTGCTACTACTGCTTCTGCTACTACTGCTTCTGCTACTACTGCGTCTGCTACTACTGCTTCTGCTATTACTGTGTCTGCTACTACTGCTTCTGCTACTACTGCTTCTGCTACTACTGCGTCTGCTACTACTGCTTCTGCTATTACTGCGTCTGATACTACTGCTTATGCTATTACTGCGTCTGCTACTACTGCGTCTGCTACTACTTCTTCAGCTACTACTGCGTCTGCTACTACTGCTTCTGCTACTACTGCGTCTGCTATTACTGCGTCTGCTACTACTGCTTCTGCTACTACTGCGTCTGCTACTACTGCGTCTGCTACTACTACTTTTGCTACTACTGCTTCTGCTACTACTGCTTCTGCTATTACTGCGTCTGCTACTACTGCGTCTGCTATTACTGCGTCTGCTACTACTGCTTCTGCTACTACTGCGTCTGCTATTACTGCTTCTGCTACTACTGCGTCTGCTACTACTGCGTCTGCTACTACTGCTTCTGCTACAACTGCATTCTGCTACTTCTGCGTCTGCTACTACTGCTTCTGCTATTACTGCGTCTGCTACTACTGCGTCTGCTATTACTGCGTCTGCTACTACTGCTTCTGCTACAACTGCATTCTGCAACTACTGCGTCTGCTACTACTGCGTCTGCTATTACTGCTTCTGCTACTACTGCTTCTGCTACTACTGCTTCTGCTTTTACTGCGTCTGCTACTACTGCTTCTGCTATTACTGCGTCTGCTATTACTGCTTCTGCTACTACTGCTTCTGCTATTACTGCGTCTGCTACTACTGCTTCTGCTACTACTGCGTCTGCTACTACTGCGTCTGCTATTACTGCTTCTGCTACTACTGCTTCTGCTACTACTGCGTCTGCTACTACTGCTTCTGCTACTACTGCGTCTGCTACTACTGCGTCTGCTACTACTGCGTCTGCTACTACTGCGTCTGCTATTACTGCTTCTGCTACTACTGCTTCTGCTATTACTGCGTCTGCTACTACTGCTTCTGCTATTACTGTGTCTGCTACTACTGCTTCTGCTACTACTGTTTCTGCTACTACTGCGTCTGCTACTACTGCTTCTGCTATTACTGCGTCTGATACTACTGCTTCTGCTACTACTGCTTCTGCTATTACTCCGTCTGCTACTACTTCTTCTGCTACTACTGCGTCTGCTACTACTGCTTCTGCTATTACTGCGTCTGCTACTACTGCTTCTGCTACTACTGCGTCTGCTACTACTGCGTCTGCTGTCACTGCTTCTGCTACTACTGCTTCTGCTACTACTGCGTCTGCTACTAATGCGTCTGCTATTACTGCGTCTGCTACTACTGCGTCTGCTGCTACTGCGTCTGCTACTACTGCGTCTGCTACTACTGCTTCTGCTATTACTGCTTCTGCTACTACTGCGTCTGCTATTACTGCGTCTGCTACTACTGCTTCTGCTACTACTGCTTCTGCTACTACTGCGTCTGCTATTACTGCGTCTGATACTACTGCTTCTGCTACTACTGCTTATGCTATTACTGCGTCTGCTACTACTTCTTCTGCTACTACTGCGTCTGCTACTACTGCTTCTGCTACTACTGCGTCTGCTACTATTGCTTCTGCTAAAGTTGTTGATGCTACTACTGTTACTGATACTATACTACTCAAAATTTGCTAAGGATCACTTTTTGAAACATAAAAAAAAATATTTCTTACACAATTTCAAATATTAATCTGTAAATTAGTTTGTTTTGTAGATTGACCATTTATGAGTACGATTTTGCAGGTTTTCATGTCGAGATGCTTTGGATAAAATTGTCACGAGGCATGCAAAAGAGGTACCCATAAAAATGAGTGTTTCCATAGATAGTGCGAAATTTCAGGTTTTTATCTGCAACACAAATTGTCCTCTATTTCTTTGCAAAAACCACACAAAGTCAAAGAGTTACTATCCCCCTACCCTTTAAAATTACATGTGAATGTTTTACTTGTGTTTTCTTGTGTTTACAAGGCAGATTCCGGAACCTCATTAACCATCTTGTCCCAAGTCTACAAAATGTATCCTGTATTCGCACAGGTGATTACATGTAAAACATTGCCATACGGATCGTTCAACGCATAAATAACATGATCCGTGGCTAAATATCGAGCTAGAATGCCGCACCTTGTAGTATAGGTCACATAAATGATGTCATTTGTGTACCATAACCTTTTAAATCAGCGTTTTTGTTTAATAAAAAAAGCGATCGACTCACTTACAAATTATGCTTAACACCTTCTTCAGTATAAGCTTTTATCCTAGATACTGCTCGTAAACCAAAGTGTAGTTACCATGAGCGTGTGGGCCAGTCTTTCTCCTTAGTCAGATACATCTAAAGACTCAAAGTTACTCATGTCTGTTTCGGCTATCACCAGCAACTATCTTTATATGCGTCGGGTTTATAAGTCTTCTCAGAAGCCTTAAATTGATTTCCATATGAATTTTTGCAATTTCAGCACATGTGGGGGAACATAAGCTATGGTCAGATTTACTGACTTTGTTCAGTTTCACCACATGGACATTCATTGGTTGCTGCCAATAAACCATGGGTCGAGGAAAGACACAAACGGTGTTTATGCCGTTTATGGGGTTCATTCAGTATATTTTCAGTCTAACTCCACCAACACACTGTCAGCGGAAGAAGTTTTGGTGATAACTATGGTTTACAAACAGGCCGTTCCTAAGCTTATCACCAAAGTTATGACTTTAATTTAACGATATACCATTTTTAAGACCCAGAACTCACAAGAGGCATCAGATATGAACCAATAGTCAAAATTCAAACTCAACGTTATGTAACATGGGGCATTCATGAGCTCTAAGACGTGCTTAAAAGTGCATTTTACTATGTGCCCATGTGAGTACTTAGCTATTGCTTAGGAAGTTTTAAAAGGCATTAATGGCTACAGAAGACTAAAGTATTGCTTAGAAATGCTGTAGAAGCAAAAAAATGGTAAATTTCGATTTTTTAAAAAGTTGTAAGTTTTGGCCTATCTGCGAAAATCCTCATTTTTAGGGGTACCCTTTTTCTATGCCACGCAACTATCGATATACAGATTGAAGAAGAACAATCATCGCTGAATCTTATTCATAAATCATAAATCTAACATTCAAACCATTTTGCTCATTGGTTGGGAGATTTGTACAAAAATAATCAACATTTAAAAAAGTGATCCTTAGCAAATTTTGAGTAGTATATTTCTGTCGCGTACACTTGCATTCTAAACTTTTAGTATAGGTCGGTATGTACATCCGCGTGTTTTGAATGATTATTTATGCCAACAGTGTGGAATGGAAAGAGTGTACCCTGGAGTGAAAGAAACTGCTTGTTGGCATCCATGTACCGGCGTCAGATTTTCGTAACGTCACGGTAAAGAACGCGATTCCCCGATGAAGTTAAGATATAAAAATCAAATTTAATGATAAAATCCAACGATTGAGTTTTGAGATTTAGCATATCATAAATCCGATATGATTCTGCACACCACCATGTAATTGCTGTATGTTTACTTTCTATGGTAACCGTGTCATGCAAAAAGGGTGTAAAAACAGTTTTTCGGCTTCTGTAGCTCGAGATCTGCCTTATTTGTTTTTATTTAAATTGAATATTAAAGCTAGTTAATTGCCAAATAAAATGCAGAAAACGTCGAGCCATTATCTAACAACGCAAATGTTTACGCGAACAACTGAACTCGCCTATACCGGACTTTGTAAGAAAAATAGGTCAAACTTCAACCTCAAGGTCACGAGGTCAAACGTCATGGTCTCAAATGAAATCTTTTAGCAAGAGGTATCCATGGATGAAATATGAATGTTCTATCTCTAATAGTGCGTAAGATATAGGTTATGTTAAAGTGTCTAAAAAGTGGGTCAAACTCCGAGGTCAAGGTCACGAATTCAACAACCATGGTCCAAAATGAAAGGCACTTACAATAGGATTTTATGTATGAAATATCAAAGTTTTATGTGTAATATGGGTATTTATTTTGAAAAAGATATCAAACAACACAGTCACGAGGTCAAAGGTCATGGGCTCAAAGGAAAGGTCTTATCAGGAGCTATCCACGTGGGTAATATATAGACTCGATCTCATATAGTTTATGAGAAATAGACCAGGTTAACATCTTGCCTATGTGACCGAGGTTGACGCAAATGCGGAAATTTTGAATGTAATATACAAGTGAGCCCAAGAAATACTATCAAAGATCCAAGTCAAGTGTTAGAACTTTTGCTAAGTATCTGGTGTGGAACAATATCAAAATTCCAAATGACGCATTGGTATGACGCAGATTCCTGAAAGACTGCTTTTGTAGGAGGGAGTTGGTGCTGACTGAAACTGTTTTCGGTGGAACAACCACCACCTCAAAGCATTAAGAGGAGAAATATCTTAATCTGGATGATACAACTGATATGCGAAACGTTCCCTCGCAGCAAATACTATTCCACACAGTGTATGGCCAAATGCAATTGCATTAAGCGCGTTTAAGATTCCAGTGTCTGCCATTTGAAACGCCTTCCATGAAAACGTCTTTCTTTTTCCACAATCGGACTCTGCATTATCTGCACCGATAAAAACGTTTACAGATGGGATAACCTCAGCAACATTGCAGTCAATTACATTGACGCGCAACATTCAAATGTCGCTTTTTAGTAACGTTCAATAATATCTGAACGTAGCTGAAGGGTCACAACAGAATTTCACATGGAATTTCGATACCGGTATGCAATTGTTTTCGAACAAGAACAACTATAAAACCATTTCTCAGGCCCATAGGAATAGGTAGGGGCGGGGGCTAGGGTCGAAAATGCCGAATGTCACTTATTTTATACTGAAAATTAAGGGAAAATCCAATTTAGCTCGCCCCCCCCCTCCAATATCCAGACACAGAGATTCAGCCACCCTAATATGAAATTGCTTCCTACGGGCCTGTTTCTAAACTATACTGAACAAAAGTGAAAACGCTACACTGCAAGATTTCTTATTTCTGGAAAAGTATCGAATTAATAGCATGAATTATATGTTAACGTTATTTCCCAGGCTTTCAGCAATCGTTTAGTCGAAATTCCATTGCCTTGTCTCCTTTAATGTCAGAGTTACAGCCCTTAATGTGTTTAGAGCAAATTTCATCAAATGCCGCATATGCGCATGCGCAGAAAACTCTTCATTATTTTTTTCGAAATTGGTCATGCCCAGGTTGCCAAAAAAACACTTAAAATCTCACTTATTTCTTGTCGCAAACTCTTAAATCAAGGTCTAATCTGTCGATTTTGCGAATTACCTCCCTTTTACATAAACAAATAGGGAATTTAAAATGTTTGTTATTCACAAATTTATCACGGTTTTCGATTGGGTTTTTTGCAACATCATGCAGGTCTTACAGAAGATTTTGAACCCTTTCTTCGACTAGGTTTGGGTCCCAGATGTCCATGCAATAGCGATTTGAATTTCCTATGGGGATTGCATTGTAAAATTTTCAAGCCTTGGATCATGATGAAAATCCTGCTTTTCAAACACCATTTTTTAAACGCTGAAACACTTTTATGCAAGCTTCTTTACATTTCCTGACTGGTAACTTGTCAGACTACCATTCCGTGCAGTCCGGCATGGTTTGCATTCTTCTGCTTGGATTTCCTGAAGGTTGAAATTGTGTTAAATTTGCGTTCAAATTGTACACCTGAAAAACGGACCCCTGTCACATTAAAAGTGTCCGTATTTCATCCTCGTAATTAAAATCCACAAAACTTTTAGTGTTTGGTTTAGCCAAGTGAATGAACAATGCGTTACACTTTCATTTGATTTTTTTACTTGTTGTATGTAGACGAAATATGACAAGCAAAGTAGGTGTAGCGTTTTCACTTTTGCTCAGTATACATGAAACGTTTGCTTACACCATCAGCGTTTTCAATTCGTAACGAACCCCCCAAAATGTCCTATCATGTGCTCTTTAGATGACAAATCGGAGCAGCGAGCTCGAAGCGGGAGAACATCAACGTTGGTCTCACGTAGAATACTAGTATCCCTGACTCCAGCCTAGTCAAGTCTGGCACTTGCATGGTGTGGCATGAAAGGCACTATGTACAACGTCCGGTCAACGTCCAGCACACACCCGACTACGCAGACGATTATCGGTGATTTGTGTGGATAATCTAGGTTGAAATTCATGAAGAAGTCACTCGCAAGTGCTGGTGCCGATATGGAACGATTATATTGTGATGCTATTGTGAAGTTATGACGGCCATCATGTTGTGGCGTTTGTCCTTGAACGGGCCTACATGTATTTCCCAGGACAGGAATGTCTCACAAGGTTTTCTCAAATGGTTACTTATGCTTTGAGAAACGTAAAACGAAATGAAAACTCTTAAGCGCTGGTTCTGCAATGTAACACTACCACAGCGATATAACGCACTTTTAACGGAAGTCCATTGTGTATTCTCGTATGGTTTCTGACAAATTCATGAACGGCTTTCAACTTAATGGCCAAAAACAAGTAAGAACAAGTTCACAGCAAAATATTCTACAGAATAATGGTTGGTATACATGAATGCCACGGTGGGCATAGAAACCGGAAATGCTTACCAGAAATATGAGACGCACGTGATAGCGGTATAAAATGCTTGTTTTTGTACTCTTTGGTGATAACCAATCTGATAAACGTTTGATTTTTAAACATACTATTGCTTTCAGAGATCTATTTACACATTGTTGCTTATTACTATGTATACCAATTTTGACCGTGTCAGGAAAATGACGTTATTTTGCGAATACGGCGTGGAACCTGAAGTGCCAACAACTGATCCCTGTTACAGGACCCTACTATGATTATGAAAACATTTGTTGGCACAGATATTTGAAATAATTCAAAACACGCGAACCCCTAATTTTGAACATACCGACATATACTATCTAGGGATTGTTGCATTTTCACCTTTGACCCCTTGATAAATGACTCGGAACAGCATGTACAACTTACACAAATGATTAAATATGTATTATGGAAATATTCAAATTACTTTATGTTCGGAAAACTGTGATAAAATGTACATATTTACCATGAACACAAAATTTAAGTAAAAATATAAATTTCGACCATGTCTGGAAAATGACTAAATTTAGCAAATATGACGCGGAACCAGACATGCCAACAACTGATTCCAGTTACAGGACCCTATTGTGCGTACAAAAACAAGTGTTGGCACAAATAATAAATCAAAACACGCGGATCCCAAATTTTGTACATACCGACCTATACTATTTTGCCAAATTAGTAACGCATATGTTGTTTGTATATTTATATAAAGTCAGAGAGCTTTAAAAATTATAGATGTATGGATTTTCAGTATTTTACACAAATTTCATATCTTTTGAGTTATAAGGTATTGTACGATTCTATTTCGGGGATAATGTTTACTCTGAAATGCTACACCAAAACGCATCAAATTTGTGTTGGATCTAAAAATAGTCACATCTAGATTTTCATAACACGAAGTCGGACTTTTATCAAGATAAATACATTTCTTCTAGATTTTAATACCTGCATAAAATGTGAATTGGAATAAATGTGCATGTATTTCATGGTTTCGGGAAAAGCAACCATGAGACATCACATCGTGACGAATAGAAATGTTATATACATGTAGATAAGTTTATTGGTTCAAACCCAAAAGTCCAGAGCAAAGATACAGACACGTGCTCAGGAAAAAGCAAAGTTGTCCATGATGTGACTGAAAGGTTGCTGACAGAGATTCAAACAAACAACACATTATGATTAAGGCCTGGTCAGTAGTTGTGACAAAACAAATGGAGAATCACACGCTTGCGGCATTTAAAAAAAGAGAGACAGAGATGTTGCAAAACTAACAAACTACATTTTTTTCGGACAATGTTTTTGAAAACACGAAAACGCACTGTATCCAAATGACACACAATGGATTCATTCATTCATTCATATCTTTATTTCCTCCATTTTGTTACATGAAGATTTACAGACGCATGAATTAACATAGGGAAAGAAGAACAGGAAAACAAAGTACAAATATTTACAACAAAATTACGGAATAGCAAATACGCCATCATGAACACTATTATACAAAATATGTTGTTTTTTTTTTAACTATAACGTATTTAACGTAGGCATACAAACTCGCCGCAACCCCAACCCCAAGTGGTGCAACTAAATGAAAGTGATGATGGCCGTGGCAGAGAAAAGAAAACAATAATTGTCAGAGAATTGAACGACGGTCTCAGATGGAACTTAATGAAGCAACATTTCGGTCACTGGAATGTGTGGTCTAGGAAGAAATATGTGGGTAGTTTGCGATGAAGCTAACTCATGCGTCAAGATTTTTAAAATTGGTTCAAATGATCTAATGGGCATCATTCAGTTTACACCTATCATTTCTGACGTCCAAGAAGTAAGCCATCTTGATTTTCGAATTAAATTTATGGAGAAATTAAAAGAAGAAAACGATGTTTCGTCTAAATATACTGAAAGTTTTGTTTTGGCCATACTCTTACCAACACGAAAATTGGTGATATTCTTTGGGATAAACGATTCTAAAGCATTTAAAATTGGTAAAATAAGAGTTCCCGAGGTGTGTCAACGGATTCAATCCTATGACGACAAACTGTTCTTGGTGGGTTTGTCATACGTGTGTATAATGACCATGAAAGGAGACATCTTGAAAATAGTGCGTACAGACAGATATAACATGGACGTTATTAGTGAGCTATGTGTTGCTCCTAATCGAATATATTTACTTGATTCCTTTAACAGGATTTGTATCATTACTTTTGATGGAGAATTGATCTCAAAACACAACATGAAGTCGATGATACCATTGGACATCACTGTGGATGTTGATGGCAATGTTTATATCCTCTCTGACAGTACATTGTCATTACATAGATTTGATAGCGAACTCCTACAGGCCCATCCATTGCTTGGTTTTACCCAGGCATGTTTGCCTTCTTCGAATATTCTACTATATCATAGAGATAAATTATACATTAGTCACTCTAACCAAAACAAAGTTACGATTGTAAAGCTGAATTAGTCGTCCAGCATGCCGCTTTTTTCTTACAGAAAAACACAACAGAGGCTTTAAAGGCTGAAATATCGAGACCTTTAAGAAAAGAAACGATGTGACAAAGTCAGTCAGACTTGTTAGATTTACAAGAACTCCACACTTCTAAAGAGATTTAAAATCTTCGATTCAAATAAACTGACGTCCAAAAGAAACGCTCCAATAAAATTTGTCGTTATTTTCCTTATGCCTATCACAATGTTAGTGAAATGTCTACTATATATTATCATTTTGACCGACAACTACGGGAAATGAAAAAAAATATGCGTTTCTATCCATTAACGTGTCCATTTCCGGTGACTGGTCACGTTTTCTATGTGCGCTTCGTGTAAGTACATCGTGTGATGAAATTTGTCAGAATTTACACAGTAACATGTATTAGTGGATAGGCAATCACGAATTCAAAGATTTTCTTATGAAACATCCGAATTGAAGGATTCCAAGACTAAATTCTGAAAAAGGAGCTAGTAAAATAGCCATTTTTGATTGCTACGAGTGCAAAAACAAGTCGCAAGACAGTTTCACATATTGTGATTCTCGATTCTGTGTCTTGATCGACGCGTTAGAATTCTGCGAACGTTTATTGATCGGCCACGCTCAACTAGACCTCACGTAACGCCTGTAAAGCAAGATAATTCTCCACGTTAACGTCATGTACGTTTCAGGTTTGTGACGTTGGGATCGACGTTCTGTCGAATAGTCGGTAAATGTGGTGGCCAAATAAGTGTTTTTCTGGCAACTGTTGTTGTTGCAAGTAACGTTTGAAATAGACACAATGCTTGGAGAATAGAGCTCGTAGATTAGCCATTTTCGAATACGGGAAAATCAAGATCAAGCCGCCTGACGTTTTGACGTCTTGCATTGCACGATTAGGCATCTTGGTCGACGAGTAAGAGTTACAGAAACATTTGCCAATCGGCCAAAGTCAGATAGACCTCATGTAACGCCTGTTATACAAGAAGCTGTCTTACGTTAACGTCATATGCGTTTCAGGTTTGAGACGTTGAAATCGACGTCGGGTTTAGTATGCACTAACTGTGGTCACCAAATAAGACGTTTTCCGGTATCTTTAAAATTTGTCGTCGTAAGTAAAGTTTGAACCACGCACTACTGATTTTCAAATGGAAATTCTGATACCGCTTTGTTTAAATGTGCCGTTTTTTCTAAACTGTAACAATTTGATAACTTCTCTATCATCCTTTTTCAATAAAAGATAATCAAATTTACAGATGAAAATAAGTATTTGTAATTTCAAATCAGATTTACTGAATGATCGGACATTTATTAGGACTGAGGCGTTTCTTTTGGACGTCAGTATATAATTATAAACCAAATTTGATATCTACTTTAATAATGGAAGAATATGGATGCTTGTATTACCCGAATAAAACCAAAGGTATTCCTTACCGTAAACTGTTCTTCATTTTGTGTATTTTTATTTGTCAAATTGGATATAAGTGATATAAGTCATATACTTTAATTTCAATTAGTTCACGACTTCGGGTAATTTTTAGGGGCTTAGTTTCATTAGCTCACCTGAGCGCGAAGTGCTCAAAGTAAGTTATTGTGGTCACTTTCCGTCCGTCTGCCCATCAACTATTAGTCCCAAAAAAATAACCAATCTTGATTAAATTTGGTTTGTTTCAACAGCATAGCTGCAAGCATTAAAATAATTATGTAGTAAAAAGTGTTTGGACCAGTTCTTTTCAAACAGGCAATTGTCGAAATATTGAGTTGCGAGTGTTGTTAATCAATTTAGTGATGTTTCCGTGCGAAGACTGTCCGCAACGGAAAGAACTTGTCGGTCGTGGTCACTAAACTAGGAAGCCCTAAAGGACTTGAATCGCTCAACAGTCCTGAATTTCTTGTAATATTTAATCCAAGTGTTGACAAGGTTTATCAATACCTGTAGCTTTAGAGAGAGAAAAATGGAAAATAAGAGTGTTGCTCCGAAAACCAAAAGTATAAAACAAAGTAAAAAAAAAAAAAAAAAAAAAACACACACACACACAAACACAAAAAGAAATGAAAATGTGGACATAGCAAAGAGAAACTTTGTCTTCATTGGCGAATAATTGTGGCTGAAAAAGTGGAACAGAATGAAAAAAGTAGAAAACTGAACTTTTGTGAAATTCAAGGGCAAATAGAACGGTGAGGGATTCTAATCAGGCTAAAAATTACACTCAGACAAGATCATATAATCACCAACATTCTGTCCAAGTTGTGTCTTGATGGGTTAATATCTGAAGTTGTTAGATTGGAATCATAGTCAAAATCAGCTGTCTTTGACTTTCAAGAATATATAACTCAGATCCTTCTGATTCAATCAACATTCTTTGAATTAATCTGAGAGAAGTTTAACCAGGAATAATTTTTGTGAAATATAGAGTTTATTAGGATATGTACAAAGGTCACCTGCCCATATACCCACAATACATACATATAATAAAACATTACAAAAAGTGAGTAAAATTTACAAATCATGAAGTTTATACAATGTAGCAACTATTTACCTGGTGAACATCCAAATTATAAATTCGTATTCATGCCATACTATATTTTGAGACAAGTTGTTTGGTGGAAATGGTGGAAAAAAATTCAATGAAAAATTCAATGACGAAATGCTGTGATTTTTATATATTTAAATGATATATCTGTTAAATACAGAATTAATACATGTATCTTAGCTGTTCGTCTATGATCGTTTAGTGATTTAAAGCATCACATCTCCTTTTAAAAGCATAGTAAATGAACATTGCAAGGGCTGGTATTTCACTTATTTTCTTGCTTGATAGCAAAATATTAAAATTAATCTGTGATGGCTGTCTAACAAATTTTTTAGGCAAAAATTTTTAGCGAAGGTCTGCGTAAAAAGGACAAATTAGCAGGAAATGATACTCATTTTCTTGTTCATTACAAAATATACATGTTCGCTCTTTTGAAGGTAGACCTATATGCCTTCCCTTCTCTATCATTAAGGAATGCGATGACGTTCGGAATTGTACAAGGCTTTTTCTAAATTTTATCAAATCGATCTTATCTAAATATATCTCGAAACCAAACTCTGGTTTAAAATTCATATATGTGTTCAGCTTTTTATTTTGTTCACATTCAAGATGCCATGTTTGTATGTATTGATCTTTTAATCTATTGGTATAACAAGTCAAGAATTGGTTAACATTATTTGTACCTTGATTTTCCCAGATATATCCAAACCCGTTTTCATACAGATTTGTCCTGACTTTTGATACCCAATTATTATGTCCAATTTCGTCAAAGTGTTTAAGCATGTTGTAACATTTTTTAAATATCTATTCTCTTCACATTTAAGGATTCTTAGCCAAAATTTAATTGAACGTTTTTGTGTCGTGATGTAGAGTGGAAAACGTCCTGTATCGCCAATAATAGCAGCATTACATGCTTTTTGAGGGGCGTTCATAAATCTCCTACAAACGTAGCGTTGAAATCTTTCAATACAATCATGTTTATCTATTCCCCATAGTTCACAACCATAAAAGAGCAGAGGGCTAATTTTACTGTCAAATATCTTAAAGAACAATTTATGAGACATGGGTAGAAGCTCATTTAGACGTTTAAACACATAGTTAAATACACGTTTCGCTTTTATGGCTTGACTGTCTGCCATTTGAAAAAGAGACATTATAGTTGAAATCCATTCAGTAGTTTTTGAGAAGAATACGATATTTTACGGATACGTACGTACTACGTACACGCCGCCATGACAATAGCCCGCTGGCCTGGTTAGATTCGACATCAACGTTTTCATGATGTGTTTGTATGCAGAGAAGAGGAAAGTACTTAACATTAATTTTAATGAATGTCAGACTTATACATATGTTGACGTGCATTATAAGCGCGTTTACGATGGATAAGTTATCGGATTGCGACACACCGTCCAGTAGACTAGTTGTACATATGGGTCACTTCACAACTAGAAACGCTTCCGGGTCGTAGCACACAAGATAAGTTACGCTGTTGCAATGATTCTGTGTCTGCAGAATAGACAGTTGTATGATATATGGTTCTGTACACTGGAAGAAAATCAGTACACTGCTAGGGTGCGTTTTAATGAATCTTTTCAGGAACTACTTTTTGTCCGGTCGTGACCTTTCATTTGAGGTATGTCACACGCAGATTCAGACAGAGATGGTAATGTTCAGTGGTGGTTGTGTTCACGGAAGCATTTAACTAAAAATTTTGGTGCTCTTGATACCACTTTTTTGGTAACAAATTAAAGCCCAAGTAATGACTTATCAGACAGACTCTAGAGGTAAAAAGTCCCATCGAAACTTCTGAGATAAGCGAGGTACTGCCAAAATGAGCCTATTTTAGTATATATTAGCCGAATTATGTTGAGGCGTTACACCATATACATGTATAAGTGGCGGTTGTTGTGTTTGCAGCAAAATTCTTTTGATATTCATTACCCCTTGGTATGATATTAATGGCCTAAGAACGTTCTCCGCCATTTTTCATGACATATATGTCAATAAATCTTTTTGGAAGAGCTGAGCACATCCATATTTGATTAATAAAACTCAATGAGGAATGACACCCTGTGAAGTCCCCCTAGCACAAAACATGGCTTCATGTTTCACTCACTTTTTCACTGACACTCATCGCAATGAATTTCATCATATTAATCATGTAATCAAATTTTCTCCTTTCTTAAGGTTTTAATGTTTCTATTTATAATCAAGAGATCCAGACCTCGGTCACCCGAATCAAAAGAGCGGAAAATCATAGATTTATGCTACGCTCGTATATTCCCCACAGGTATATATAAAGAGGGGAATAAACAGATTAACGGATGACAACTTCATGTCTTGTAAAAATATGAATGACATCCCCATTCTTCAGAAGCCGAAAATGTATTTAATTTTAATGTTAACTAATGATGCACACACAACCCCCTCCAGCATGGCCATTTTTAAACAGACTTTTGCTCTTGTACAAACTGTAGTCCTTGCTCTAAAAACCAAATACGAATCCAATCCAGTAGCCGGTTCATGAGAAGATTTCTTAAAATCTACCCTACCCCCTAAGTGGCCACTGTTGGGGCACCAAGTGGAAATAACTCCATGATTTGTACAAATCTGAAGCGGCTTTCCATGGGTAATGCTTCCTGTCGAGTTCGGTCGAAATCCGTCCAATGGTTCTCAAGAAGAAGTGTTTAAAGTTAACGCACGGCGGACGACGCACAACTCACAACGAAGGACGAAACACGATCACAATAGGTCACCATGACCTTCGGTCAGGTGACCAAATAACTAGAATACCTGCAGGTCTTGAGTCGCTCTACAGGCCTGAATTTCATGTAATATTTAATCCAAGTTTTGATTAGATTGTTCAATGTTTGTGTTTCATAGAGCAAAAAGAAAGTTGTAAAGCTAGATCGTTCAAAATGTGTGGTTCTTGAAGCAAAGAAAGTAAAATTATATGTTTGCCATTTGAGAAAGAGTAAAAAGAAATGGGAGAACATTCTAGCTTAGGATGATACTAGCAATTAAAAATTTTCTTCTTCCAAACAGATCTAAATTAACAGATCATTGATTATTCCCCCCAAAAAAATCATATTTCTAAAAATAGATGTTGAGCTAAAAATAGATTCAGGGAAATATCCTATTCCAAAATTAATGCAAACGGCTAATCAAACCTGAATTTCTTGTAATATCAAGTACAAGTTTTCACTAGATTTTTCAATACTTGTTGCTCCTAAAGCAATTACAAAGTACATAGAAAGCTGAAAATACATTCATAGAAGATCTATTGGTTACCAAGCTTTGTCTTTATTACAGCGAGTTTGACTGCCAGAGTGAAAACAAAGTCACAATTAGCAATTTTGTCAAATTGAAAGGCATATAACTGAGGATTTTATATTCCTATTTAACTTCACTTTCACCTACATCTTGTTTAAAAGTTTTGACCTGATTGTTCAATATTTATGGATGTAAAGAGTGTAAAATCAAAGTCGAAAACATCAGTTTTGTCAAATTCAAGGGCAGATAAATCATGATTTAAGATTCCTTTGAAGCAGAAAATTACAACTATGCCCATGCAAGATCTTATGGCCAGTAAGATAACATGAAAGTTTCGTGTTGATTGGTAGATATTTATGATTGTTTGAGTAAAAATAAGGTCAAAAATGGTAATTTTGCCAATTTCAAGGGCCCATAACCAAGGAAGTAATATTCAGATCAAGCTGAAAATTGCTCTCATGCAAGGTCTTATGAGCACCATCATTGTGACCAGGTTTTGTCTTGGTTGATCAATATTTGTAGTGGCTAAAGTGAAAACAAAGTCAAAACAACCATTTCATTTTTAATTCAAGGGTAGATAACTCCATACTTTCATGTTCAATCAGAATTATTTGAAGGAATCTGATAGAGGACCACATAAGGATCTTTCCTGTGAAGTTTGATTGAAATCCATCCTGTAATTTCTGAGGAGAAGTTTTTTTTTTAAAAGTTGACGATCGGACGGACGCATGCACGACGGACACAGCGTAATGACAATAGCCCGCTGGCCTGAAAGCCAGTGGAGCTAAAAACGACCTATGAATGATCAAAGATCGGTGAGTCTAAATTGACGGAGGAAGATTGATTTTGGATGCTTCGGCTCTAGATTTGGATGTCTTCGATTCCCGTGATTGATATTTATTTTTCCCATGTTGCTCAATATGCTACTTTTAGCAATTTTCTCCCTTTTCTGGTGCCGTGGCATCAAGAGTTTAAAACGAAAATCAAATTCTTTCAGCAACTTTGATAGCCCTTTATCCAATGATCATTTCTGTGAAGTTGCAATGATATTGGTCATTTGGTTTGGGAGAATATTTTAAGATTATCATTGTGGCTTTTTTTTCATGCCGCGGAAACATTCCTGCCAAGTTTCAAGAAGATTTTCCAATCAATTTGGTAGAAGATATCAAAAGAATTGTGGACGGACAAACAGACGGTTGACAAACATTGAACGATGACAATACCTCACATAGAGCGCTTCGTGTTCAGGTGATATAAAAAGACATATGGGCGTTTTAGAGCCATTGTTGCACTCTTGTTTGTGATAACTTCTTAGTTTGTCTAGATACCACACACATTTTATTAAAATCCACACCTATCATAAGGTACATATAACGGTTACTCTGCAATTTTATACAAATTTATATCTTTTAAGACTTAAAAGTATTGAACAATTTTATCACGATATTGATTTTGAAATCTTTAAATATACACTTGTAGATAACGACGATAAAAAGTAGGACTCATAGCAAAAGACAAACCAATTTCATGTGTGAAATGTGAATGTGGACATAAATCATTCTGGGGCCAGTTTCATCAAATCATTTAGGACATATTTTTGTATGAACAATGTCTTACGACACATTTAGGGGAAGATTCAGGAATCGCATGTCTGTCAAAAGACGCAATTTTTGTCCTAAACATGTTTCTTAACATATTGGAATGACATAAATTAATTAAGCTTTTATTTTTTTTTTGTATGAACAATGCTTGCGACACATTTAGGTTAAGATTCTCGTATCGCCTTTTTGTCGAGAGATGCACATTTTTTCTTAAACGTATTTTGTTGGACATTGGACAGATAAAAATAAATGTTTTGATAAAACGTTCCATAGTTTTAAACAAAAAAGAATCTGTAGACACTAAGCCACGGACAGAGTGCAAAAATAACGTCAATTTTTGCACAGAAAATGAAAATACAATATTGAAATCATACAAAATGGACGGAAAGAAAGAGTGTGATGTGTGTCTTGCTAAAAGTGATCTTCCAAAGGATATTGCTAGTGCAAGTTACCTTTGCTATTTTTGTGAGAAATATTTTTGTCGCCGTTGTTTCACAAATCACAATAAATCTCACGAAGTGATACAACTACATGAGAATGATGGTTCAATTGGAAGAGAAATAACAACTTTGATTGACAGAGAATTGAGTGACGATCTTAGATGGGAAATAATAAAGCGACGAAAAGCGACCGTTGATGACAGAGTTAATCTAGAACACCGAAATGACATGTATATATCCTCGGTTACTGGAATGTGTGGTCTAGGAAGACATATGTGGGTCGTGTGTGATGAAAGTAATAGATGTGTCAAGGTTTTTGCCATTGGGTCAAATAATCTAATCAATACCATACGTTTTAGATCAATAGTTTCTGACGTCCAAGAAGTTACCCATCCCGAATATCAGCGAACATATTTAGAGAGATTAGGGGAAGGTGATGAAGGTTCTTCTAAAGACAATAAATGTTGTGCTTTGGCTATACTCCTACCAACAATAAAACTGGTAATGATCTTTAGAATGAAAGATAAAGCCTTAAAAAATCGTCAAATTGGTCAAATCGAAATTCCCGATGTTTGTCCAAGGTTTCAATTTTATGACGACAAACTGTTCTTGGTGAACTTGCCATATGTGTACATAATGACCATCGTTGGAAAAACTTGGAAACGAATTTATATTAGTACAGACAGATATTATTACAACATTATAGACACTGACGTTCCTCTTGAGATGTGCGTTGCTCATAATCGAATATATATACTGGAGCCCTTAAAGGTCGTTCATATTATAGATTTTGATGGAGAATTAATTTCAAAACACGACATGGAGTCAATAAAACCAGTGGACATCGCTGTAGATGACGATGATGACAATGCTTATATCCTTTCTGGCACTCCAATACCATTGCATAAATTTGATTCCAAACTCAAGAAGCCTAGTCCATTGTTTGGTTTCGACAAAGTCCGTATGCCTTCTCCAAAGAAACTACTATATTATAGAGATAGATTATACATCGTTGCAACAAGTAATTCAGATCATGAAACTGTCACAGTAGTTAAGCTGAATTAGATCTAGCGAGAATAATTATTTAGAAAAAAAAGAAAATGTTGATCGCAATCACTTTCTCTGTTTCTTCCAATAGTTTACATACTATACAGGCCCGTTGGAACAGGGGAAGGGGGGGGGGGGGGCTGGAGGGGGGGGGGGTCACCGCCTCCCCCAAAATTTGGCAAAAATTGTCAAATTTTACATAGGCCTATTTTACACTGAAAATTTAGGGAAAATACAATTTAGCCTCCCCCTCCCCAAATATTCAGACAAATGGGCTTGAGTCCCCAATATGAAATTACGAGTAGGCCTACTTCCTACGGGCCTGCTATAACTAGACACATTCTGCACATAAAATGACAATGTATTTGATGTGTAGACCATTATTTACATGAGGATTTGTCTAAAATGTTATATTCTGGTATAAGGCTGACTAGAAGGTCGTGAAGGGCCTGAGTTGGTACACAGGACTCTATTTCTTGTTATATTATACACTCATAGTTTTGGTTATTTATTTCAATACTTTTGTATCCGATGTTTGAATACCACACGTACTCTGATTACCATAGGAACTTTGATTATTCGGCCCCTTTCTGTTTTGAAAGTGTCAGTTGGATGGCTGGTCGGTCCGTAGACTTCATAGGCGGATAGATCTCACTATGGAAAAGTGCAGTGCATAAGACCCGTAGCTCTCCAGATCATATTTTTTGGATATCGCCAATAATTTATTTGCATACTTTATTTTTGTCCGGAGCATAACTCAAAAAGTATTGAAGGTAGAAACACGAAACTTCAAAGGTGGATATATCTAATTATGGATAAGTACAGTGCTGAAGAACCGTAACTCTCCCGATCATATTTTTTGAGTTATAGCCCTTTGTTGATTTCCATACTTAATGTTTGTCCAGAGTGCTCATAACTCATAAAGGATGTAATTTAGAATCATGAACTTTCATCGGATATATCTCATTATGGATAATGCAGTGCAGAGCCGCGTGCGATTTAGGCCAGAAGTTGTCTTCTGGAAGAAGAAGAAGAGCTAGTCTGGTTCCCGCCTCTGATACACTACGAAGTATTTTTTCTACTACGTAGTGTATCAGAGCCGGGAACCACACTCTTCTGGAAGAGCTCTACCGGCCTAAATCGCACACGGCTCAGAAGAACCGTTACTCTCCCGATCATACCCTATGCTGATTTCTATACTTAATTTCTGTTCGGAGCATAACTCAGAACGTATTGAAGGTACAATCACGGAACTTCATAATTGGATATATCTCATTAATTTATGCATAAGTGATAGTCAGGACAAAATTCTGAAAAAGTCGCTTAGTTTTTAAGGTATAGGCATTTTGTGAAGAAAAGGGTTTGAGATCGGTTGTAGGGGTATTTGATTATGCCGAGTCCGAAAAACAATGTTGCCAAGCTGAAAAATGGCTCCTTCATCATCTGATTTGCATATTTGCAAAATGGCCGCCAAAACCTAAAATATGCAATAATAATGTTGTTATTTATCATTTTTTCGACATCTTTTGTCCTCAATATAGCAAATTTCTTGATAACAGACTAAAACTAAATGATTTTGATTTTTTTAAGTAATTCAGAAAACAAATTATATTAATTTTTGAAAATTACCGTATAAATGGCAATACACCCCTATTGAAACATTAGCATTAATCTACATTTTATTTTCCTCGTGTGAAATACAGTAAAATTCAAAGTACTATTTTGAAAATGTTATGCATGATAGGTATTTTTAAAGACAGATATGATAAAGAAAACGAATTTGAGCACAGGCCCTTTGACCATATATTAATTCTTTTAGTATTCCTCAAACACACCAATTTAAAAACCATGTAAATAATTGTTCACATAATTTTGCCAAAATAATGTAAAAATCCTATCCACTACTAGAGTGGCGACACCTAAAGGATGTCACATGAAAGAATGAGTGAAATGAATAGAACTTGCATCATAAACTAGAACTGTCGCAAAGCGGACGAATACCCCCCACTAGGGCCTTGTCACTGAAAAAGTGCTATCGGTCAAAATGTTCTTGACTAAGAGCATGGAAACTGATTTTAAACAAAGTCCAACTGTGACCTTGACCTTTGACCTTGGTGACCCCAAAAACAATAGGGCACCTCCATTGGTCATGGGCAACAACTGTGTAAAGTTTCATGATCCTAGGTCAAACGGTTCTCAAGTTAGAACACAGAAACGAAATTGTAATTTTTGACTCCTCCCCCCCCCTCCCCCCTCATTAAAAACTTCAAAGTGGCATAACTCTGACACTAATGGCTGGATCAAGATGAAAATTGCAGGTGCACAACTTCATATGATAGGAAACATCCTGATAAAATTTCAGAAAAAATGGTCAAAAACTGTGGGAGGAGAAGAGGACACAAGATTATGTCCACCCCCCCCCCCCCATAAAAACTTCAAAGTGGCATAACTCTAACACTAATGACTGGATCAAGATAAAAATTGCAGGTGCACAACTTCATATGATAGGGAACATCCTGATAAAGTTTCAGTTAATTGGTCAAAAACTGTGGGAGGAGAAGAGGACACAAGATTATGCCCATGGACGGACGGACGGACAACCTGATTTCAGTATACCCCCCATAACTTTGTTGTGGGGGCATAATAATCCGACAAATTGAGAGAAGAGTTGCTTATAATTTCAAGGTGGCTAACCCACGTTATATTTTGTAAAAGTACACACCTACAAATGTATAAATCGCTTACTTCAAGTTTGTTTTATCTAATTTCTCGGTTTATACTAAAACGAGATGAACTGCACCGGTTCTAACTCGGTCTATATTGTTTGACCAAATTTAAGTGAGACTCATCATTTTCCGTAAGCGTATTTGGGCATACTTCGGAGTATTCGTTAGTTTCCGCGTGTTTATATCCTGTGCTGTGAAAAATGTTAACTTTATTTCTGCAAGATCTCATTGAACAAAGAAGTAGCGTAGTGGAAAGACGCTAGACTTTCGTTTACAGAGACTGAGGATCGAAACCAGCATTTTACTGACGAAACTATTGTTAGGCTTTTTTCTTTCTTTTTCCTATGTAATAGAATGCTTAATTAATTTTCAATTCAATTTTCACAATAATTATAGTTCACTAAATATCTTTTCCCATTTTATCATAATCTGTATTCATTCATTTATCATTTATAATCCTCCATAGTAAGTTGCTTTTATGATGACAATGTGTTGGTCTCTCGTAGCTTCTGCGGAATCCAAAAGACGTTGACCCTGCTGACTCCAGTTGTATTGACGGTAAAGCGAGGAAAAAGGTTCTGGGTCCCCCAGTTGTCTAAAAAAGTTGCAACATCAGCAAACACGTTTTATATAACCTGTATCTAAACGGTTTCTACATTTCTTGAATGGCTACTTAAAGTGAATGGATTCAAGTCAGTGAATTGATTCAGTTTTGCAAAATATATGCATGCATTTGAAAAAAAGAAATAAATGTTGAAGGTAATATTATTTAAACAAAAGCGTTCCTGGGATTTGAACCAAGGATATGTGGTTCAAGGGAGAGTCGCCTTACACACTAGGCCACTTTTATTCAGTGAAAATTGCGTTGTGTATAACAGTACTTAAACAGATTATAGTCCCGATGTAGAAAATACGGAAAGACCCGAATATTAACGGAATATGCAAGGAGTCTCAGTTCAATCTGGTCAAACAATACCAAACACCATCATTTTGTTTTTATACAATCAAACACAAGCACTTTTCTGTGTCCAAACAAGAGGCCCAGAAGGCCTTATCGGTCACTTGAATCCAAAGATCAGATTTACCCTTTTTGATCCCTTATTGGGCCCCAAGGGGTGATAACTCCATGAATTGTAAAACTAAACGAGCCTTCCCATGGGAATACTTCCAGCCAAGTTTAGTTGAATTCCATCCATAGGTTCTTGAGAAGAAGTCGAAAAATTAAAGTTAACACATGATATATGCCCCAACCCAGGCCCCCACTCCATCCTATCACAGCCATATCTTGACCGATTTATTTTTTGTACAAACCTTGTAGTTCCTCAAAGACTCTAAATCCTAAATGGGAATCCAATCCCATTGCAAGAAAAGTTTTAAGATGTGCCAAATTTACTCTTTTTGACCCCCTTTTTTTTGGTGCCTTACAGAGCAACAAGGGAAGGTAACACTATGAAAATGAATCTGAAGTCCCTTCCTATGGGGATGCTTTCTACCAAGTTTAGTGAAAGTCCGTCCAATAGTTTCCAAGAACAAGAATTGTCCGCGGACAATAAAGCTTACCATAACGAGAGCTTGTCACAAAGAAAAGTCATTTCCTAGGTAAAGGTAAAAGGTCATTGTCCAAAATGTAAATCCTTAGCAGGAGGTATCAATGTTTTATAAGATAATGGCCAAGTTAAAGGTTTTGAAAATTAGGTCAAACTCCAAGGTCATGGTTAAATGTGAATGGTGTTAGTAGGAGGTGTCCATGTGTAAAATGTCATGGCTGCATGTGTAAAAGGACATGAGATATAGGCCAATTTAAAGTTTTTAAAAGTAGGTCAAAGGTCAAGATCACAAGGTCCAAGGTCATGGGCAAATGAACAAGTCTTGGTAAGATGTGTCCATGTGTGAAATATCAAGGCCAACGTGTAAAAGGACATGAGATATTATAAACCAGGTTAAAGTTTTTTAAAAGTAGGTCAAACTCCGAGGTCAATGTCCAAGGTCATGGTCAATAGTGAAATGTCTTGGTTAGAGGTGTCCATGTGTGAAATATCAAGGCTGTATGTGTAAAAGGATATGCGATATAGGCCAGATTAATGTTTCTTTTAAAAGTAGGTCAAACTCTAAGGTCAAGGTCAGTAGGTCCAAGGTTATGGTCAAATGTGAACGGTGTTGGTAAGGCTTGACCTCATGACCTAGTTTATGACCTCAGATGACCCAATTTCAAATTTACCCAAGATTTTATTAAGATAAATGTAATTATTCTTAACATTATGGTTGATTGAGTACTCAAGAGGACCATTGGCCCGAAGTGCTTGACCCAGTGACAACATGAAAAAGTGTTTTCCAGACTATTTTGAGGTCTAAAATTTTATCCACATATGTATCCTAGCTTGATAAAGGGTTTTAAATGAAAAAACAATGTTTGAAAAAAATGCAGATACAATAGTTTCGCTCTGACATAGCGACTTGCAGTTCAGGAGATATGTTCTGGACAAAAGCGTGATGGACGGACAGATGGAGCAAACCTATAGTCCCCCAACCAGTAACTGGTGGGGGACTAATAATCAAGAATAGGATTCATATATATTATGGCACAGAATATATTTGGGCAAAAGGGGAAAACATATTGGTTATCAGCATTTTCTTCTTTTGCCTAAAAATTTTCACAAGCCTTTTTGACTTGGATGTCAAAAACAGGTCTTCTTTGGGAAATGGTGAAGCCGGACCTGATTTTCACTCTGACATTAGCAGTCATTTTGATTTAACCAGTGTATAGTGTCAGCTATACGAGTAATTATTTCACACATGAAAAAACAAATCCAAAACTTCTACCTACACCTCAGATATATTGATTGATTGGGGTTTAATGCCATATTCAATACCTCTTTTAGTTTTGGCAGAAAATTTCATGATGGAAATATAGAAAAGGAGGAGGTAGTGCCCAGTTTAAACAATTTCTCTCCTTTTTCTACCATATTTCATCAAATCACAACAATAACTACATTCAACTAAACTATCATGAATATCAATTGTCCAAGGAGTCAACCAAAAATCTGATGTGTCAAACTTTGGATATCTCAAAGTAATTCCATATCCCATGTGAATTTGACATAACAAGTGTCAATTGCATAGTGCATAAACATGTTGCTATAACATTTTGACCTCAAGATAGCTTCCAAAAACTCCCACCAGGACTCGAACCTGGAACCTGCCGGATCATGCCATAATACAAGCATAATGCCAATTGCTCTACCAACTGAGTTATGAGAATTTGTAAAAATCTGGAACCTCAGTCTTCAAGAGGTGTCATAGACACTTAGACACAACAAGAGATGTTTGTAAAACATACATGCCCCCTCAAGGGCCTACATTTGAAGTAGCTCAAAGTCCAAAGTCAAGGTCACAAGGTCCAAGGTCATGGTCAAATATGAATGGTCTTGGTAGGAGGTGTCAATGTGTGAAATATCAAGGCTGTTTATGTAAAAGTAAAATGAAATATAGGACAGGTTAAAGTTTTTAAAAGTAGGCCAAATGCCAAGGTTAATGTCCAAGGTCATGGTCAAATGTGAAAGTTTTTAAAAATAGGCCAAATGCCAAGGTTAATGTCCAAGGTCATGGTCAAATGTGAAAGATCTTGGTTGGAGGTGTCCATGTATGAAATATCAAGGCTATATGTGTAAAAGGCCATGATATATATGCCTGGTTTAAGTTTTTTTAAAAGTAGGTCAAACTCCAAGGTCAAGGTTGCAATATTCATGGTCATGGTCAAATGCAGAAGGTCTTGGTAGGAGGCGTCTATGTGTGAAACGTCAAGGCTGTAGGTGTAAAAGGACATAAGATAAAGGCCAGGTTAAAGATTTTTGAAAATATGTCAAACTCCAAGGTCAAGGTCACACAGGCCAAGTTCATCATGGTCAAATGTGAAAGGTCTTGGTAGGAGGTGTCCATGTGTAAAATATCGAGACTGTATAGCTAACAAGACATGAGATATAGGCCTAGTTTAAGTTTTTTAAAAGTATGTCAAACTCCAAGGTCAAGGTCCAAGGTCATGGTCAAAAGTGAAATGTCTTGGTTGGAAATGACCATGTGTGAAATATCAAGGCTGTATGTGTAAAATGACATGAAATAAAGGCCAGGTTAAAAGTTGGTCAAACTCAAAGGTCAAGGTCACAAGGTCCAAGGTCATGGTCAAATGTGAAAGGCCTTGGTCGTCAGTGTCCATTTGTCAAATATCAAGGCTGTATGAATAAAAGGACATGATATATCGGCCAGGTTAAAGTTTTTTTAAAAGAAGGTCAAACTCCAAGGTCAAGGTCACAAGGTCCGAGGTCAAATGTGAAAGGTCTTGGTAGGATGTGTCCATGTGTGAAATATCAAGGCGGTATGTGTAATAGCACATGAGATATAGGCCCAGTTTAATTTTTTTAAAAGTAGGTCAAACTCCAAGGTCATGGTCACAAGGTCCAAGGTTATAGTCATATGTGATAAGTCTTGGTAGGAGGTGTCCATGTGTGAAATATCAAGGCTGTATGTGTAATAGGTCAAGAGATATATGCCTGGATTAATGTTTTTTTAAAAGTAGGTCAAACTCCAAGGTCAAGGTCACAAGGTCCAAGGTCATGGTCAAATTGTGAACAATGTTGATAGGAGGTATCCATGTATGAAATATTTAGGCTGTAAGTGTAAAAGGACATGAGATATAGGCAAGGTTAACCCATTACCACACAATGACTCTTTTTGACTCCTCACAAGATAATGGCTTTTGAAAACATTGTGGAAAATGAAGAAATTGCTTGTCACAAGCAATTTCTTCATTTTCCACAATGTTTTCTATGCAAAAAGACCAAAATATGTAAAATTTCATTCACTTGTAATTGTCGTCTGCATAATCTTTGAATTTGGACTAGTCTAAAATTTTGTCGTTTGGGAAAGGGTTAAGAAATAAGTGTAACAATCAACAAAGGGCAATAAATCCAAGAATTTGATCGGCAGAGTTATGGTTCTTAGGCACTGCATCTCTCCATAATGAGATCTATCCACCTGTAAAGTTTCATGATTCTACCTAACACTCTTTTTGAGTTATGCTCCAGACAAAAATCAAGTTTAAAAATCAACAAAGGGCAATAACTCAAAAATATGATCGGCAGAGTTATGGTTCTTGTGCACTGCACCTCTCCATAATGAGATCTATCCACCTGTAAAGTTTTATGATTCTACCTAACATACTTTTTGAGTTATGTTCCGGACAAGAATCAAGTTTTAAAATCAACAAAGGGCAATAACTCAAAAAATTTGATCGGCAGAGTTACGGTTCTTGTGCACTGCACCTCTCCATTATGAGGTCTATCCACCTGTAAAGTTTCATGATTCTACCTAACATACTTTTTGAGTTATGCTCCGGACAAGAGTCAAGTTTGAAAATCAACAAAGGGCAATAACTCCAAAAATTTTATCGGCAGAGTTACTGTTCTTGTGCACTGCACCTCTCCATAATAAGATCTATCCACCTATGAAGTTTAATGATTCTTTCTTTAATTCTTTTCGAGTTATGCTCCGGACAAGGTTTGGTCTACGGACCGACCGACCAACCGACCGACACTTGCAAAACAATATACCCCCATTTTCTTCGAAAGGGGGCATAATTTCAGTCAATACTGGATAATTATGTCAAAGTCAATGGGCTCTTCCAAATATCTTGAGGCATTCAAAGTTCAACACACTTTATACTCAAAACAACAGCACCAGATTTTCACATTGACATAAGCAGCAATTCGACTTAACCAATGTTGACAAAAACAAGTGTCTTGAAAGTGGATTAATTATTGCATGAATGTACAAACAAGTTCAAACTTCTCTCTCCATCACAGAAATATTGACTGACTATAATTTAACACCACATTCAACAATTTCCAGTTTTATTTCAGCAGCTGGTGCACCTAACCATGAGTTCCTTACATTTCTTGCACCAGTCAACAAAACATCTAATCCAAGCAACCAGTTGCTTATCCCATTTAAATGATTCTTAAACCATAACCAGACAGCAAAATTTTTGAAATGTCAAAATTCAAAGATGTTACAGATGACAATTTACAGTCATTTAAGTGAATGAAATTTAAATTTGTTTGGTCTTTTTTGAGTAGGAAACATTGTGGGAAATGAAGGCTTTGCTTGTTACAAGCAATTTCTTCATTTTCCACCATATTTAGTCTGTGTCTTTTGGGCAGTCAAAATGAGTCAATGTGTAGGAATGGGTTAAACAATTGATCCATTTGGAGAGATAATTGACTACTTTTGTCAAATGTCAAAAAAAGATCAACAGAACTGGATTCAAACCAACTCCTGCTTAGAGTTATAGAATATGATGCTGTCAGCAAAGCTATCCAGGCTTGGCCAACCAATGGAAGATGTCTTGCCATTTCTCAATCATCACTATCAGTCAGAGACCTCACCATTTCTGTAAAATAGACAGATAGATAATGTTATTAACCATATCTCAAACAAGACTCTAAAATATTTTTGGAAAACATTGAGAGGAAAAAAGAAATTGCTGATAATCAGCAATTTCTCCTTTGCTCTAAATATTTTCTATGCAGTAACATATACATTTTCTTCTTTTAGCATTTATTATGTAGAGTTTGCAGCTCCTTTCAATTTGGACCACAGGACCAGCCAAAATTATTGTTGTTTGAAAAAGGATTAACTTTTACTAACCATTGACAACACTGAATATAATGGCTTAGCACCATGAACATAAAACTTGCATTTATTTTTCATTAACCCTTTTCAATAGGGCAAAAATTTGGACTATTCCAACAAGTAAGCTGACAGCAGAAATTGTTATAAATATCAGAAGTTATGTACAGCAATCTGTTCATTTCTATTTTTTTTTCAACCTATTTCTACAAGGGACACCAAAACTTTGTCTTATTTGGGAAAAGGTGAATTACAAAGGCAGTAAATGTAGGTCAACTGTTTCAGACCAATATTTGTTAACAATCAAAGTTGAAGGAATCTTGTTAAAATTGTCTTATTCTCAAAGGAATATTAAACAGTTAGTAAACTCTGTCCACAACAAGATCTGGTTTTGATATCAGTACAACCAACATTTTCCTTTTTTGTCTTCAACATTTTCTACACTATATTGTTAACAAACCATACCTTTAGAATTAATCCATTTTGTCATCTGCAGAACCTTTCAATTTGGACCACCCTAGGAATTTCCAACTTGCATATACAGCTATATAGAGTATAGTACATGTTTATATGGTCTTTATGTTTTGATTAACCCTTTCCCAACTACAGCCTGGTTTTTAAATCAGAAAAAGACAATAGAAAATGTTGAGACACATGAAGAGAATGCTGATAACCAAGATTTTCTTTTTTTGTCTCAATATTTTCTGATCTATACTGCACAAAAATCCTATCTATATCAACAGCCATTTTGTTGTCTGCAGCAGCTTTTTTTTAGTACTATAAATTTTTGCAGTTTTGGAAAGATTTGAATTGATCAAAATGCTCTTATTTTGTTAACCTGTATTGAAGAACCAGCTTAGGAATCCAGTTTCATGAGGCAACTTGCTTTTAACCCTGGAACACTCCATATTTACTGTGCTGATTGCTGCAGTTTGTGCCATTTTGCTCTAATTATCTCCCCCTTTTCAGTAGCTTCTATTCAGGAGCAGGATTACCATTGTAAAACATAAGCATATGACATATTCCTAAAAGAAATGAAAAGCTTGCCATCACAAGGTACATCTGAGGCTTTAAACTAATGCAGTCAATGTACATAAGGTTGTTAACTTGTTAACATTTGCATAGGCCTAAATGTAAAATGTGTAAAAATGTGTAAACATTTGAGTAAAAAGTCTGTTTTCTGCCTTATCCCTTTCCCAAACGAAGAAATTTTAGGGCTGTCTAATTGAAAGTTGACGCAGAAGATAACATGGACATTGAAAAAGAAAGGATTTGTGTATAATATAGCTTTGAAAATATTGAGGCAAAATGAGAAACTGCTGGTTATCAGCAGTTTCTTCTTTTGTCTCAAAATTTTTCCAAGCGTTTTTATTAGGGATGTCAAAACCAGGTCTTGTTTGGGAAAGGGTTGATATATGCAAGAAACTAATTGTTCTATGCCAGATTTAAGTCAAATGTAAGAAAGGATATTGGCCGTGGCAGGTTCGAATCGACAGCCCATGGGTTTTCGATAGATACCAACTGCACAGTGCTATCTATCCGGACTTGCATACGGTACCCAACAAATTGTCTAAATAGATGGTTATTCGGTTCTGAATGAGAAGTCAAGTGCTGTCTTTTGCATATTATTTAGCATATAATAGACTTGTCATTTATCAATCATGTGTATACATTTGTATATACATAAGGGTATTAAAAAGCATATCGTTCTATTTTCTAAGACTATACATGTACTAACCTTCCTGGTTTTCTAAAGTTCAATACAGCACCCATTTGTTTTCAAACTCCTTATCAACCTTCAGTGTGGGCTTGAAGATGACATAACCCTCTGCAGGTAAGTATAACTAGTGTTCACAGATCTGTAAATAAAGGCTATTCGTGAGAAAGTTTCATATATATAGAACACAAACAATACAAACAAACTACAATATTATTGATAAACATTTACAGATTTAATTAATCTCTTTTCTTAAGGTAGTCCATCTTTTAACCCTAATGAGATTCACGAATGCAAAGGCTGCCAAAGGCAGAATTCTTTGTATGATGTCGTTAACATTTAGTATGTATCCAAACCCTTTTGGGCAACTTTGTAAACATTCCGCGGAGAAACATTCCACTGCCTTATTCTCATGTCGTGTGAACCTCATTGCTGGTGAAATACCTTAACCAATACCTTATTTAAAGGGCTATAAGTATTCCTAGGCCTGAATCCCTAATGATCCACAGAAGTTGCCTTTTAGCATGTTGTCACATTGTTTATAGACTTTTTATAACAGAAAACAAGATTCATACAGTTGAATCAACTATCATGCAGCGGTGTAAAACTAAAATATGTTCAGTGGTGTGATCGTTCATGTATTTACAAAATCACGTGATATGGGGTTTTATATCAGTCGTAATCTAAGCCAATATAGGTCAGACAAAGCTGAAATTTTGCACAGAGAAACATAAGAGGCCATATTTTTCATTATGTACAGCTATTTTTACAGAAAAATACCCCGAGAATAGCCCCTGGGAAAAAGTTCATTTAAGTTCAACAACTGTTCTAGAACATTAAATAGCACTTCTAGAACATGGGTTCTGGTTGGTGAGTTAAAACACCGGTTGGGCCAATATCCTTTCTGACATGTGACAAAAGTAATTTCCCCGTCACCGAAGATTTGCAATGTGACTCCATCATGGATTCCTGGTATATTTCTCACAGTACTAACACAATATCCAATATGAGCCTAGAGCTACTCTCAGTCATGTTGCAAATCCATTGGTGACAGAAAAATTTAACATTCAAAGTTGAAAAATTGAAAAAAAGACAGAAAGGACTCTTGACAGTATTCTAGGAACTGTTTATCCAATTGAGGGTTGTGGAGAATTTGCTTGACAGACTCTGTCTTACAGAAGTAGACACAAAACTATCATACAAATTTGAAAAGATAAAGGCATATTTATTATACACCCAAATTTAAAGGGCCTGATTGTTTTGGCTTATGAGAAACTCACTTCTAAAATAAATGCACAATACCTCCCTATTCCCCACTCATGATGCTGGGCGTCTAGCAGAGATGGGTCTACTGTAATCATTAGTCTAACTAGCTGGCGGCTCATCAACTGGTTGCTAAATAATTCTTATGGTAACCAGGCAGACCAGCTTCCACTGGGACTCAAACCTTCGACCTCCAGCTTCCAAGATCCCTGGATTGACTGCCTCTGATGTTAGGTACAACCAGGCTTGGTGGAAAATATCTGGATCTGCGGATATAATAGCATAGATTAAATTAGATTTGTTGCTTATAAATATATGCTGAATAAGAATCATATAATAGCATAGATTAAATTAGATTTGTTGCTTATAAATATATATGCTGAATAAGAATCTTAGATATTAGAATCTTAGATATAATAATACTGCAGAAAAGTGTCAGACTACTTAAACATTGCATTCTGATCTTGATCCCTACTGCCTGCCATAACTCAGAATAATTCACAGGGCTTCTGAAATATTTAGAAAAATGAATTTAACTCTTTCCCAACCAAAACCTGGTTTTGATGTCACTAACAGAAAAGGCATTCAGAAAACAGCAAAAAAAGTAAATGCTGCTAATCAGTATTTTCTTCTTTTGCCTAAATATTTTCTTGATATTATTCACAAATCTGACCTAACTTTATCAACATACAATTTTTTGTTCTGCAGCAGCTTTTGAATTTGACCACCCTATTTTTTTCTGTTTGGGAAAGGGTTAAACCCTATCAATTTGTTAATTTTAAGTCATATGTCGGGGGCTGCGCCCCCGAACCCCTGCTGTTAATAAAGATTTAAATGGCCCCAATACCTTGCTTTTTTTTAAATACAGTCGACACTCGTTATGTCGACATCGGATAAGTCGAATTTCCGCTTAAGTCGAAGTTCAAATCTGGTCCCGTCCTCATCTATCTAGGGCTTTTTTAGGATTGGGGGAAGACACAGGACGCTGGTAGAAAGGGGAAAAATCACATGCGGTATCCTAGTTTTGGGGAAAATTGTATAATGTAGAAAAAGTACATTTTATAGGCTAAACCCCTCTTACACCCACTTTTATAGACTTGAGAACAAGCAGGGCTAGTTTGTAAAGCTGTAATACATGTAATTGTGGAAAAGCTTTCTTTGTTAATTCTTTAGTGTGATTTCTGAAAATATACCTTGGGGAAAATATATCTTTTGGGGAAAAAAATTGCTTTATTTCTGGAGGGGAAGACGCTGGAAACCAGTGTCACTTTCTTAAGGGGAAAAACCCCTGTAGACTATTGACATATTTTTTCAAAACAAAATAATTTCGAACTGAATATAGCCATTGAAATATAGTAGGAAAAGGATAGAAATTGCTCGACACGAGCAATTTCTTTCCTTTTCCTACTATATTTCAATGATATTCGTACTTGATAAGTTAAAAAAAAACGGTGAAATATCACATATCTCGAAGCCGAACAGAATCGGATGTGTCGAAGTCCGGATATGTCGAGGTATTTTGATGGGCCCTCCGACTTCGACACAACGAGTGTCGACTGTATACACATCATAATGACATGCGTCAAAGATTTCTATGAAGAAGGTTAAAAATACCAGGGGTCTCGTTTGCCCAAATTTGGGGCCATTATTGGGCCCCATTCCCAATGGCAAAAAGTATCTTTTTTTCCCAATTCTCTGGTAAAAATTCCCAAGGAGGACCCAGAATACCCCATGTTAAGACCTTATCTTCATTTACAAACATTTTGAAGACAGTTTTAGAGTAGATTCTTAAACAAGACTTACAAGAGTATGTACAAATGCATTTTACATCACTACAGTCTAATTTGCAGATGAAACTGAGTGACAGTATGAATACAAACTTGTTTTAGTTTTTCCCAATTCAGGTAAAAACGTCTCTATTTTTCCCAGTTTCACTGGCCCCTGGCCCCAAACAAAAATTGGTAGCAAGACCCCTGATTACAAAAAGGAGATGTGGCATTGCCATTTCAGCTGCGGATCCGGGATTTCTGTGATGGGGGGTTGAAATTTACAAATAGGGGGTCTCGTTTCCCTAATTTTACTCAATTTTGGCTGAATTTCTGCATGAAAATGAAATAACTAGGCTACACAGGGGGGTTCGTTTGAACCCCCCAAAATACGAACCCCCCGAACCCCCTCTGGATTCAGGATGTGCTACATGAACATGATCAGTCAAACAATCTCTCAAAACTTCGGATACAGACGGGCATTCAATTTTGGTGTGTTCAAACAAACACTGGGCATGATATGCTTTGATCGCATCGTTGTTATCATTAACAATTTCATCTTCAACACTGAACCTCTGCTTACATCAGGGGGCTGCGCCCCCCGAACCCCCTGCCATTCTAAAAAGATATATTATCCTAATCGAGTTTCCATGCTAAATCTATAGATATAATTTTCTCAGCATCACAGTATGTAATGACATACAGACTTGTAATTTGAGGGTTTAGGATTGGGGGAAAAGGGGGGGGGGGGGGGGGTCCATTATCGTCATAGAACTAGGAAACACATTAGAAATTCTAACTATACACAGCACAAGCAACAAATTGAAACATGACTTACCTTCTTAGATATGTTCGTTTGGATTTACAATCAGATTCTTATGAACCTGAGATCCACTGGTCCATTTGGGTTCGAAAACGAAAACTAGTGACATTTCATCAATATTCGCTTATTATACACTGAAGATAATACGATGCAAGTCACAATAAATTCCGTGTCTACCAAAATGTCAAACCAAACACACAAACTTTTTTCCTAGTGTCAAAATACGATAAAACGCAAAAAATCACAGATCTGTCACCTTGAACGAACTTTTGGGCGTACTTGATTTGGGCCATTTTGTTGACACATAGTCCCCCTTTTTAGAACTGAAAAGACACCAGGTTTTAATGAAGAATCTAAACAACTGTATTTGGAATGCTATTTAACGATTTTGCAATAGAAAACTCTTCAATAGTTATCTTGGTTCATACCCAAACACACCTGATTGGGCCGCACAGTTCGGGATGAAAACGGAGTAAGTTCAATCAAGTCCGACCCTACTTAGCAACGCCGCTATTTACCAGACAGCTCGAGCATGACATCTATCTCAAGCCGTATGTTTCATGTTTTGTTTATATTTTCCTTCTATGGACTAAATACTTATTTATCCGCAGTAGATAATAAAATCTGGAGAAAATAGGATTTCGCTTACATTTTGGGTACTGGTTTATGCAAGGGTTCAACAACGTGACAAAGAATGATATTAGGGGGCGGTACTTGTGACGCAGACTTTGTAATACACGAACGGGTGACAAAAAGCGAGATCCTGCCAAGCTGGCGGCCGTTCGTACTCGCCTTTTAGCAATTAAAATCCAATTTCGTCTTTAAAAAAACATCTTAAATGACTTCTTTTGTGAAACCATATGGATACAACAGTTGTCATTGCATTTTTTCAGTGGGAAAGCCTGCAAACCCGGAGGTTTTTTTACGTATCCAGGGTCGGTAACTATAGCAAGTCCGGTAATAGGTGCAGTTGCATTCTGCACTTTGTGTGTAAAATATCTATAGAAATAGATTTTTCCCAGAAATAGCGCCTATGTGGAGACCTAGATGGAGGTTGCCACAAGAGTTGCAGAGAGTTTCATTAAAATCGCCGCATAGGATATGGAGCGCATCAAATCGCGGCTATATCCGGCAAATCGGTGACATTTGGCCCTATTGTATCATTCATTCTATGAATCGAACAAGTTCTTTTCATTACACTCATTCTTTATATTGAAATCATGATTTGATTTAACTTGTTGCCAAGATATCCACAATAAATTCTTAGAAATATAAATCAATGTCCAAAAATTTTGGAAAATGGTTTACCGTATTCATTCTAATAAAGGATAGTGTAGTGTGGGGACTTCCATTTAGTGGAAAATTCCATTTTTCGCACTTTTGTATACACCCATGATCCAAAACTGCTGAAGATAAAGTTTCTAAAATCGTTTTAATTTACATTTTGATATCATTAAAAATCAAATTGTGTATAATTATTTGAAATTGCATGAACATATATTAAACAGGTAACCGTCTTAGGCACGGGACAATATTAAAAAGTACAATTATCTTAGATTTCAAAATTTCGTTAGATTGCAAAATTAGTTGAGTGTGGCAAACTTAATTTACTATGGTCATGTCGAACTTCAATTTTCCAGAAGAAACATTACTTGTTCATTTTGACACTATTTCAAAGAGCCAACTTATTGATCTAGATACGATACAGAGAATACTAGAAACTGGATATAATGACTGATATACTATACAGAGTGTCCCAAAAAAAACGGAACCCTAATTCTAAGTCAAATATTTGAAAGCGTAAGCGAAAAATCTAATTTTTGAATTTGCAGTACTGAAGATACATCATTTTTGCATTTGTGTTCCAAATTTCACTTAAACATATACATCGGTTCAAAAGTTATAAGCAAATTAATAATGACACTAAAAACCCGATCTGACATGATATTGATTTTTGCGTCTTGTTTGTTCGTGAAAGCGCACTAACTGTCAGCTGTTGAATTCTGTACCGTTGTACCTCACGGGTGGTAAACAGAGAAACTAGCTCCAAAAAGAGTCAACGGTATTTTGTTTCCTCGTGACATCCGGCCTCTACCGAGGTAGTTGCATAGAGCGAAAATCTGTAAACAAAGGTAGGTCAGGAACATATTTTTTCTACAAATATTTCTTTTACAACGAGTTTTTGAAAAATCCGGCGATGCTGTAATATGAAGAAATGGTCGAAGTTTGTTGTGCACGAGAATATACGGTGTTAGTTAGCAGAGTTTGAATACAATCGTTGAAAAACATTCCAAGATCGAAAGTAAAAACTTCTTTACTTTCGATTTTGAAATGTTTTTCAACGATTGTATTAAAACCCTGCTACTAATACCGTATACTCTCGTGCACAACAAATTTCGACCATTTCTTCATATTACAGCATCGCCGGATTTCTCAAAAACTCGCTTTAAAAGAAATAATTTTAGAAAATGTGTTCGTGACCTACAAATTTTCGCTCTATGCAACTACCTCTTTTTGGAGCTAGTTTCTCTGTTTACCACCCGTGTACCTGTATGTACCGATCATCTCAAAATCTAAAATGTACACGTTCTGTACGTTCAAATTGAGTACATAGGGTGGTTGTTTAAATTAATTTTAAATTATTATATGATTCATTTCATATGACTCAGTTTTAACTCTTATTTTCATAAATTACAAGCTTGATATGTTTCCTAAAATTAGTCCAGTCTTAATTTTCTTACATAGTATACATTTCTGTGGACTATGATTTCATTCTTTTTGGTGAATTTTGTGCTATTTGTGTTTTGCAGAAAGGTCAGTGTCGGGTCAAATGAAACCCGTAATACTTTTTAATTGAGCATTGACCGGCATGTTGGTCAGAAATAAAATAAGTGCCTATAATTATTATTCATGAGTCTGTGATGCACTTGGATATTTTGTTTGTATTCATTTTAGTTACATCGCAGCATTAACAGTTTATTTATTAGCAAAAAAGATGAAATGAAAATGCACTTGTAGTTATTGTGAATACAATGTTTCAAAATCATTTTTGTATTGTATTGAATATATTAACCAATTGTATAGCGTCAATTCATCCAATGAGTGTAGGCGCGCGCTGCAAAACGAAAAGATCGATATCGTGTTAAAATGGTTTTCCGAGTATATTCATTTGAATGCCGATATTTTCAAAATTAATCATTATTTTTCAACCAAATTTTAACTGCTAATAGAAAATTGTCGTTGCTATTGCATATGTAAATTTGGTGCAGAAATATTGCTTGATACATGAGAAATGTACTTTCAAAAATGGGTTCCGGTTTTTTTGGGACACTCTGTATAATACAGATTCCCTAGTCAACAAATACACATTACATACACGTAACATTTCAGTGACTGATGCACATATTCATCATGTTCCTGACAAGTTTCGAACAAGTACAACATCCAATCAAAGTCAATAGCTGCTTATCACGTGTACATGTAGATTACATGTAAGCGATTCACCATTTGGTTACACGACAAAAGGATTTTGACACCTATGGGTTCGAACCCACAAGCCCTCAAGCCCTGGATACAGTCTCTGTTGTTATTTATTGAACTATTGCAGCTTTATCCCAAACTGTTAGAACTGTAACATCTATTCAATAATAATAGGTAAAGTATTGACAGATTCATTGAGAGCCCCTAGCGTTGGATGTGCTCTGCCGAAGAAAAGACAAGTAGCATTTGTATGAAAAACTCCCTTTTTGAGCTATGCTCATGACAATTGCCATATCATTTGTCATGAATGGTCATAAATATAGAATATGTATTTCTTGGTGTTTACCCCATGCGTTCAAAGATGACACAAGTTTAAAAACGAAGGTTCAAATATGGACGCCACACCAGGACATTAAAAAAATGCCTAGGCAGACGTATTGGCGTCTTCAATGCTCAATATTTCTTCACACAAGGCGACCTTAACTGAAAGCCAAGTAAGAAGGAAATGATTATGATAAGAGAAGTGTTTTTTGTCTGATACTGCACAGAGACATTAATAGCTTCATTATTATTGACATGAAGGAATCAAATTCTGATATTTCAAATTTCGCTTTGTCATATAATTATGTTTGAAGTATACAATCTGAAGCCTATGTTCAAGTATTAACCCATAATCTGCAGATGTTCACATTAATTTCATCGATTCTCGTGTAAGAGTAATCTCAAAAAGGAACACTAAAGTCTCAATATCCAGCTCCATCTGTTACGAAAGTTAATTGTCTTTGTATGTGTACAAAATCAGATTTGTTACATGGAAAGAAACATTGTAATAATTTTTTTTAAACGAGTGTTAGGTATATTTCGTATGATAAATTATGCTGTTGTACCGAATACAAATATTCTGTTCAATGTCTTTGATAATGCTGAACTTCATTGCTGACCCAAGATTTGCCAAATGTCATTTAAATGTAGTCGGTTTTAAGATGCGCTTTTTGAATTCTAACAAATACACTAACCAACTTATCTACATGTATCAAAAATGTTGTGTTTGTTTACAACGCCTACGTGACTTCTGATAATTTCAATACTTCTTGAGATCAGTGTAGTCGTCATTTTTTCATGCATGTTTTAGATAACTTCGACATTCTAAGAGGGGCCATGCTAGTATGTCAAACATAAAAGCAGGTAAAATATATTTTCAAGAAATATCATATGGATTGGTCAACCTGTATAGGTAGATACTTACTGTATCATGAAAATTCGCATTGAATTAATATAATCCTTCTATTTGAAGTGTGTATCTAACTTTACCTACCACATTGTTAGTCTCTCATTTAATTTATAGGAAAGTAATCTTTGAAGAAAATCTTAGTACCAAGGACATAATCCTTTTTCTGCCCAGAAAATACAACGTGCATACCACTTAATAAACTCTGATTGTCCCTATGTTGTTCTGATGCCAGAAATACCTAGCATGGAATCTTAAAGAAGACAGGGAAATGTCTGATCACCAGCGAGTACATAAATTTTGTACAGGATCGTAGTTTGCGCTAGCAGTTAACGTTTGATTATACAGAGGCAGCAATCTTATATTTGGCACTTGGACATATTCACATTCTTTGGCATGCAACTCAATTTAAAATCCGTATATGGGGTGTGTTATCGGTTTTATTGGAATAAGTACGGTGCTTAGCTCTTATGACATTTTCTGTTTTCAAATCAATTCTGGAATAGATGAATTCAGATGATATTTTTCCATAATGCAAGAGGGATTACGGAGCTCATTCCAATCTAGCCATAAGTACCAAGGACGTGTTGAAATATTCAACTTAACTTTATTTTGAAAATTACCTAAATTATTTTATGTAGGCTAAATCTAAATGTCCAAGTTTTTTTTTGGTAAATCAAAATGTATATGTAAATGTCTAAAATGGTATTGTTGATAACAATTGTGTGTTTTAACGGTGATTTAAAATAATGATAAAAAATGATTAAATGAATTCAATTTGAATGTGATATTCTGTATGTTTAAAAGGGTTTTATTGTCAGTAATACGGTAAAAGATTATTGAAAATAGTGTCAACGTGGTTCTATTTACTTTTGAAATTATTTACTAATTAGTTTTAAGCAATTTATAGCAAAGTTTCTCAACAATTTGGTTAAGATTATGCCAAAAACTTGAAACTTGAAAGTGATATTCTGTATGTTTAAAAATGTTTTATTGTCAGCAATACGGTAAAAGTGTCAACATGGTTCTATTTACTTTTGCAAAATTACTCATTAGTTTTAAACAGTTTATAGCAAAATATCTCAATAAATTGGTTAAGATTATGCCAAAAACTTTGATACTATATGGTGGACTTCGTGTTTTTGTCGGCCATTTTGAAAATATGCAAATTAGATGGCGAAGGAGCCATTTTTGTTTCTCATTTACGTGGTAAACCATTTAGTTTAGTCCGTTAACATGAAAATTGCGATATTCAGAACAAAACATGTCGAAAAAATGATATAAAACAACATTATTATTGCATAATTGAGGTTTTGGCGGCCATTTTGAAAATATGCAAATTAGATGATGAAGAAGCCATTTTTCAGCTTGGCAACATTGTTTTTCGGATTCAGCATACCAAAATACCATCAGAACCGATCTCAAACCCCTTTCTTCACAAAATGCCTTTAGGTGATAACTTTTCTAAATTCGTGCCCTGACTATGAAGTGCTTAATAACAGTTTCTCCCGGTCATATTTTTGGATCTATTGCCCTTTGTTGATTTCCAGTTTTAGTTTTTGTCCGAAGCATGAATTAACAAGATGTGTTTGTGAAACACAAATGCCCCCGAAATGGCCATTTTTCTACAATGTTAAATTTTCGTGGAGTAAAGGGCTATTAAGGGTTAAGGGATGACCTTGAGGAAGGTCAAATTGCATGGAACAGATAGATATCATTGAAAGGAAGTTGCATACCAAATTTGAGCTTTGTATGTCAAATACTTTTGGAGAAAAAGCAAAGGTTAAGTTTTCAGAGTAAAAGGTTAAGTTTTCGTAGAGTAAAGGGTTGATAAGGGTTAACAGATGACCTTGAGAAAGGTCAAACTGCATGGAACAGATAAATATCATTGAAAGGAAGTTGCATACCAAATTTGAGCTTTGTATGTCAAATACTTTTGGAGAAAAAGAAAAGGTTAAGTTTTCGGAGTAAAAGGTTAAGTTTTCGTAGAGTAAAGGGTTGATAAGGGTTAACAGATGACCTTGAGAAAGGTCAAACTGCATGGAACAGATAGATATCATTGAAAGGAAGTTGCATACCAAATTTGAGCTTTGTATGTCAAATACTTTTGGAGAAAAGGCAAAGGTTAAGTTTTCGGACAGACGGACGGACGGACGGACAGACAGACGGACACGAGTAAAACAATATGCCCCCGATCTCTCGATACGGGGGCATAAAAAGTATGTAAGGTAGAATCACGAAACTTAATAGTTGGATATATCTCATTATGGATAAGTGCAGTGCAGAAGAACCGTAACTCTCCCGATCATATTTTCGGGGTTATTATCCTTTGTTGATTATCATACTTACTTTTTGTCCGGAGCATAACTCAAACATATTTAAGGTAGAATCATAAACTTCATTGATGGATATATCTCGTAATGAAGAAATGTTGTGCTTAAGAAGTATAACTCTGTTCTTAAGAACTAGTCGAACAAATTCTTGGAATTCTTGCCCTTTGTTAATTTCATTCACAATTTTAATACAGAGGTAGAATTGTCAAAATTCATTGATCGAAAGAACTAATTATGGAGAAGTAGGGTGCAAAAAAAACTGTAACTCTGTCAATCATATGTATGGGATTATTGCCCTTTGTGTTGATTTTCATACTTAATAAAATACTTCAAATGAACTGATTCAATTGTTGGATGTCCATGTCAAAGGTTAGCCATAGAGGGGAATATGTTTTACAAACATCTCTTGTTATATTTAGTTAAGACATATTATTAGTCTCCTTTGTCCATGCTTGCAAATAGCTATTCAAATAAAAAAATCTAAAAGCGATCATGGTGTTGTTGAATTGTACCCTACTATGTATCTCACATTGTTGTTTTTAGGGCAAAAACTAATAAACAGCAATGTTGTCAACGCAAAAAAGAAAGTAAATGATTGACTAGTATTTGGACCTGTTAGAGTAAAAACAACGTCGAAAACGGCAATTTCATCAAATTCAAAGTCATATAATCCAGTATATGTGATTCCAATCAGGCTTAAAATTGATCGCGTGCAATATCGTTTAGTCACCGACTTTCTGTCTAACTTTCGTCTTGATGGTTTTATATCTATTGATGCTATATAATGAAAACAATGTCGAACTGGGCAAGTTTAAATAATGTGACCAGTCACTTTTTACATGCCTTTGCTTTTACAGAGAAACATATTCAACCCAATCAATAATAAAAAGATGTGTTATTGTGCCTTTATACTGGGTACCAAGTTTAAAGAAAATCGCTTCACTACTAAAAAAGATACGTCATTAAAACATGTCAAAAATGTCAGGAGTGAAACGCTTTTTGTGTGACTTTTCACTTGTGCCAGGTTTCTAAGCTATGGTAAATAAAAAACAGAGACAGAATACTATAATTGGACATCGAGTCGTGAGCCGCGACGAAAGGTTACGGTATATTCCAATACATGTAAATAGCGAGGAGTGCCTATTTTCCACTGAATAAAAGCGAACAATGACAGGTATTGCGTGCTGTCCGCGATGCCGTGTGAGTTCAGTGGCTGTATCCAGAAAGTACTTCGTCGATTTATTACAGGGAGACGGGTTCGAGTCACATATTTTTATAATTCGAAATCCCTCTTCCACCGTCAATTTAGACTCGCTGATCTTTGATCATTCACAGCTCGTTGTCTATCTATACTATAAGCACTTGTAATACATAAAACAATATGTGCATCATCATCTTGAAATTACCTTTCCATCTTATCTTCAATGGTTTAGGATGCGGAGGCTGTTTTGTACAATAACCCTCTGAATCTGATGTCAGGAGTGAAACATTTTTCTTTTTTAAAATGTATTCTCATTTTTGTCTATTCAGCCAGAAATCTACCACTCAAATTCTTTTAGGAAGCCATCAACCTTGTGGACAATCTACTATTTAGTGATTCGTGGATAACAATTTCTCACATTGTGCAATATATATGCTGTCAGGAGTGAAACGCTTTTTTGTTGTCACTTTAAGAGATTGTGAATACAATTTTACCTAAAAATTAGTGAACATAGATTTAAAATATAATTTGGGCACTGCTTGACCATTTAGAATAGTTTGTAGCCTTCTTAATTAAGAAATCTGGATGATATTCTGTAAAAATAGCTGTTATTCTTAAATCTTAACATTTCAATGTCACACTTTGGTCACATTTCTTCAAAACTTGCCCAACTAGAAAGCCCTGATGAGCTTGAATCGTACCACAGGCCAGAATTTGTTAAAATATTTAAAACACTTTTTAACTAGATGGTTCAAAACCTGTAGTTTTTAGAGCAAAAAGAAAGTGAAACTACAACTATATATATGTTTAGGAAAGGGTTACAGGGACATAACATTCCAATTTCGTTAGGTCTTGATGCAAAGATTGGTTATTCTAATGCGTATGAATGCTATCAGATTTTTGAAGTTGTTATTTATAAGCGAAAAATATGCCTTTAATGTTGAGACAGAAATGGTAAATTACATATAAATCCGAACTGTTGTGGACAACAATTTGATTAATTTTAGCACAAAACTATATATTTCTGGTAAACGGCGCAATATTTTGGCTTGAAATTTTCAGAGTTTTCACATGAAAATATGCTCTTTCAGACAAAAATAAAAGTAAAATCTATGATAAAATATCGTTTAATAATCACTTTAAAGGAAAGAGGATGAAATTCCAGCTTAGGAGTTAGGATGATACTAACAATGAAAATTTTCCATCTTCCATACAAATCTAAATTTACTAATGAATTACTCCTACATAGTTCATATTCCTAACAAGAGCTTCGCTAAGCACCGCATATACGCCCGAGAGGAGCTTGTCAGTAAAATTGGCCATTTTAGCTCCACTGGCCGAAGGCCAGCGGGACTTATGTCACAGCCCTGTGTCCGTCGTGCGTGCGTCCGTGCGTCAACTTATTCTTTAAACATCTTCTTCTCCAAAACTACTGGACCAATTTCAACCAAACTTCACAGGAATCTTCCTTACGTAGACCTTTTCCAAATTCCTTCAAAGAATTAAATTCCGTGTAGAACTTGAATTTTACTTAAATTAAATTATTTTTTTTTTTTGAAAAATCTTAAAAAAAATCTTCTTCTCCAGAACTATTGGACCAATTTCAATCAAATTTCACAGTAATCTTCCTTGCACATGTCTCTTCCAAATTCCTTCAAAAAATAAATTCCAAGTAGAACCTGAATTTTGATTAAATTAATTGATTTAAATTTTCGAAAAATCTTTAAAGATCTTCTTCTCCGCCACTACTGGACCAATATCAACCAAACTTCACAGAAATCTTCCTTGCATAAACCTTTTCCAAATTCTTTCAAAGAATTAAATTCCGTGTAGAGCATGACTTTCAATTAAACTAAATTAATTAAATTTTCGAAAAATCTTGAAAAATCTTCTTCTCCAAAACTGTTGGACCAATTTCAATCAAACTTCACAGTAATCTTCCTTGCACATGTCTCTTCCAAATTCCTGAAAAAAAATAAATTCCGAGTAGAACTTGAATTTTAATTAAATTAATTTATATTTTTCAAAAAATAAATAAAGATCTTCTTCTCCACAACTACTAGACCAATTTCAACCAAACTTCACAGGAATCTTCCTTGCATAAACCTTTTCCAAATTCTTTCAAAAAATAAATTCCGTGTAGAGCTTGAATTCTAATTAAATTGAATTAATTAAATTTTCGAAAAATCTTGAAAGATCTTCTTATCCAAAACTATTGGACCAATTTCAACCAAACTTCACAGAAATCTTCTTTGCATGCATCTCTTCGAAATTTCTCCAAAAAACAATTTCCATTTAGAACTGAAATTTTGAATAAATCAATTGAATTTTATTTTTGAAAAATCTTTAAAGATCTTCTTCTCTCCACAACTACTGGACCCATTTCAACCAAACTTTACAGGAATCTTCCTTGCATGAATCCAAATTCCTTCAAATAAATAAATTCCGTGTAGAACTTAAATTTTCATTTAAATTAATCAAATTAGATTTTCGAAGAATCTTTAAAATCTTCTTCTCCAAGACGCCTTATTCGATTTCATTTTAATTAAGCCTGAATGTTCAATGAACAGTTCTCCATAAGATTCTTTGAAAAAATTTCGATCGGATGAAAACCTTGGCCGCTGTGGGCTGGGCTTATTTTTTGCTTTATGAAACATAGATAAGTCAGTGTAATCTTAAGAAAATTTTAAAAACATTTTTCCTCCATAACCACTTATTGGATTTCATTGTGGTGGAGCATGAATCTTCTTTGGGTAGACCTCTTTTGTATTCCTTGAAGACATTTGTAGTCTAAATAGGTCTGTAAAGTCTAAAAGCCAGTGGAGCGATACAGGACCATCATGGCCCTCTTGTTTGTTCAATTCAAGGACAGATAATTCAAATATGAAAAGAATTTCATAAATTTTGTAAGCGGTTTGCATGAGCAGAACCCATAGAGATCCATTGTAGAAAATTTAAATAAATTCTGGTTGAAACTGTAGGAGTTGCAGACTCGAGAAAAGAGGCATTTTTTAATCGGGGGCAGATAATTCAAGCACGAAGAGTTATCTGAATTTCGTAAGCAATATGCACAGCGTAAGACAACGTGGAGATTCATTATGGCAAGTTTGATCGAAATCTGATCAAAACTGTAGGAGTTGCGCATACAAGAAATTGCTAACAGACAGACGGACGACCGGGACAATAACATAATACGACCCTCCTGGCGTATAATAAAAAGAAATTTCATGATGATTCTAAAAATAGATTTGGGGAAATATCCATTACAAAACGCAAATGACTGTTTAAATAAAAGTCTAACGCTGAATTGTACCCAGCAAGATATCTCGCATAATGCTTCTTAACCCTTTCCCAAACTAGAACTGTCGCAAAGCGGACGAATACCCCCCACTAGGGCCTTGCCACTGAAAAAGTGCTATCAGTCAAAATGTTCTTGACTTAGAGCATGGAAACGGATTTTAAACAAAGTCCAATTGTGACCTTGACTTTTGACCTTGGTGACCCCAAAACATTAGGGGACCTCCATTGGTCATGGGCAACAACTGTGTAAAGTTTCATGATCCTAGGTCAAATGGTTCTCAATTTAGAACACAGGTCTACACGAAATTGTAAATTTTGACTACTCCCCCCCCCCCCCCCCCCCCTCATTTAAAACTTCAACGTGGCATAACTCTGAAACTAGTTACTGGATCAAGATGAAAATTGCAGGTGCACAACTTCATATGATAGGAAACATCCTGATAAAATTTCAGAAAAATAGGTCAAAAACTGTGAGAGGAGAAGAGGACACAAGATTATGTCCCCCCCCCCCCCCCCCCTTAAAAACTTCAAAGTGGCATAACTCTGAAACTAATGACTGGATCAAGATGAAAATTGCAGGTGCACAACTTCATATGATAGGGAACATCCGGATAAAATTTCAGAACAATTGGTCAAAAACTGTGGGAGGAGAAGAGGACACAAGATTATGTCCGAGGACGGACAGACAGACGGACGGACGGACAGACGGACGGACAGACGGACAACCTGATTCCAGTATACCCTCCATAACTTTGTTGTGGGGGGTATAACAACAATATTCAAAGGTGTTCCAACACAAAAGCTGTTGTAGACAACAGAATTGATGTTAAGGACAGATCCTCCAGTTGTTATTGCGCAACTTACTGCGCATATCCTAAATGAAGAGATAAAGCTGTTTCAGTAATTGGCCTTTTCAGCAAATGTATTTTTTACATTTAGTTAATGTTTGGTTGATAAATGACAAGACTCTTTTCGGTTATTTCAATTTTCTCTGTTTGGTCAATTAAAATGTAATAGTACTCGGATGGTACATTTCGCTTTCTGTTACGCGTTCAACATGTGGCGTTAGCGATAGGAAACGGAGCAACAAAAGCAAAGTGGTGTCTTTATGAGCTAGTCCGCTTCAGATGGACACAAAAGACAACACTTTTTATTGTCTAAAGCTGGTAATAAGGAAGAAAATGGATAAAAGTAGTGAAACAATTTCGGACAGAGCTGCAAAAATAAACCAAATTTTATTTATAACTAAGAAAAACGCTCGGTTTGATATATTTTTCTTTTTTCGTTTTTGTAGGTATGACCAAGCACTATGTCTATACCAGAAAAGAAAAAATTCTTACCGCTGGAATATTTTTTATTAACAGAAACGTTGCGAAAAAAGAGAAATTTCAGCTACTTTTGAAAGAATGTTTTACTAAAAATTTTAAAATCATCACTAAATTTTCCCAAATTGATACTCACTTAGACAGAATAAAACATATTGAACACAGTAAAGACTTATTTATGTAATCCTAGTCATTTCGAATACCTTTTTTGTGGGTATTTAAGTGACACCTCATTTTTGCAATTTTAGACAAGAGTAGTCTCCCTTGAAATCCAATAACTTTTTAATTCGCTTGGTGACCTATAGTTTTTAAGTCATTTTTTTACTTCTCATATATTTAAATATCAGTACAGAAAAAATAAGAAAAATCTTACCGTAGGAAATAAATGGAGGATCTGTCCTTAAAAAACATGGAATTTGTGTACTATATAGCACAGAAAAATATTGAGACAAAAGGAGAAAATACTGATTATCAGCATTTTCTTCTTTTCTTTTAATGTTTTCCCACACCTATTTTCTTACAGGCGTCAAAACTAGGTCTTGTTTGGGAAAGGGTTAAAGCTAAAGCAAAGTTAAAACAGCAATGTGGTCAAAGCAAAAAAAAAAAGGATCGACATATATTTGGGGCTGCTAGAATGGAAACAAAGTGGAAAACAGCAATTATATCAAATTTTAGAGCATTCTGTTCAGGGTGTGAATTTCCCATCAGACTGAAAATTCATCTTTAGCAAGATCTTTTGGTCGCTAACAATCTGTCCAAATTATGTCTGTATTGGTAAATATCTGTGGTGAAAACAATATCGAAAATGGCAATTTCACAAAACTCAAGCGCACATAACTGATGTAAGATTTTAATCAACCTAAAAGTTACACTCAGACAAGATCTTATGGTCACCAACATTCTAAACATTTTTTGTTGGTTAGTTTACATCTACAGGTTTTAGAATGAAAACAGTCAAAAACAACTTTTTTTTACATTCAAGGGCTTATTGGTTCAATAAGAAATCTTAAAGGATTTGATGGAGGATCACCCAAGATTCCTTTTCTGTGAAGTTTGATTGAACTCTTTTAAGTAGTTTCTGAGGAGAAACATTTTTAAGGAAAAGGTTGACGACTGGATGGACAGACAGACACATGACCCACACAGCACCATAAAAATAGCCCACTGGCCTGACCAAAGGAGCTAAATATTGTTTCTACAAATTACATTAAAACCAGAGATTGTTTGGGAAAAGGGTTGATACACAAAGAAACAAATCTCAGATTTAAGAATTTCTTTACAAAAATTTATTAACAAAGCATCAATAGCAATTAAGTTAAATATAACATTTTGATTACATAGATATATACTTTGAATTTTAAAACAAGAAACAGTCTAAATGCGTTTGAGCCTTGATCTGGAAAAGGGGTACTTGTGGCATTAAAGAACAACATGGATCTAGGTCAGCCTGCAGTTACTTATTCTTATTCTTATCAAGATTTTTCATATCTTAGAATAACATGGATCCTGATCAGCCTGCGTGTACACGCAGGCTGATCAGGATTCATGTTGCTCTCTAAAAGCTTATTGTGACATATAGCATTTTTTCAAAGAGCAACATTGATCCTGAACAAACTGTCAAAGCTAATTTGGTGCCGCATTCACTAATTATTCTTTATCTCATTTGTTATCATTTTCTAAATTGCAGTAAAAGCAATCTGATTGGATGAGCTATATGTCTCTACCAATCATATTGATTGTTTTGCAATTCTAAAATTGGTCTAGAAATTAGACTGGTTGGTGTAAATACCACTCCTGGGATATGACAGTCTTGAAAGCTATTACCCTTTTTCCAGACCCTCAACCCATTACTAACAAATCTATCTACAAACAGTAAGCAGTATCACAAAGAATGATGAATACAAAACATGTAGAGACATAAAGGCTTTTGGTTTTATGAATTCCCAAATTAAAGGCCCAGGCTAGATCTGATCTGGAAACATGGTAATCTCAAATGCTTTATAAAGGCCCTTTATTTCCAGATACTGGCTTATTTTTTACAAATCTATCTACATAAGCATTATCACAAGGAATGTTAAAGACAAAACATTATAGCAAAGAATATTATTGAGACAATATTGAGACAAAAGAAGAAAATGCTGGTTATCAGTATTTTTTTCTTTCTCTAAAAAGTTATAATTAAGTTTTTTATCATTTAGGGCATCATGAAAATCAGGTCTGGTTTGGGAGAGAGTCAGTTCGCCTTATTTTGACACCCCTTACTAAATGGGCAAAAGAAACATTGAGGTAAAAGGAGAATATATTTAAAAGGGAAGGGTTACAAATATGGTTTTACCTGCCGTCATTTTTTTTTATTCCATATTGTACCAAAAACTTATCATTCAGGGTAGCTACACTTACTTCTGTTTCAGTTTATTTTCAAATTAGTTTAATAAAATCATACAAATTACTTTAAGTAAAGAACAAATCCTTGCTTTTCATCAAAACCCTTGTAAGTACAGCTTGTTTAAAGCTGTAGTTACAAGATTTTGTTAAAAAGCGCCAAAATAGTCAGATATATGATTCAGCACTTGTGCTTTGATTATCTAGAAATGGTGATTCATCAAAATTGTCTTTATTATATTGTCCATCATGTTAAAAACGCTGTAGCTAAAGCTTACTCAAGCAATAGTTACCACATTTTTGAATGTAACCGATAATAAATTTGACCAGAAATCCATCCCATTTTACACCAATCAAATTAAGATTGCTCCAAAGTAAAAACATTTAAACAGGGACTAATTTTTTTTTCAATTTTAATCCTTTCCCAAACAAGACCAGCTTTTGACGAACATAATAGATATGGCTTGGGAAAATATTGAGACAAAAGAAGAAACTGCTGATAACCAGCAGTTTCTTCTTTTGTCTCAATATTTCTGTGCTATATTGTACACAAATTCCTTCTTTTTTAACGTCAATTTTTGTCTTTTACAGCAGCTTTTGAAGTGGATCACGCTAATTTTTTTCCGTTTGGGAAAGGGTTAAAGTGTTTATTTCATGAAATGAAAAATGATCGGGATAAGACACAGATGCTGGTTACTATTATTCACAATGTTTTTGCTTTTCTTGAAAGGTTTCAATAACTTTACAGATTCAAATATTAGAAAACCTTTGATATCAATTTAAAAGGGTTACATAAAGGAAGGGTTTATTTAGAAATAAATATGGTTATTCATAATGTCAACCCTTTGTCAAGAGTCATCATCAATTCTATTCCTTTCCTAGATGACAGTACAATGTATGTTCAATTGGTCTGAACTTAGAGATATTTAAGATGATTAAATGATTATAACAAGAATCAGCTAATGTGCATCTTACACCAGAAAACAAAGAGGGAAAAGAAGAAAATGCTGGTGACCAGCATTTTCTTCTTTTCCCTTAATGTTTTTAAAGCTTTCTTGATTATATAACAGCATCAAAATCAGGGATTGTTTGGGAAAAGGGTTGACATGATTCTGTAATCCACTTATCTGAAGAATTATCAATTTTGAAATTTGAAGTAATTTCAAAATTATCCCAGTTTATTTGACCTCTGACTCATTTTCTATTTACAAAACAAAAACTTAATCAAAATATGAGGAATTTAAACAAATGAGTTCAGAATCATTGTGAGCAAAGAAAGTACTGGTGATCAGCATTTGCATTTACAATCCTTATAAACCAAGGCAATGACCTGTCAACATAGAGAAATGTTTGTTTTTCTTACTGATACATTACTGGACTCAAAAAGTGATGTTCCTGATAGTAGGAGGTTTGATATTGTATCATAGAAAACATTGACAGAAAGTTTTCAAAACTCTCCTTTCATAATGATAAGGACTTCAAAACCAGGGCAAGCTATTGTTTGGAAGAGGGTTAATCTTTTATTCTATACAAAAAAACCCCAAACAAACAAACAAATAAATACATTTCAAGCGAATCATATAAAGACAAATATTGAGCAGAATGAGTATATAACAGTAACAGATAGAATTATAATATAACAACAACAATCTAACATATATAGCTGAACTCATTACCAAATCACACATTTCTAGACTGGTCTAAATTCAAAGTTGCTTCAAATGATACTTTTAAGTTCCTTTCTCAGTATCTAATACAAGTCTGCATATTGCTCACTTGGGAACCAGGGGCCTGTTTCATCAAAATATTTAAGACGTATTTTTGACTTACAGACGACTTACGACAAGTTTAGGGTAAGAAACACATATCGCCATTTTAACAAAACCTGGATTATGGGATTGTTGTTTTAATCGATTTTTAAGACATTGGTAAGTAAAAAATATGACTTAAATGTTTTGATGAAACAGGCCCCAGGTAGCCTCTATATTGTATTGGGGAGTATTTCTGGAGAACAGTGCTTGTTCCCTATACTGTTTTGGTCTTTCTACTGATTCTTTTTTTATAATCAATTCATGACATTGGCATTTAAACATGACATTGTTCTGCAACCTTGACCTTTCCGATAAAAGTATTGTAAATCTTTAAAAATTCAATAGAGCATGTAATATGTCTTCATATCAAAATTTTTCTGCCATATTCTTCACTTGATACCTTTAAGGCACACACAAAATTTTGTCAGTGTTATTGCAAAACGTTGTTACTTCAGTTTTATTGAAGCTGGATTTATGAGGTTTTGCAATAATTCAGACGACGTAAATCTTTAGAATTTCTTTCTTAATCTTTATAGTCAGAACATAATTATGTAACATAATTATGTAACATAATTATGTAACACATTTTTGTCCATTTTAAAAAAGCTTCAATTATAAACCCTTCCTCAAACAAGCCCTGATTTTGATGCCCCTTATGAACAAGAGCTGTCCAAAGACAGCGCGCTCGACTTTCTAAGTTGCTTAGTATAAAGAGGGCATAACTCCAAATAAAGTGGAGCCAGGGTCATGGGCCCTGGTAGTAAGGTAGAAGGTGTGATGGTGAATAAGTATTCCAAGTTTGGGTTGAATCCCTTTGATAGTATGGAAGTTATTGATGTTTGAAAAAACTTTAACCTTTGTTGCAACGCCGACGCCAACACCGACGCCCGGGTGACAGTATAAGCTCTCATTTTCTTCGAAAAGTTGAGCTAAAAATGAGCGGCAAAACATTGAGGCAAAAGTAGAAAAGGATGATTACCAATATTTTCTCATTTTGCCTCATTAATTTCTGTGCTACACTGGACAGAAAAGTTGTCCTTACCATAATCCATTTTGTGATCTACAGTGTCTTTCTAATTGGAACTGTCCACATTTTTGTTATTTGGGAAACATATAACAACAGCCATCAGTTAACCCTTTCCTAAACAACAAAGTTTCAGGGTGGTCCAATTTGAGAGCTGCTGCAGACGTCAAAATGAATGTTGCTAAAGATGAAGTTTGTGTATATTATATCAAGGAAAATATTGAGGCAAAAGGAGAAAATGCTGGTTATCACCATTTTCTTATTTTGCCGCAATATTTTCCCAAGCCTTGTCTATTACAAACATCAAAACCAGGTATTGTTTAGGAATAGATTAGAAGTCTCCAACAGTTAAATTTCAACAGTGAATTGCAATGCTAATAATTTCTTGTAACAAAAGGGAAAGGCAATTGCTTAATGCTAGAAAAATCTTGTATTTACAAATTCATTGCACATAATGCTATATATAATTATTATATATATATAATAAGACAAATATTTCTATCTATGAATATCTACATGTATAATAACAACTTTTATATAACTATACAAATAACATTTTTTTTTACCAATATGTACAAAAACAAGAGGACCATGATGGTCCTATATCGCTCACCTGAACCTAAATGATATGAGCAACACTTTTGTTCAATTCAATTAATATTTATTACTTTAAGACTGAAAAAGAACTTATGGTCAATAAGGTTGTGAAAATCTAACTCATCCAAGATCTAAATTATGGTGCCAAACATTGTACAGGGCTCCAGATAAGAGGGGGTGGTGACTTTTCAAACTGCAATAATGCTGTCAGTGATCATCCAACCCTATGTTGTAGGTACATGTACTCATTTGTATCGTCTCGTCGAGACGATTCAAATGAGTACCCATAACATAGGATTTGAATTCGAAAAAACAATGTTAGTATGTCTTCACCTCCACTTATCTGTAGCCCTGATTGTATCCAAGTTTTGTCTTGATTGATAAATAATTGTAGATTCTAGAGTATAAACAAGGTCGAAAACAGCCGAAAACAACAATTTTGTCAATTTCAAGGGCACAAAACGCTCGACTTTCTGATCAGATCAGACTGAAAATCAATCTCATATGAGATCTTATGGTTCCCAACATTGTGTCCAAGTTTTGTATAGATTGATCAATAATTGTAGATTCTAGAATGTAAACAAGGTCGAAACCAGCCGAAAAATGGCAATTTTGTCAAATTCAAGGGCACATAACTCTCAACATTCTCGTCAGATCAGACTGAAAATCAAACTCATCTGAGATCTTAAAGTCCCCAACATTGTGTCCAAGTTTTGTCTTGATTGACCCTTTCCCACACATTGGCGCTTTTGGATGCCCCACAAAATAAAGGCTTTGGAAAACATTGTGACAAACAATTTCTTCATTACCCACAATGTTTTCTACCAAGAAAGACCAAAAAATGTTAAATTTTGTTCAATGGAACTTGTCGTCTGCAACACCTATGATTTTGGACTAGGCTAAAATTTTGTCGTTTGGTAATGGGTTAATAAGAGTGTAAATCTATTTATATCCTCTATCAAACTAGATAACTCTACTTATACTGAAGTAAAGTAGTGTCAGAGTTCCTTCCCTTAGAATCTATTTATATCCTCTATCAAACTAGATAACTGTACTTATACTGAAGTAAATTAGTGTCAGAGTTCCTTCCCTTAGATTAATTCTTTTTTGAATACAGCAAAAAAGTGGCAATTTTGCCCAATTCAAGGGCACATAACTCTCATCTTTCTGGTCAGATCAGACTGAAAATTGACCTCATCCAAGATCTTATGGTCTCCAACATAATGTCCAAGTTTTGTCTTGATTGATCAATAATTGTAGATGCTAGAGTGTAAACAAACTTAAAAACAGCATTTTTTGACATTCAAGGGCAGATAACTCCGCACTTTCTGGTCCGATCAGGCCCAAAATCGAACTTATTCGAGAACTTATGATCGTACTTGTTTTGGCCAAGTTTGATCAAGATTGAGTAACTTTTGTGGATGCTAAAGTGTAAACACCCCAAATGTTGACGGACGGACGGACGGACGGACGGACGCCGGACAAAAAGTGACCACAATAACTCACCTCGAGCACTTCGTGCTCAGGTGAGCTAAAAAGCTAATAACAATTTTGTAAAAGTAATATTGCCACGTATCAAATTTGAATAGCGAGCGCTGTTGAATGTTTATAATGAATATTCAGCTGTATTTTAGCTGCTAACTAGCATTTACTATCTATCTAACTTAATCCATCCTTTTTTCTCAATGTTATTTACTTTGACAGACAATTTGCCTCTTTCTATAAGCAAACATTCAATTGCCGTCAAACTCCTTCAACTTTTAAGCGCAGTTTACCCGGTACACAGCTTGTGTGTTTTGCTTATTACACTTGCCAGCCGCTGTAAAAATAAATTTCGAGTGGAAAATCGCCGTGCTCGCCCATCATGTATACAGTCTTGATTTGATCTACACTGCCTGTTAGTTAACCCATTACCGAACAACAAAAATTTAGGGCAGTCCAAGTGAGTGGAATTTTTATTTTTAGGTCTTTTTGGATGGAAAACATTGGGGGAAATGAAGAAATTGCTTATCACAAGCAATTTCTTCATTTTCCACCATGTTTTCCATGGAAATCATTTTGTTGGGAGTCAAAAAGAGTCATTTTGTGGTAATGGATTAATATTCAGCATGACAAGTTTCAATATATTTGGTCGTCAACATCATCTTCAGAACTTCCTCTTCTCCATGTTAGGACGTAAAATAAGTGCTCCATCGATCCATACATTAGGACGGTCCAACATCGCCTGCCATATTGACATTTCTTCACCGCGGGCATCCATCCAGTCTACCGGCTTACCTTGGCTTAAACCTGCAAGAATATGACAGAATTTGTTTAAATATTAACAAAAATGTTTGGTTGTTGTAAAGTAATCATCCTCAAAACTTCCTCTTTTCCATATTTGGATGTATAATAAGTGCCCCATCGATCCAGACATTAGGACGGTCCAACATCGCCTGCCATATTGACATTTCCTCACCGCGGGCATCCATCCAGTCTACTGGCTTACCTTGGCTTAAACCTGCAAGTATTTTTAAAAATAATCGTCACTTTTCAACAAAACCTCGTAACTGCAGCTTGTATTAAGCTGCAGATACGAGGTTTTTGTTGAAAAGTGGTGATAAAATAGTGTGATAAAGTGACACAATTTGTTGAAATATTGACAAAGTTTGTCCTCAGAACTTCCTCTTTTCCATATTAGGACATAGAATAAGAGCTCCATCAATCCAGACATTAGGACGGTCCAACATCGCCTGCCATATTGACATTTCTTCACCGCAGGCATCCATCCAGTCAACTGGCTTACCTTGGCTTAAACCTGCAAGTTATTACAAGAGAAAATGTATTGGAAATGTTTGCAGAAAAGACAAGTGCCTGAAATATGGATATTTCTTCACCATGCATATCCTTTAAATCTACCCGCTCGCTTTGGCTCAAACCTGGAGCAAAGACTTGCTGCAGGGTTCAACACTAAGGCATGTCCGACAGACATTCACTGCCTGTTGCTTCGTCCGGGCTAGTAAGACCTGCAAGATGCAAGCCCAACTGGTCGTCCTTACTTCAAATCTAAAATTCACTTTCGCCGTAATTGAAACGGAGGATACATTCATTTGAGATTTTTTAACTTGACTTTTCTTCGCTTATTTAGAGGTTTCCTTTCTGGTTTGTTTACTTTTTTGCAATATCCGCTATCAATGCGCATGGGTAAGGAAGAGATCATGAGAAATTTGCATAAATGGGCAGACCTTATTGTCACCTGACGTCTTGAGTAGGTGATCGAGCAAATTAATCAGAGAAGAAAATTCAGAAACTTACAATTGTGCTGAAAACGATCAAATACAATTCAAATTCAGTTATTTTCTGATAGTTAAATCAATTTCCTACAAAAACAGAATACGTTTTATATTAATTCCTGTGTGCAAAATGCCTTACTTGATCATTTTTCTAACCCAATTTGACTTGTTTCAAAATAGACTCGTCCACGCACCTGTCATATTGGAAAATTACTGCCCGAGTAATTGATCAATTAACTTCATTTCGAATATCCCTCTAGGGCAAATGAAATTTACTCTTGATCTTTGAAAAGCTTTTTAAGTGCATGTTTACTGAGAATCAAGCGTTTAGTGGACTCTATTGTTGTTGATTATGGTTTTACTTTCGTTTTGAAGGAAACTTTCGTAAACAACCGACAGTCGAAAGAACTATTGTGATATTTACTGACTTTTAAAAGTTCTATAGACCTATCGCTATAGTAAGGTAAAATATCGCGATACAGCCACAAGTCGACATATCGTTTCACCACCATTTCTCCCGAAATGGAAACATTTGGTCAGGGTTAGTGCACATCTGGTCCGGGCTCATAGCATCTAGCAGCAGCAAGCCCGGCGGTCTTGTAGCCAAAAAAGTTAATGTTGAACCCTGTGCTGGGAAAAGAGTTAACTATTTTCTTCCAAAATGTGATATAAAAGCAGAAAATACTGTACCTGTTCCAAGATTAAGCCTAACTCCTCCGAGGAAGTCATTACTAGAGAGTTTCTCGTAATCCCAGATAGTTAATTCCAAACATCGATCACGCAACTCCGTTAATGCCACATCCTCGAACACAAAAGTGTGGTCCCAAACTGGGTTACAGTCTTTCTTTATCACAGACGTCTTCTGTTTACCACTTTTGTTTTTCTCTGGTAATAAGTACCTGCAATAGAAAGTATTAATTCAGAAAAATTCCGAGACCAATATCACTAACAATCTTACACATATCCCAAGACCTTACATCATAAAAAAGTGACATAGTACAGCTGCTTTTGGGTGGCTATATAGCATTTATGTACTAAATTTTCATCAAAAAGACTGATGTGGAGGGGGGGCTCAAACCAGAGACCCCTGTGATACACATTAGCCCAGCATGTTAAGCCTCTTTTACAACCTGTTGTATGTGCTCCTTGCAAGCAGCCTGCCTCTATAATTTAGGCCTAGTAGTAGTGTGTTGTACGCACATGCAAAATACTTCCTTGGTGGACTCAAACACTATGCATAATGGACATAGCAAAGAATTGACAAGACAATTCTTCGCTATGACCATTCTGCATCTTTAAGAACATAAGGAGCCTCTCTTACAACCCGTCATGCGTCCTTATAAATCATGTGGCTTCTGAGATCTTTAAAAATCTCCGAAGAGGCATGATTTATGAAAACTTACAAGGGGTTATAAGAGAATCTACAATACCAAATTCACCACTTAGCAGCCTGACAACCCGACAAAAAACATTGAAATTGCTATATCTTGCCTTTTACAGAAAGGATAAGAAAATCCATTGGATCTAACAGCAATTAAATTTCTGGCCTCTTTCATTTTGACCTCTTTTTGAGTCCCCTCAAGATTCAGGATTTAGAAAACACTGTGTAAAATGAAGAATTTGCTAGGGCCAAGCAATTTCTTCATGTTCCAAAATGTTTTCTACCAAAAGAGTTGTTTAAAAAATTTCAAAATTTAATAACATTGAAAATGTTGTCTGCAACATCTTTGAATTTAGATCTGTCTAGAATGTTGTCATCTGGTAATGATTTAAAACTGCTGAATCTTACCCTTTGCAGAATGGATCTGAGAATCCATTGGATCTAACAGCAGTTAAATTTCTGGCTTCTTTCACCTTCACCTCTAATTGACCTTTAGAACTGGACTCCTTTTTACTTTTACCTACAAAAACAAGTCATATAGTCAATATAAGCAGCTTTATTGCACTAACTCCCGTTTTCTTAACATAATATTTAATAATTCTGACAATATGCACAAGGTCAAAAGACATAAAACATTCTGTGCAAATTTCATTCAAATTGGTCTATAAACGTAGGAATTAAGTGTCATCAATTGTGCTGACACAAAGATGTGGATGTACACAAGTATGTATTTACATCCCAAGAATATGACACCAATGTACGTCTACCTTTGGCCACATATAAATATCAATGGACCATATCTAAAATTAGATTTTCATATTTCTGATTGATAGCAAGCTCACATGTAAGTTATGATGCCAATTGACCAAACGCCGACTCCCAGTCTAAAAAATCGATTAGCCAATGAATGACCAGGAAATAGGTCACGACCGGGTCACGACCTCAGTGTAAAATAAACAAACCACGCTTCTAGGACAATGGACATTTCATCATCGATATCGATAATACGCATTTTTAAAGCAAAGAAAGTAATATACTGTTTTTTGTTTGGACATATTGTTTACTATGGTGTAAATTCGACGATGGAAAATTGTGAAGCGATTCCGATTGTGCATTTGTAACCAGACTGTCGTTTAACGGATCGTACTCAAGGTGTGTCGTTCCGAGATTTCGGGGAAAATCTCGAAAAATGCATAAGAATCGGATGGATTTAAACATACGGACATCCTCATGACAGGCTCAACCTGAAAATTGTTCAGGAAAATCACATTGCTGTTTGTTTGCGCGAAGGTGAGCAGATTTATCGTCGACTTATTACCCCCCCCCCCCCCCCCGGTGTCGGTTCAAGTTCGGCTTTTGTTGTGAATTAGAATTGGTTAACCATTTCCTAAACACGAGCAGTTTTGGACTGATATACAATGAGCTTAAAATAAACTACTTATTTTTGTTTTCCGGCTTTAGCTTTCAAGTCAGAACCATATAAAACATTGCTGTTTGGGAAAGCGTTTTTACTTAAAGTTTCCCTTCTTTCTATCTTCAGCACTTCACAGGGGGCAGTCCAAAAGACAATTATTACCCAGATCCATTACCAGAAGATTTGACTGAAGAATTTTGCTAAAAGGCTGCCTGCGAAGAAACGAGCCCTTTCAGAACCGACAATAAAAAAGAGGCTTGGGCTTGAAGAAATCACAAGGTAAACACTAGGAAAAAACCCAATCACATGTACATGTGCGGATCCAGAGGGGGGGGTCAGGGGGTCATGACCCCCCCCCCCTGGAATTTGGCGAAAAAAGGGGTTATCAAAAAGATTGCTGGTTATGTCCCATATAAGCTGCGCCATTCGTCCCTGTATGCCACGACAAACCATTTGTTATATTTAGTCCTTCATGGTATGACATGTATCTGCATGGATCCAGGGGTGGTCAGGGACCTGACTCCCCCTGAAATTTGGCGAATAAAGGGGTTAAAGATCGGAATCCCCCCTGGGAAAAATATCTGGATCCGCGCTTGATGTATACACACATATTTATATCATTTGTGAACATGTATTCAAAAGAAAAAAAATGAATGCTTTATAATTATTTATGCATATAAAAGAAAATTTATTTCATTTAGGTGATCAGATCAGGCAATGTTTTGAAAAAAATATGAAGCCATACACTTTTTATCCTTTTGTTAAGACACTACAAACAGACTGAGACAGCTATGTTGTGTCTGAGCCATGGACTGAATATGATTAATTTGTAAATAAGTACCTAAGTCCAAAGAAGCCTAGTATTAAGGTAGTCACTGTCAGTCCCTAATGAGATTTATGCAACATCGGAATTGTTCGGGCTGTGGTATAAACATTCGGCGGTGGAACAATATAAACTGTCAGATCTTTACAGCGCCCAAATAGATTGGGATTCATTAACATTTTTAACGATGTCACGAAAAGTTATGACCTTGCATGAATCTCATTCGGGATGGACTACCTTAACAAAACTAAAACATTATAGGGATCAGATGTAAAGATGTTGGACTGTTCCAATTTATAAGCTGATGCAGAGAACAAAATCTATAAAAACACAGAAAATGTCAAGGCAAAAGTAGAAAATGTGGGTTATAAGCAATTTCTTCTTTTCTCTCAATGTTTTCCGAAAACCATTTTTATTAGGGATCTCAAAACCATGTCTTGTTTCAGAAAGCATTGATTAAAACAAAAAGCAAACAATATCATGGTATCCCAACATTTAAATGCTAATTATCTGCATAATTTTCTTTTGTCCAAATGTTTATAAAGCCTTTTAAAAATGGAATGCCTACAAGAATGAATGACATCAAGAATTAAAACTTTTTTTTTACTTCCAGCTGTATCACTAGAAGAATTTCTGTCCCTGGTGCCTAAAACAGCGTGTGAAAGGAGAAATTGACTCAATAAATACTGGGATATGAAGATGCCAGGAGAACAGTTAAAGATCAAGAACATTCTGAACAGAAGAAAATCCTCATAGTGTCTCTGTTGTCTGTTTGTTACTGTCAATACCTACATGTATTAAAAATAAAAGAATATTGCTTGTTTTGTATATGTATTCAATTACTGGTATTGAATAAAAAGTCAGTTTCATTTCCAACAAAAAATTTATCACCAAAATCAGTCATAAAATACCGCCTCTTCCTGTTCAGGCCTCAGGGTACCCGGTTTTGCAATTACCATTGTTGAAACAGGTTCTGGTTTAATCCTTGACCCCCTTGGTTTATGTCACTGTTGTGTAGGACTTGTGCAGGAGTCGCTTTCCAGGCCCGTAGGAACAGGGGGGCTAGGGGGCTAAGCCACCCCAAAGTTGGCAAAAAATGCCAAATTTTCTTAATTTTACACTGAAAATTTTGGGAAAATCCAAATTAGCCCCCCCCCCCCCCATATTCAGGACAAGGGCTTTAGCCCCCCCCCCCCCCCATATGAAATTGCTTCCTACAGGCCTGTTTTCTCTGACAGGATTTTGTGGGTCAAGTGAATTAAACCTTTCTCAAACATTAAAATTTCAGACTGGTTCAATTTGAACACCGTTGCATATCGTCGTTGTAAATGCAAAACCTCGTATCTCGTTTCAGGAAAATTTTAAAGGGGAGGGAAAAAAGTATAATAAATTTTCCCAAACTGAAATGTTTCACTTGAAATTTGGACATATTGTTCACAAGTAATTTGTCATTCATACTGATCAGTAAACATATCTCAAAACCTGCAAGAATTGTCTAAACTGGGCACACAATTTTGTACTTTGAAAATCGCACGAATCGACATACGAGGTTTTGCATTTACACCGACGATATGACAAAATTTATAAAATTTTAATAAAAGTAAAATGCATTGAGACAAAGGGAAAAAATGCTGGTTATCAGCATTTTCTGTTGCCTCATTGTTTTCTTATATTTTTTTCTATTTTGAACAATAAAGGTAGTCATTTGTACCAGTTACCCTACCCCCTCACCCCCAGCCCTGCCAAATGATAGAGCTGGAATTTGCTATGAAGATGAATGAGGGCTATATTTTTTAACCCTTTCCCAAACACACATTATAGCCAACATTACCTGATTAAGACAAGTTTGGGAAAATATGCTGATGAAAAAAATCAAACTATTGATAGTGAGGAACTTATCATACTGGCACATCCAAAATTTTTGCTTTTGAGGAAAGGGTTTTCACCTTTTGTCTAAATGTTTTCACAAACCTTGTTAAGATTTTCAAAAGGCGTCATTGTTTGGGAAAGAATTAAATGAAATACTTAGTCTATATGATAAGACGTGTACGCTTCACTGATTCCTTACACAAATACGTGTAGAGTCTACATAGTGGAGGAAGATCTTGATGTCCGAATTTCTTTACTGCCGAACCAAGGTACACTTGTAAAATAACCCTAAACAGTAAAAGTATGCGTGCTAAATGCCCTAAATGTTGGGGCGAAGCGCAAGGGAAATCTTCATTTAATTGAAATGAAATAATAACAACCCTTGCAGCCAAAGAAAGCTTCTGCAACAGCTTTCTTTTGTGTGTCAACCAACACATTCATAATGCTTTGTGTTGATCTGCATTCCGTATCACACTCGCCTTTATAGCGATGTTGTTGTCATTTTTCTTCGAAATTTAACCTTATGAACGTAGCTTAATTCTTTTGAAAACTCCATTCCCTATCAGGGTTGTCGAAACATCGTCGATATTAGAACAAATAGCTGGAAAGTACCGATACCGGCCGGTAAATCCTTCAGCTTGTTTACATCCGCCATGTGTTCGTTGTCCTAGATTCCGAATCGATACGTCACGTGATATTGGGGGCGGAGCGATCTATCGATTGGCGTTTGGTCAATTCAGCCAGTAGTTTCCAAGATATAAAGAAGAAAGAAAACTGTAGACTGACAGACAAGTCTTAGTTTTATACATACAGGGCAAAATGGCGGGGACAGGGATTTCCCCCTTCTATTTTACTCAATTTGAGTATTATATAATCCCACGGCTACTTTTCAAAACATTGTATGAGGTCAAAAGGGAAACATGAAAAATCCCCAGCGTTATTTAGTTTGAGTACCAGGTGGTCAAAAATTTATATATACGAAACCCCTGTACATACCTTTAGAATGTGTGGGTGTTGTCACTTTGTCCGCAGGTACATAGCGTATACAGAGACTGAGGTCACCTTTATATACCATCATGGAGGAAGGCTGACTGTCCATCTGTAAACAGACAGTAAGTATCATAATGTGAAAACTTTAAAGATTTGTCAATTTACAAAATAGATTGATTCAGTGGGGTTAAATAACACCACATCCAACATTATTTAGCTGTTTCATGCAAGTTGATGCACATAACCATATATTCCTTGCTATTTCTTAGCCAGAACAAACACAATACTTGATCTAAAATCATAAGTTGCTCAGCCTATGTGTATTTCTGGTAATTAGCAGCACAGAGTCAAACCTTGTATGCTTTACAAACAAGAAATTGAACAATATTTTAACTCTAGATACATTATCACTTAAGTTGGTACAAGACACTATCAACAAGATGTGTTTGTGATAGACAAATGCCCCAAATGGAGAAAAGGCCACTGTTAAGATTTTGGACAGATACACAGACTGATGGACACGAGTAAAATAATAGGCCCCCCCCACCCCCCACTTCGATCTTCCTATACCAAGGCATAACAAGAGCTGTCCGAAGACAGTGCACTCGACTTTCTAAGTTGCTTAGTATAAAGGGGGCATAACTCCAAATAGAGTGGTCTCAGGGTCATGGGCCCTAATAGTAAGGTACAGGGTGTGATGGTGAATAAGTATTCCAAGTTTGGGTTGAATCCCTTTGATAGCATGGAAGTTATTGATGTTTGAAAAAACTTTAACCTTGGTTGCAACGCTGACGCCAACGCCGACGCCCGGGTGACAGTATAAGCTCTCATTTTCTTCGAAAAGTCGAGCTAAAAATATAAACATTTTTTTTCAAATCAATTCACCCTTTTCTAAGAGTTATCAGTGAATTGTTGAATTCAAACTTACCCTTTCTTGCAGTTGGTACCATCTAGGGGAGGGGTCATTGAATTTGAAGTAGTCAAAGTTGATCGTTACTTCACCCAGGAAGATATTTCTTCCGAACCTGTCACTGTGCCATAATGTCACCCACAATGTTCTGTTCTCTAATTCACTTTTGGATATGGAGTACTGAAAAACATTGTTCATTTATAATGATAAAGATAGCAGTTAAGACTTGTCCAAGCATAAAAAACATTGAGGTTAATATTTTGCAGGTTTTATTTCTGCTGTGCCGTTCATGACCGCAGAAATAAAGTTGTCGCGGAAAAAAGTGCTATACGGTACTATGCGGACATTAAAACCGTCTTTTTGGGGAATGGGATATTTTTGGGAAAGGTTATGCCCTTTCCAGTTCTCCTGATTATGCAATAAGCATGATTAGTTGATTACATTGACTTTTGAATAGTTGTTCACAATTTAACAACAAATCAAAGTGTACAAAACAACATAGCCCTTTCCAAAATGAAGAGAAATTGGACCTTTCCCAAGCAATTTCTTCATTTTCCAAAACCTTTATCTTGTAGGGAGTTAAAAAGAATCATAATGTCGGAATGGCTTTAGGTAGGCCATTGGGTAGGTTTATGCAGTGTCATAATTTCTAAGGAAATGTTGTAAACTTTCAGCCACAGAATTTTTTTTCCAAACTTGCAATGTTAGTATAGGTTTGATATGTTACAAATATTTACAACATTGCACCAAAGATTCTGACATCGCCTAAATCTCCAAGGGGGTTGACTGCTTTAACCCCTTCGCTGCCAGACAAATATTGGAAAATTGGTTCCTATTTGCCAAGCTATTTTCCAAAAAATTGACGGTAGTGTAAGAAATCAACTTATAACTAAAAAACTATTCAATAAAACTATATAAAACTTTACATTTTCTGAAAGATAATTGAAAATGCTATTCAGTGAATATATTTTTATTCATTTTGTAAATTACATTTTTTGTTATTAAACTTTGAAAAAAAAACATCGTTCTCCCTTCATGACGACCCAGGCCGTCACGGGGCAGTATAGCGACTTTTCGCATGACGGCTCAGGCCGTCACGGGGCAGCGAAGGGGTTAATATGTTTATTTACATTTACATTGGACAAGCCATACAGTACCTTCAATATGTTTCATGAAATGTAGGGTTGACTGTGTGCTGTGTGTTTCTTTATTTTAGTTTTTCGATTTCCACTATGAGTCCGCTCTAGTTCAATTATCTCCCTTCAACCACTTTAACCCATTACCACACACTGACTCTTTTTGACTCCTCACAAGTTAATGGTTTTGGAAAACATTGTGGAAAATGAAGAAATTGCTTGTCACAAGCAATTTCTTCATTTTCCACAGTGTTTTCTACCCCAAAAGACAACAACATTTTTATTTTATTAATTTGAAATTGTCGTCTGCAACATCTTTGAATTTGAATCAACCTAAAATTTTGTTGTTTGAAAAAGAATTAAAGAACTTCTTATATCATGTTTTTTCTTAGGTACATTTTCATTTATATCAGACAAGCCATACCTTCAATGTTTCATTAAATGTAGGGTTGAAGTTGTGCTTCTTTTAGTTTTTTGTTTTCCTCTATGAGTGCTCCTAGTTCAATCATCATCCTTCCATGTCTTTCAAGAACTAGATCTACTAAATATTTCTAAGAAGTTCCATACATCATGTTTTTTCTTACGTAAATTTTCATTTATATCAGACAAGTCATACCTTCAATGTTTCATCAAATGTAGGGTTGACGGTGTGTTTCTTTATTTTGGTTTTCCGTTTTCCACTGCGAGTTCTGTCTGGTAATAAGTAAGTCTTGACATACCTGAAAGCATATATGGTCATCTCCCTTGACCCATTTCCAGACGGCAACATTTAACCCTTTCCAAAATGGCAAAATTTTAGGTTGGTCCACTTCACAAAACTGCCACAAATGACATAATGGTTGTTATTAAAGATAGGATTTGTGTAAAATATAGGTCAGAAAATATTGAGGCAAAAGGAGAAACTGCTGGTTTTCAGCAGTTTCTTCTTTCGTTTCAATATTTTCCCAAGCCTTTTCTATTAGGGACGTCAAAACCAGGTCTTGTTTGGGAAAGGGTTAAGACTGGTTCAAATTCAAAGGTGTTACGGACAACAAATTCAAGTGAATGGAATACTACATTAAATTTTTTTTTGTCTTTCTGGGTAGAAAACATGGTGGAAAAAGAAGAAATTGCTTCTCACAAGCAATCTCTTCATTTCCCACAATGTTTTCCAAAGCCTATTTCTTGTGGGGAGTCAGAAAGAGTCATTGTGTGGTAATGGGTTAACTCTTTCCCAGTGTAATTTAAAACATAATTCTTCTCAACATTTTGGACATTTTGGTCCAGACGACCAACAAATAGTAGTCACAAAAGCAAACAAGAGGGCCGTTGGCCCTAAGTCACTCACCTGAGATGGGGTTTTATAACAGATAAGATTTCTTACAGGTAATGCAATAAAGGGTCAAAGATCATATGAACGCTGTTATGCAATTTCATACCATAGAAAACCCAGAAAATTACCTTAATGCAATATCATATATAACTCAAATATGAAGTTTCATCCAATTCGGCTATGTGGTTATGGAGAAATTGCTTTGGACAGATGGAATTAAAATAAAACATACAGACTGACAAACAAACAGAAATTTACAAATTGACCTAGATCTATGACCTTGAACCTACCTAAATATATATTTCAAATAGAACATCTACTCATGATAAAGAACACAATCATTCACCCATACATCTTTTTAAATCCATGCATAAATGTAGATGCTATGCCCCTGATAAGCAGATTTTTACAAGAAGTCCCCTTTTTCTGTGACAAGGTTTTAATAGCAAAGAAAAGTACCTCTTAGCAATATCATAAGTAATGCAAATATTAAGTTTTGTCAAATTTGGCTCTGCAGTTATTGAGAAATTGCTTCTGACAGATTTCGTGTAATTTCTCTTTTTCTGTTGCCATGGCAAGCAGAGTTGTTTTTTTTTTATAAATTGCAATTCTGTCAGCAATTTTTTAAATGTGACCTCCTAAGGAATATTTCTGCCTAGTTTGGTGGAAATTAGCCTGTTAGTTTAGGAGGAGATATCATTCAACGATGTCATTGAGATTTGGTGGAAAATCTCCTTTTCTGTTGCCATGGCTACCACAGCTTTCAAAGGATTTCAATTCTTTTAGCAATTTTTAAAAGGAACCTCCTAAGAAATATTTCTGCCAAGTTTGGTTGAAATTGGCCAAGTAGTTTAGGAGGAGATGTTGTTCAAAGAAATTATTGAGAAATAGTCAAATTTCTCCTTTTCTGGTGCCATGGCAACCAGAGTTTTTAGTTAATTTCAATTCTTTTAGCAATTCTGTAAGAGGACCTCATAAGGAAAATTTTTGCCAAGTTTGGTTGAAATTGGCCTGGTAGTTAATTTAAGAGAAGATGTCGTTCAAAGATAGTATTGAGATTCAGTCAAATTTCTCCTTTTCTGTTGCCATGGCAACCAGAGTTTTTTATGGATGTCAATTCTTTTAGCAATTCTGAAAGGGAGTTATCGAAGGAACATTCCTGCCAAGTTTGGTTGAAATTGGCCAGGTAGTTTAGGAGAAGATGTTGTTCAAAGATAGTATTGAGATTAAGTCAAATTTCTCCTTTTCTGGTGCCATGGCAACCAGAGTTTTTAATGGATTTCAATTCTTTTAGCAATTCTGAAAAGGGGGTCACCTAAGGAACATTCCTACCAAGTTTGGTTGAAATTGGCCCAGTAGTAAGGAGAAGATGTCATTTAAAGAAATTGTTGACGGACGACGCACGACAGACGACGCACGGACGCCGGACAAAAGGTGATCACAATAGCTCACATGAGCACCTTGTGCTCCGGTGAGCTAAAAATGCGTACAGATCTATTATAGCATTGCAAACGTAACAGAAATCAGAGAAGAAGCTATAAATCTGTTTTTTCCTCTTTTCTGTCAATGTTTCTGCAAACTTGCTTCTGATGAAGACATCATAAGAAGTTGGAAAAGGCTAAAACTAAAACTTTTTATGTATAAATATTTGATTAAAATTCAGAAGGGCATTTCAGTGATTCACTTTAATTTTTCTTTTTTTTTTTTTTTCAGTACAAATTTAAATTAAATTTAAGTTTAAAACTATTACAAAAAATCTTGGATTTCATATTTCTAAACTCAGCAAAATCAGGCAAGCATTCTGTTCTCCTCTGAGTTTCCTTTATTAATAAATCTTACACAAATTGCCTTGCTTGACATTAAAGGATAATGGGTACCAATTGCACAGAACAAAATCAATGTTGTGCAAAGCAAGATAAATGCTGGTTATCGGCATTCTCTTCTTTTCCTCAAATTTATTAAAGCTTTGTAAAACAGGAGAATGTCAAAACCAGGTATTGTTTGGGAAACGGCTAAACAATCTCTTACGGATCTGATCTGTTCCTTTTGGCATCAGCGACAGCAATATCCTTGCACTGTTTAACACCTATCTCCAGCATGACCGTCTTGTAGTTATAATTGATACTGAACAATATTTCCCCTGTCACAGGCACCGTGTTGTAGGCGATGTCGCCGGCATCACTGTAGTAACTCGCGATACTTTCTCTACTGTCCTGAAAATAGCGCGAGAAAATAAAGAAATTAATTCATTATCAATGAAAATTGATAGAAATTTTATTGCAAGTAGGTCTACATGTAAATTATTTTTGCTAAAACATCCAATTTGCCTCAACCCTTTCCTAAACTATGTATACCCAATTTACATGATTCCACCAGGAAGGGCTTTGGAAAAACATTGAGGCAAAAGAAGTAATGCTGATAACAAAGATTTTCTCTTTTTCCCAAAATATTCTAAGTGTTCCAGTGTTCAGACATTTCATTTTCAGGAACATCTATTGTGGGATCTGCAACAGGTGATAATGCAAGTCCAATTTCTCTTCATTTAGTGTTCGTCCTAGTTTTTGGACCAATGAAATTGCAGTATATTTGAAAAATTTGTCGCTATATTTCACATAAACGCACTGCCGGTCAGTTTATGTCACCGATATACATAGCTAATCAGCTAATCAGCTAATCAAGCATGTTGGATAATGAGCATTACTGGTAAATGCATTAACCACATCACGTGGTGGATTTTTGAAAGATCAACTGATAAAAAAGTTATTGAAGATAAACCAAAATTTTGGTTTATCTTCAATAACTTTTTCATCAGTTAATTTTTTAAAAATATATCACATCCATATTATTCCTGACATTTTTCCACCTTCTCTGCTTCAAACCGAATTCAAATTGGTCAAGTATTGACAAAGTTATTGAAGGTTATTGGAACTTCTAAGTCATGTGATTACACACCGTGATATTCCCACAGAACAAAAGTTTTGCTTGGTCAAATTGACAGAAGATGCATAGGACGATTTCAATATCACTAAATGTGTAAAAGGTGGTTATATTCAAGCTTGGTAAGCATTTGAAGGAAAGGAGTAAATGCATTTCTAGCATTTACCTTTTTCCTCTCAAAAGTCTCAATACTTTCCATTTTTTTCATTTCTTGTATATATCAGAAAGAGCTAACAACAAAGCTCTGATCATTTAGAAGAAACAAGAGCCGTCATAGACGGTTCTGCTCTCAGAATAAGTGTTTGTCACAAAAAATACATTAAGCCCCCCTTTTCCATGACATGCTTTTTTTGTACATTGATTGAAAAGGGTGAATGGTCTAGAACATTTCATTCATCAAATAAGGAGTTTCATCAAATTCTGATTTAGATGAAAAGAAAATAGAGGAAAATAATTTTTACATTAAGGCACCTTTTTCTGTGACATAGCCTCAAATTGAGAAACAAAGAAAACATCCGCTGGAATTATTTCAGGGAGTTCATATATGAAGTTTCATCCAATTCCGTCCAAGGGTTGCTGAGATATGGGTGTGGATGGACGGACGGAAGCATGGACGGACGGACAGCATGGCGACTATATGTTCCCCTGAATTTGTTTCAGGGAGCATAAAAACAAGTGGATGACCTTAAACTTGGTGCTTCACAATTTTTTTCGAAGAAATGTACATACAAATAAATTCATGTAAATATAGGCATGTAGTAATCAGAAAATGTTCAAGTACCATGATTATTATATACAGTCGACACTCGTTATGTCGACATCGGATAAGTAGAATTTTCACTTAAGTCGAAGTTCAAATCTGGTCCCGTCCTCATCAATGGACATAATTTTTTTCAAACAAAATAATTTCGAACTGAATATAGCCATTGAAATATAGTAAGAAAAGGATAGAAATTGCTCGGCATGAGCAATTTCTTTCCTTTTCCTGCTATATTTCAATAATAATCGTACTTGGTTAGTTTCAAAAACGGTCAAATATCATCTTTATCAAAGCCAAACAAAATCGGGAGAGTCGAACTCCGGATATGTCGAGGTATTTTGACGGCCCCCTCCAACTTTTACACAACGAGTGTCGACTGTAATTGTCAAGTTAAATGATGTAGTTTCTTACAGCAAAATCATTGAAATCAACCAGTTTAACCCATTACCAGACGACAAAATTTTAGGGTGATCCAAATTCAAAGACGATGCACACGACAGTTTCAAGTGAATGGAATTTAAAATTCATTGTTCCTTTGTTTAGAAAACATTGTGGGAAATGAAGAAATTGCTTTTCTCTAGCAATTTCTTCATTTCCCACGATGTTTTCTAAAGCCTTATTCTTGTGGGGCGCCAAAAAGCGTCATTGTGTGGTAATGGCTTAAAATGCCTGGTCACAAACATCATTCCAAGTCCATATCACTTCCCCAGCACATTTACAACAGGGAATCCATTCAGTATAATTTTCAATCCGAGTTTAATCAGATGAAATTCGCTCTTTGATACGTTGATGTCGCTCATTTACATCAGAGTGCACTACCACTCAAAAACAACGGAAAGTAGGTCATTGTAATCAATGGCTGTTCAGTTGAGGGTTGTTGCAAAACATTGCCTATAAACCTTTTAGAAATACATTTTGGTCTTAAATTTTTCACTGGGCATGATAATAAATGGTTCATTGATCAGTATCATAAGGAGTTTTAAGGATAGTGTTTAAGATCGGACGGGGAACAAAGCGCCACAATTTGTGTCGGACTTTCTGTTGTTTTTGAATGGTAGTGCGCTCTGATGTAAATGAGCGACATCAACATATCAAAGAGCAAATTTCATCAGAGAAAACTCAGATTATATAATTTTGGATGTGATGTAGATACGATATGAACGCAGAATTGTATGTGTGATCCAGCCTTTACAAGACTTTATTGTCTATAACAAATCAATGTCAAACTCTTTCTATCACCAGTGCATGCAAATGAGTCCTATATTAGTCCAGTACCATGCAAATGGACATGCTATGCTTACCTTCTTCCTCTGCAAACACACTGTAACAGTTAACTTAATCCTTTCCAAAACAACATAATTTTAGGGGAGTCGAATTTGAAAGCTGGTGCAGACGACAAACAAAATGTTGCTAAAGGTGAAAGTTGTGAATAATATAGCAAAGAAAATATAGAGGCAAAAGGAGAAACTGCTGGTTATCAGCAGTTACTTCTTTTGTCTCCATGTTTTCCCAAGAATTACCTATCTTGGACATCAAAACAAGGTCTTGTTTGGGAAAGGGTTAATCCTTTCCAAAACACAAAATTTTATACAGCTCATATTTAAAAAGAGCAGCGAATTACAAAATTAGTGATACTTTGAGTATGGAAATTGTAAATTTTTGCGTTGCAAAAGGTGAAAATGCTAGTTATCAGTTTTCCTAAGCCTTTTCTTTTGGGGGTGTCAATGCAGGCTTATTTCTTGGAATAACGCCCCTTTCAACTGCTATAGTCATATATCAAAGATGCTGGAGCACCTAACCATGGATTACTGTCATTTCTCATATCAGCACAACCATAACATTCGTACCGAGCCTCCAGCTTCTAGCTAGGTTAATGTTAATGATTATCAAATCATTGGTGGGTGACAATTTTGTCAGAAAAGATATTTGTTGCCGCTGTGGATCAAACTTGGAACCTTACGAGTACAGTCATGCATATCAAAACAAGAGCTGTCCGAAAGACAGCGCGCTCCACTTTCTAAGTTGCTTAGTATAAATGGGGCATAACTCCAAATATAGTGGAGCCAGGGTCATGGGCCCTGGCAGTAAGGTAGAGGGTGTGATGGTGAATAAGTATTCCAAGTTTGGGTTGAATCCCTTTGATAGTATGGAAGTTATTGATGTTTGAAAAAACTTTAACCTTTGTTGCAAAGCCGACGCAGACGCCAACCCCGATGCCTGGGTGACAGTATAAGCTCTTATTTTCTTCAAAAAGTCGAGCTAAAAACCAGGCATTGTTCAAAATTGTTTTAAAAAATAATTCTCTGATGATTCAGAGGCTAACTTTCCAAACATTTCAACCAAATCAAAGATGAAGTCATCATCATGTTGGAACATATTTATTTTAATTTTCTTATATTTTAACCCTTTCCCAAACAAGACCTGAGGCGCATTCTTTAGAGCAAGATTTTTTAAGATTTCTTAAGATGTTTTTGATACAGCGTCTTTGAGACCGAGATTATAAGCGAGGTGTTCCGAATGTTCCATTCTTCATTCAAATGACGTCATAATGACGTCATTTGTATGAAGTATGGAGCATTCGGAACTCCGCGTTTTATGAATCATGGAGCATTCGGAACAACCTGGTCAATTCTCTCCCATGTAGATTCTACAGAATTTACCGAGGGGTTCCGAAAGAAGTATAGAGCAATGGCGGCTCGCAGTGATCGTCTTAAAAATCTTGCTCAAAAGAGTGCTTTATCCTAAATCATCTTAAGAAATCTCAAGATATCTAAAGAAATCTCGCTCTAAAGAACGCGGCTCAGGTTTTGACTTCCTTAATAGAAAATGCTTTGGAAAACATTGAGACAAAAGAAGAAACTGCTGAAAACCAGCAGTTTCTCCTTTTGCCTCAATATTTTCTTGACTATATCACACGCAATTCCAATCTATATTAATATATATTTTGTCGTCTGCAGCAGCTTTTGAATTGGACCACCCTAAATTGTTGTTGTTTGGAAAAGGATTAACCAAATAATTCAGTACAGTATGAAGGATACAAAATTTACGAACAGTTATGAATAATGGGTTTCCTTTAACCCATTACCAAATGACAAAATTTTGGACTGTTCCAATTTGAAAGGTGTTGCAGACGACAGTTTCATGTGCTTGGAATTTTACATTTTAGGTGTTTTTGTTTAGAAAACATTGTGGGAAATGAACAAATTGCTTGTCACAAGTAATTTCTTTGTATTCCACAATGTTTTCCAAAGCCTTTATTTTTTGGAGAGTCAAAGAGTCGATGTGTGGAAAAGGGTTAAACAAATCCATATAAATACAGTATGAAGGATACAAAATTTATGAACAAATATGAATAATGGGGTTCCTTTAACTCTTTCCCAAACAAGACCGGGTTTTGAAATACCAAATATAAGTAACATGGGAAAACATTGAGGCAAAAGAAGAAAATGCTAATTATTAGCATTTTCTCCTTTAGCCTCAATGTTTTCAGAGCTATTTTCAGAGCTATTTTGTACATAAATTCTTTCTTTATCACTTGCCATTTTGTCATCTGCAGCAACTTTCATCTTGGTACAACCTAAATTTTGGCTGTTTGGGATATGGTTACAGCAATATTGGTAAAAGATTGACATGCACGCAGAGCATTAAATCTAATGGAAAATTGCAAAATAATAATACCCATAAGCAAAATCTCTGGATGAAGAATCACCTATGAATTTGTAAATTAATTTTGAAAATCTGTAAAGAAATATAGCTTTCCTACATACATCCATTTAATTTGAAGAGAATTTTAATAACAAATATTGCATCAACAAATAGATTGAAGTTGTTCCTGCAAAAACAATTATTTGGGCAGTTCTATTTAAGCTTCCTTAATTTTAAACATATCCACCCAAGTTTTGATAGAAACAAAAGATCAATAACCTATTTTGTATACCGTATTTCACCTTATAGACGCGCCCTCCCTAATAGACGCGCCCCCACTATATTAACAATCTCGGAAGCCATGGGACACCCCTCCCACCTTCACCCGACCTTACCTTGACTGTAGAGTAGACTGTAGAGTAGACGGTAATGACAAATTCCAAACTCAAACTCCACCAAACTTCATCTTTGCGATGATCATACTTGTGGAAAAACGCTTTATCTCAACAAGTAAAGCGTCTTATAATAGGGTATACGGCTCGGGTAATTGATTGAATAATTCGATTATGGTTATCCCTCTAGGTAGAATTGAAATTCATCCGGCCCGGTATGAGCATTGATAAAGTTTCTTTTTTCATTCCCCTTGCAGAGTGACCGTTTATGCTGTTTATTTCAAAGTCCCGTAAGAGGTCGCGTTTGATTTGTAAATTAAGAAGTGGAAAGCGAATTAATAGTACGCACACAAATGAAAAATAAATCATTTTTGCCGAAAATGAATTAATGAATATGGACAGATACCACGGGAAGTATGTTTTATTATTTTGTAAAGTGAAGAAGAAGAAATCAAAACATTCCGAAAACGAAAGTAGAACACACCCGCCTTTTCGAGACAAAGGACCATAATGCAATGCAGGGTAGAGAAGATTAGTGTCGATCTGATAGTGCTTTGAGTATCTTAAAATACATATCGTAACACACACCGGGTACATGTATAAATCAGCGGAGACGAAGCGATATAGACTATAGACTGGCAGATAACTGTAGACTGGATGACCTTACGCGACGGGATATCGCTTCGTCTCCGCTGATTTATACGTGTACCCGGTGTGTGTTACGATATGTATCTTAAGATACTCCAAGCACTTTTAGATCAGCACTAATATTCTCTACCCTGCATTGCATTATGGGATTGTATTGTTGATTTTCCCTTTCTTTTCTACATTCAGCAAAGCACTTCAAAATTCAGGAAAAGTGGTACGAAATAAGCGCACCTCCTCGGCGTTTTGCATCGCGCCGGGGCACGTCTATTAGGTGAAATACGGTACCTACTTTTTTACACAAAGAAATTGCATTTAAACCTTAAACTCCATGATGGTTTTAGCTTTTAAAGATGTTCAAAGTAAACTATACAATACATGCAGCCAGGGAAAATAAGTTGTCTTCAAAAAGCAACAAATCATTTCATAAAGAGACAAGTTTTTGTTAACAATATCTAGGCCTACTTTCAAATATTATTTATCGAAGGATTAAACTATAGTAACTGTTAATTCTAAATATATGGTACTATTGTTAGTAAGAGAAATCCTGTTAATCAAGTAAGAAACAAACAGAATGAACCCCAAACAAAAGCTGTTCTCGCCAAGGAAACCATGATTTTACTTTCCACTAATCAAACAGCCCATGCAAAAATATTAGCATTGGATTAATGGGATACATGATCTAAAAATATGGGTTTAATTGATCTAAAACTTACAGAAAATACAGACAAAAGGTTACCACGGCTACCCCCTTTGGAGTGGATATTAGCTATGACCTTGTCAATGTCCTCCTCCTCCTCTGATCGCTATAGTAACAACATATAAATTGATGACATCATCAGATTGCTAAAGTAACGGCACATAAATTGATGACATCATAGATTGTTATAGTAACAACACATTAACTAATGACATAATCATCATATTACCATAGTAACAACACAAATACAGATGACATCATAGATTGCTAAGGTCATAACATTAATTAATGACATCATAAGATTGCTAGGGTAACTACACATATACTCGACAACATCATAAAGTAGTTAGATATTATAGTAACAACACATATTATTTTTGATCCATTTTATCTAATCAGAAAATTGATGCCATCACATTTTTCTGTTTTCAATCCTAGTTGTAACAATTGAATTACAGCTCTCTGTTTCTTTTATTTGAATTAAAAGAAGTTAAAATTTATGTCTAAGTCCATTCCTTTTGCAATTCCTAAGCATAACAATTTCCGGTTATTTTGTTACAGTAAACAAACACCCAGAACTTGAATAATAATACCATTTCTTTTCTTAGATTTAGTAAACTAAACTTTCCATAAGCATGCAGTTCATATGAAAATGTGATAATTGTGAGTTTTACACAAACAATTTGCACAAAGGTGACATCACGGCAAGACAACAATTAAGAGGGGGTATTATTCACCATCAAGTGCCTATTCCCAGTTTTATTCTAAAATAACATAACAACCAATCTCATTGCCCAAGACATATGTCCTGCCCAATAAGATAGCTTGTTATGTGCATTAAAAATAGAAAATAGAAATAAGAATTGCTGGTGAATTGATGGCCAGATTGATATACAGATATGTGAGATCAAAAGTACATTTTTTTTTTAAATTTGATCAGAAATCTGGAAAAGGGGTCCTATGGCATTTCAAATGACTGTAGTGTAGGAACCGATCATAGAATAGTTCAGTGTTACAGTTGCTTTAAGGTATTCAACCCCTAATGAGCACCAGAGCCAGTGGCAAAATTTGAAAAGTGCCAGTAATTCCTAAACTGTGTTATATTTCCATTCAAAATATAGAAATAAGCATTTTGTGCGTTTTAGAATTTTGAATTAATGCATACTTATGAAATATTTGAATAAAATAATATTTGTAAATTATTTTCTTCTTGAAACATAATCTTGATATCTGGCACAATGAATCAACTTATGTGAAGTGTGTGTAATTTGATGCATTTCGTATGGCTATATATGTAGGAAGTGATGTTTTTGATTTGGGGCTGAATACTTTAAGTAAGAAGAAGCTATATGATCTTAATTAACCTGCACTTGTGACTCAAATGCTTTAAGAGCTCTTTCACCATAATTATCAGCGACCATTTATTTTTCAAAAACAGAAAATCATACAAAAACAAATGACATTTCATTCATAACTTGAAATTCCATTTTCAATGTGAGACAATAAATACTGACCTTGCCCAAACAACACTATAGAATATTGATCAGATTTTTGTTTTAATAGTTTATAAGAACAAGAGAATCTTTTATTTCAATGTACCTTACTGTTTAACTTCATTTTCAGTTAAAATTAAAAATGCAATAGCATCTTTAATTCAAGATTAGACAAAATTTATAGTATTTGCAAATCTTCATCATCTTAATGTAACTATGACCATGCATTTAGACCTGATTAAATTGTGGCAGTTGCACATTAATTACCCATACTCACGTATTCCTGGTTTTAATGTTCCTGATAGAGAAACTTTGACTCGAAAAAAGAAACTGCTAATAAGCAGTATTTCTCCTTTAAGCCAAATTGTCTCTTCCTTATGGACATTTTGTAAACGATGTTCAATCTTAATTAAATTTGATAAGCCTAAAACTTTGTTGGTGTTGGGAAAACAAGATGTGTTTGTGAAACACAAATGCCCCCGAAATGGCCAATTTTCTAAAAAGTTTTCGAGGAGTAAAGGGTTATTAAGGGTTAAGGGATGACCTTAAGGAAGGTCAAATTGCATGGAACAGACAGATATCATTGAAAGGAAGTTGCATACCAAATTTGAGCTTTGTATGTCTAATACTTTTGGAGAAAAGGCAAAGGTTTAGTTTTCGGACAGACAGACGGACGGACAAACTGACAGACAGATGGACACAAGTAAAACAATATGCCCCCGATCTCTTGATACGGGGGGCATAAAAATACCTGCAAGACTGTTTTAATATCAAGGCTCATTTCTAAAATGTCAGCTAGAGAGAAAGAGATTTAACAGAAAAATTTCACTGTACTTTGAGGACCCCAAAACAGCCTCGAGTGTGACGGTTGGCAGAATATTTATAAGCTTCCTGCTTATAAACTCTTACTTACATCGGTAACTGTTGATAAAGTGGATGGTATAGAGGATTGACTGTAGCCGCTGTCCGTCCGTCTGTGTTCGGGAGTGGCCCCGCGCGATCCTCCGCTAACATTGCCACTGTCATCCTGGCTCACGGAGCATTCAGAGATGGTCATCGGAGACTCGTGAAAACCAGCAAGCTTCTCTGGAAAAACAAACAGTAGTGGAAAATGAATAGAATCCTTATTATGCTGAACCCTGAATAATCCTGCTTTATACATGTAAGTAGGGGCATTGCATGATCAACCCATTTTACACATTGTCATACTGAGAAATCTTAGACTGGTCCATAGATGTTTAAGATAATTATTGTAAGAGAATGCAATTTTACATTTATTTATTTTTCTTGATAGAAAATCTTGCAGAAAATGAAGAAATTGTTTGTCACAGGCAATTTCTTCCTTAGCATTTTTTTTCAAAGCTTTTACCTTATGGAACTTCAAAAAGCATTATTATGGGAATTGGTGAATATCAAGGTTGATTTCATTTTGAAATGTTTTCAACTTTCTCAAAGACTTGAAATTCTGCTGACCTAGGCAAAACATTGTGCAAATTTCCCTGAACGAGATGTCATAAAAAGATATTGATATTATTCAAATATCATAAAAAGTTTCCCCTACTTTCTAGCCCGCAAATAATCGATTACAATTCATTTGCCAAGACGCGAGAAACTGTTGAGCATTATTACATAAAAATTCATTAATTCTTGGTCTGGACAATTGACGGGGAATTTTCAAGTGGGGTTGTTATGTCATAAACGGAATTCAGAATTCTACATTTAACCCATTACCAAACGGCAAAATATTTTAGCTTGATACAAACTAAAAGATGTTGCAGAAAATGAATTATTTTTCAGTATTTTTTTTTCTTTTTTCCATATTTTCCATGCTAAACTAAATTTCTTTTTGCTGTTCTGTTTTGTTGTCTAATACTTCACCTTTGAATTCAGAGCAACTAAAAACTTTGCAAATGCAATTTTGAATTATGGCTGGTAACTTTATCATCTGCAATCATGTTATTCATAATACAAATCAAATTTACAATTATTTCATTAAAAAACCCTTAAAAACAATTGAAAGTATATAATCTTGACATCTGGTTGAAAAGCAAGAGAAATCAAAATCAAATAAGAATTAACCTTCCCAAACAGCCAACATTTGGACTGTTCCATTTTGAAAAATGCTGTGGATTGTAGAATGGTTGTTGACAAAAAATGCTAGATTTGCGTAAAATATAGCACAGAAAGTATAAAGAGACAAAGGGAGAAAATACTGATTATCAGCATATATAATCAGCATTTTTTTCTTTTTCCTCATTATTTTCCCAAACTGTTTTTGAAGAACATCATAACCAGGTCTACTTGGGAAAGATAAATCATTTCTTTAACAAGACCTGGTTTCGACATCTCTATTAAAATAGGCTTGGAAAAACATTGAGGTAAAAGAAGAAAATGCTGATAATGAGCATTTTCTCCTTCTGCCTTAATATTTTGTACAGCTTTTGTTTAGAAATGAAATTTTGGCCAACATCCATTTTTTGTCAGCAGCTTTTAAATTGGATAACCCTACAACTTTGCCATTTGGTACAGAGTTAAATCAACAGCCTGAAAGACAAAAAGAAATTATTAATTTGTAAATGTCAAAGAGCCATTCTGAAATCAAACAGATTAAAAGCAGAGCAAACAGGCTATGTTTAATTTATCACTAATTACAATGTTTCCTTTGTTCCATAACATTAATTCAAGCATTTTATAGTAATTCCATAGACTATAAACCTTCCTATTGAAACATTTCCCATATTTTTGCCAGTCGATTTTTGTACTATGCTTAACCATTTTTCATATACATTTAGACCTGTACAGCAGAACCAGTTTCAAATTTTTGTCTACACAATTGACACCAACAACGCTACGGCTGTCGCATAGGCTAAGCTCCCCTGACATATACCGTAGGTCCTGCCTACTAAAAGAGTAAATTTTAACAACAGTATCTGCATGTGTTGTCCGCCTAGCTTGTCTATATGATAGCTTATTACAACAAGATGTTTGCTTGTGACAAAAATGGCGAACTCCAATGTCAAGGTTACCAAGTCATGATCTCAAGGTCATGGCAGGAAGTATCCATATGTGAAATATAAAGACTCCCTCAGCAATAGTGCCTAAGATATAGGCCTGGTTAAAGTTTTTGGAAAGTATGTCAACTCCAATGCCACCAGGACTTATGGTCACAAATACAAGGTCCTGACAGAAAGTAACTAGAAATCTATCACTGAAGGTGATAAAAATACCCCCGCCACCACCTTTGTTCGGACAAGTGTTTTTGTTGAATGAGGAGCCATACTCAGAAATTGTCAATCTGATTTTCTTGAAATTTGGTCCAATCAGGGGCAATAACTCAGAAAGTATCGGTGTGATTTCCATGAATTTTGCATCTTGCATATATACAGGTACTAATGCATACCTGTGCCAAGTATGAAACAAATCGTTCAGTAACTGTAGGAGGAATTGTCCGAACAAACATTTTTGTCAGATCAGGTGCAATAAATCAGAGAGTGTTGGTCTGATTTTCATGAAATGTGTGTCTTGGACATCTACAGAAGTTAATGCACACCTGTGCCAAGTATGAAGCAAATCGGACAGTAACTAAAGGAGGAGTTGTCCGGACAAGCATTTTTTGGTAAAATCAAGGGCCAAAACTGAGAAAGTAAATGTCAGATTTCCCTGAAATTTGCGTCATGCATATCTACAGGTCCTAATGCACACCTATGCCAAGTATGAAGCAAATCGGACAGTAAGTGTAGGAGGAGTTATCCGGACAAGCATTTTTTGGTCAAATCAGGGGCCATAACTCAAAAAGTATCAGTCCGATTTCCGTAAAATTTGCGTCTTGCACATCTACAGGTGACAATGAACACTTGTGCCAAGTATGAACTAAATCGGTCCACAAGTGTAGGAGGAGTTATCCGAACAAGCATTTTTTGGTCAAATCAGGGGCCATAACTCAAAAAGTATCAGTCCGATTTTCGTGAAATTTGCGTCTTGCAAATCTACAGGTCCTAATGCACACCTGTGCCAAGTATGAAGCAAATCGGACAGTAACTGTAGGAGGAGTTGGCGGGACAAGCATTTTTGGGTCAAATCAGGGACCATAACTCAAAAAGTATCGGTCCGATTTCCGTGAAATTTGTGTTTTGCAAATCAACAGGTCCTAATGCACACCTGTGCCAAGTAAGAAGCAAATCGGACAGTAACTGTAGGAGGAGTTGGCCGGACAAGCATTTTTGGGTCAAATCAGGGGCCATAACTCAAAAAGTATCTGTCCGATTTCCGTGAAATTTGCGTCTTGCACATCTACAGGTGACAATGAACACTTGTGCCAAGTATGAACTAAATCGGTCCACAAGTGTAGGAGGAGTTATCCGGACAAGCATTTTTTGGTCAAATCAGGGGCCATAACTCAGAAAGTATCGGTCCGATTTTCGTGAAATTTGCGTCTTGCAAATCTACAGGTCCTAATGCACACCTGTGCCAAGTATGAAGCAAATCGGACAGTAACTGTAGGAGGAGTTGGCGGGACAAGCATTTTTGCGTCAAATCAGGGACCATAACTCAAAAAGTATCGGTCCGATTTCCGTGAAATTTGTGTCTTGCAAATCAACAGGTCCTAATGCACACCTGTGCCAAGTAAGAAGCAAATCGGACAGTAACTGTAGGAGGAGTTGGCCGGACAAGCATTTTTGGGTCAAATCAGGGGCCATAACTCAAAAAGTATCTGTCCGATTTCCGTGAAATTTGCGTCTTGCACATCTACAGGTGACAATGAACACTTGTGCCAAGTATGAACTAAATCGGTCCACAAGTGTAGGAGGAGTTATCCGGACAAGCATTTTTTTGTCAAATCAGGGGCCATAACTCAGAAAGTATCGGTCCGATATTCGTGAAATTTGCGTCTTGCACATCTACAGGTCACAATGAACACTTGTGCCAAGTATGAACTAAATCGGTCAACAAGTGTAGGAGGATTTGTCCGGACAAAGTTTTGGAGACAGACCAACAGACAAACAGACAAACCACCCAACCACTGGACCGACAGGCTGATTCCAGTATACCCCCTCCAAACTTCGTTTGCGGGGGTATAAACATGTGTGAAATATCAAGGCTCAATCTGCAATAGTGCATGAGATATTATATAAGAACAGGTTAAAGTTTGGATGGTCTTTTTGTAAAATATTAAGTTTTATGTACATGTATGTCAAATGACATACATGTCCTAAAGGGTTGATAAGGGTTAAGTGATGACCTTGAGGAAGGTCAAATTGCATGGAACAGATAGATATCATTGAAAGGAAGTGGCATACCAAATTTGAGCTTTGTATGTCAAACGCTTTTGGACAAAGGCAAATGTTAAGTTTTCGGACAGACAGACGGACGGACAGAGACAGACATGAGTAAAACAATATGCCCCTAATACAGGGGCATAAAAATTAGGTCAAACTTCAAGGTCAAGGTCACTGGGTCAAAGGTCATGATTCTAAGTCATGGTCCCAAATACAAGGTCCTGAAAGTAGGGCTATTAAGGTATACATGTGTGAAATATCAAGGCTCTGTAATAGTGCATGAGATATGGGCCAGGTAAGAGTTTTTGTTTAAGCATCTGTTGTCAATGACACAAAAAGCTGTGATATTAGTTCCTTTGACATACATGTACATAAAGTTCCAGCTCACTAAAGAATGAATCTCATAAATTAACATTACCATTCCAAAAATTTAAAGCAAGATCTGTGAAACACCAATGCCCCCTAAAAACAGTCTCTCCTTTTATTATATATTACATAAAACATGACCTTGATACCAGACTGAATATCTCAATATCCATGTGCAACAAGAAATAGTTTTGACAAGCACCGTATTTTTTTGAAACACAATTTGTTAAGCAAATGCATTACCAAGTATTAATGCCATATTTTTGCAGACAGACAGACAGACAGACAATGGTGTAGGCTGTTCGACAATCAAACACTGCCGTGAAAAATTGTTATTCAACTATAATTGTAAGCAAAGTAAACAAGCATAGCATTCATAACGAAGTGAAAATATCAGTGACAATATCTACTACACTAGCATGAGAAATTTATTATTCATATTCTGAAGATTGGAATCACTAATTAATTTTGTATTGCCCTGCGGAGACCACCTTCACTGCTTTACATGGAACTTTTCATATTAAACTTAACAAATAATGGTAATTTCTAAACACACCTACTTTCAAGAAAGATTGCTAAGAACGTATCCATCAGACAAATGTGACCCGTCATGCTAAAAGGGACCTTATCGGAAGTGTGAAAAATATCGACCCTGGTCAGTCTGCACTGTCCGCGCAGCCAGACTAGGGCCAACACTTTTCACTTTTATGAAATTTTCTAAATCCGGAAAGTTTTCCCTATCTTACTATATGTTTATCTTTCGCATACGGGATCTGGTTGACCTGTGCTGAGTCTGACAAGTTTGTCAAAACATGGATTTTTGGAGTTCGGATAAGGTCCCTTTTAGCGTGACGGGTCACAAATTATAAATTTTTATCCGTACATAGGAGACTGTCAACTACATGTGACTAAACGACTAACATTTGATTGACCATTGTGATCAGTCAATTGCTCATTGGGAACCAATCTTCAGAATAGGCAATACTAATAGTATTAAGGTATTCAAACCATCATTACTAGATATCAAACACTTTGTGCAACTTCTGGTATCATCCCTGGCAATGGAAATTGATAATAGTATCCCTCATCAGTTTCAGGGCATCATCCGTGGCAACCAAACTGACAAAGGATACCACAGTTAATTTCTGTGGCTATGGATGACACCCTAAATTCGGACATCCTCGGATAATATCGACCAAAGATCGAATCATCGACTCGGAAGTGTGTGTATGAAGAAATCTTGAAAAAAATCCGATTTCTTAGCCGGAAGTAGTTACGCTTCATAAAGTAGTTTTCGAGGTCAACCAAATGCACAACCATGGCAACTTGCGGGACTTGCAGGTTGTAATCATTTTAAAAAGAGAGGACACTGGAACTGCAAACAATGTATTTCAGTATCATAGTCGCGTCATTGTTGAAATAAGTCACATGCGAACGTTTTGAATTGTTGTTCTATTCTATTATATTCATAGTCTGAAAGTAGTTCTATGAGATGCATCCAAGGTATGATTCGATAGAGTTGTCCTTGGTGATCCAATTGCCTAAATTGCACAAAGTGTTTAGTATCTAATGATCAATGGAATGAATACCTTAACCCATTACCACATATTGACTCTTTTTGACTACCCAAAATATATTGGCTTTGGAAAACATTGTGGAAAATGAAGAAATTGTTTGTCACAAGCAATTTCTTCATTTCTCACAATATTTTCTACCAAAAAAGATCATTCTTTTTAAATTTTCCTAACTTGAAACTGTCGTCTGCAATATCTTTGAATTTGGACCAGTCCAAAAGTTGTCGTATGGTAATGGGTTAACACATTTTACCAAAACAGGCATGTTAGAGAAGAGAAAAGGGCAACCCATTTAGCAGAGATTATCAAAAAACTGCAATTAAAAAATGCTAAAATGCATAAAGTACAGGCAGTTGCCAAAAGTTAGTTAAAAGATCCCACAACCCAGTTATTTTTAGCAGTTTTTTCTAGATTAACATGATGCATTGTTTGTCTCTACCTGACTGGTTATCTCCCTTTTCTTCTACAGAAGAGCTAGTGGACATATCTGGACTACTTTGAGTGGAGGAGGAAAGGGGGATCACTCTAATTAGACTCTGGGAATCTCCAGGAACTTTAATCATGTTAGAACTATCACTTAAATGAGGAGGGTCTACTTGTATGGAGTCATCTCCCTTTGTTAAGTCTATTTCAATTGTTGTGGAAAATAAACGACTGGAAGTTGGGGATTCAAGATTTAGTTTCTCATCAAGACTTTTGGTACCCTCACTTAATCGTTTTAGAGGAATGTGTTTAATTTCTGTTGTAAAACTTTTAGTATTTACTGAATCCATCACATCATTTTTAAACACATCATCTGAGCCATGTGACAAACTGTTTATTGCACCAAACTTTCTTTCATTATTCCTATCTATGTCTATCTTTTCACCTTCAGTGTTTGTGTGTACATTTACAAGTTCACTCTTATTTACATCACTTTCAATGACAAAAAATGATCCAGCATCTTTGTCTAGCTCTATCAATGTGGTTTCATCAATACTGTGGCATACATCTGAGTCCTCTCTCACTCTGTACACAAGTTCAGACTCTCCATCTGAGATACTGCGACAAACTGTAACCTTTCTCTTCTCAACAATATCATCTGATGGAATTTCTTGTGTGTCATGGTCAGTGGATTGTTCTTGGTGATCTTTATTTTTGGCTATGTTATAAGTGCCATGACGTACTAGTGTTGTATTATATGAACTTTCAACTTGTTTGTTTTCAATCTCAGAATATGTAGGAACATAATTGACAATCATATTCTCGCTAGAACTTGTTTCTTCATGATTTATACCTTCAATTTCTGGGGTATCAAGATTTGCACCTGAAGTCATTGTAGATTGCAGATTAACTGTGGAAGCATTTTCATAGTCATCCTTCTCAACAGTGGCATCTATTCCAGAGTAGCTACCATCAATGACATCAGACTCTCCATCAGAAATGCTTCTACAAAGGCTCAAAAGTTCTTTCTGATCACGAACAGGTCGATAGGTTTCTTCTGAACTATTGTTTGTCACTTGTGTATCACCATCTTTATTGTTAGGAGCATTATTTGAATCATGGAGATTAATAATTGTATAAGGTGAATTTTCAAACTGTATGTTTTCAATCCTTGTATATGATGGAACTGACTTGATTGTACTGATCTCAACAGCTTTAATTTCTTCCATCTTTACATCCTCACTTTCATTCATATATAGAAGATGATCTTCTGTAGTTTTCACAATTTTCTGGTCAGAAATAGAAGTATTTTCTGTGTTATCATTTCCATCACTGATATCTGTTCCAATATTAGCACCGTTGTTAATATCTAAGCTTATTTGAGCACCATTGTCTGAATAATTCGCTGTAGCACTATTGTTTTCCACTTTAGTATTTTCTTTGTCTACTTCTTTATCTAACAATTTGTCTAGCATTGATTCAATATTTTCTACTGCCAACCTACTCTCCTTTTGCTTAATTTTACTTGGAACGACATGGTCAAGGTCATCAATACTGGACTTTGAATCAGTTACATCAAAATCTTCACTCGTGCCTTGTATGTTGTTGTTTTTCTCAAAAGTATCTAGAAACTTTCTGTCAGATTCAAAATGTCCTTCTTTGGTCAGATCATCATTATTTTCAATATCCATTGCAAAGTTATATACCTTATTAGTTTCAATTTCTTTCTCACCAGTCTGGTCTTCAATTAAGAACTGTGATTCTTCTCTTTCTGTCTTTATAAGTTCATCACTTTGGTCTTTATCAAAAGAAGATTCTCGAAGAGGTACTAATGAATCGATGTTTTCAGACCTTTTATCCTCTACAATATTATTCTTGTCATCTGATACTATTACATTTTTCAAATCTTTTGGTGTATTTGGTGAAAGTTCTTCATGGGTTGACAAATTGGAAAAGTCACTGTTGGTATCTATTTCAGGATTTTTCTTTGTTACATTATCAACATCATTGACATCATTTTCATCTTCGTCGTCTAGATCAAGTATGTCTGCTTCATGGTGTTCAATGGCCACCCAATGGTCATGGAGTCTTTTAAACTTGTCATGAAGCTTTGAACTGAATTTTATCTGTGTCTTCCCTTCTATATTAGAGACTGGCTGACTTCCGCTCTTTACTTTGTTTTCCATATCTCTTGCTTTTGTATAAATCTTTCCTTTTACATGGGTCTTCTCTTCAGTTTTTGAAAGATCAGAATTTCCAGTTTTAAAAGCAAGCAGTTTTTGTTCAAATAATTCTCGTTGCTTTATTACTTGACTCTTGCTGACATCCAATTCAGAATCATTCATGGTATCCACTTCTGCTAGTTGTTTCTCTGGTTCTCCTTTCTGACAGTCAGATGGACTTTCTGCTTCATCTTCTTCCTCAATCACACTCAAAGCATCTGAATCTGAAGTATCTTCTGAATCCTTCTGACCCAAGTAACCAATTGGCATTGACTTAATGGTCCTTATAGCTAGCTGAGTTGGTTCAGTAACTTCATTTTCACCAAAAACTGTCTTCAATCCTTCTTGTTCAGTTTCCGTATCATCATCACCAGTGTTGTAATGGTACAGAGTGTTCTTGTTAGCTGTTCCTGCAATATTCTGCTGAATGCCCAAGTAAGAGAAGTCACTATGTATGTCCAATTCATCATTTGACACTCTACGCTTTCCATTGAATTCCTGTTCCAATGCTTCAATAAATTCTGCACTTAATTCAACTTGTTCTTCTAAATTATCAATCATGTCACCCTGATTGTTTATTAATACATCAAGGGAGCTTTCTGTTTGTAGTTTACCTTTATCACATTTGTCCTGAATCATAATATCCCCTTCTACTTTTTCAGTAGCTTTACTCATAGGCACTTTTTTAACAGTATTGACCTTTTTTAATATTCCATCGATATCATCACTGCTTGGGGCATCAGTCTTTTCCTTGTGTAAAAAGTCAAAGTGCTTTTCTAATTCTATATTTTCATTAGGATTTTCTATGAAATCTTGCTGGCTGTCAATAAGGGCATCTAGTGAATTTTTGGCCGATAGGGGTGTCTTTTTCACTTGAGGTATATCAGTTGCACCTTCTGACTTTCTTGGAGCATCAGTGTGGTCAATTGAATGAGTTTGTGTACCAGATTTGTCTCCATCATATTTTTCTTTTATACCCTTCTTTTGCTTCCTTCTGTTTTTAATATCAGGATTTTCAACAGGATCTTCATTATACACTGCAGATAGATTTTGTATATTGGCAATTGTAGAAGTAAATTCCTTGTTCATATCCTCTTTTGATTTCTCCATTGAAAGTTCTTTATCAACAACATCTTGTAGAGAATCTAAAGAACTTGAGTTTGACTTTCCACTATTGGTTGACCTTGTTTTCAAAGCTTCTTGTACTTCATAATCAAGAGCAAGATCATCAGTGGAGGCCATATCCCCCTGGTTGTATAAGAGCAAGTCCAGAGATCCCATGGATATCATTTTCTGTTTGTTGTAGCCTTTATCATCGAGTTCATCATCTCCTGATTCCCCATCTAAAACATTATCATCAGATATATAGGCTAGTCTGTAAGTGCCTGTTTTATTTTTCTCGTACATCTCCGGTGGTAGTGGAGATATTGGTGTCACACAATAACTACCATCACCATCGCTTGACTCTACTCCTGACGCCTGTCTGGAATATTCAGCATGTCTCAGCTTACCCTCAGCTACCATCTCATCAATCATACCTTCAATAGAATCAGCCTCTGATGGCATCCTCTCTAGGTTAGACTTAACTGAACTGTGTCTTGGATTAGGTTTGAGATGTACATGTTTCTTATACCAGTCCGCTGGGTGATCCATATCATTATACCAGGATAGTTCTTCTACTGTCCTATTCCTAGATTCCTGTTGACTATCATTAAGACTTTCATTTACATACAGTTCCAGGGTTGATTCTTGTTTTACAACTTTCATAGCAACAACATCATCTTCAAAGACTTCAGGAGTATCACTTGTGCCATCAATGCTATCAATCTTGCTATCTCGTATTTTGGTTGGAAAAACAAAGGACGATTTTAGCTTTGATATTTTCTGAGAAGACATATTTTCTTCAACTACTTCTGACTCATTTTTATTGTCAATTCTGACTTTATTTGAAGACTGAAAAGGAGTTATAGGAGATTTAGTTTCTAGATTTTCAGATTTGTTAGGTAAAGCACCCGTAGAAGCTTGTGACCTCCCACCCTCCTCATTATTTCTAACATTTGTTAATGCTTCCTGGGTTCCCCTCTCCCCTATCTCTACACCAACTGCACAATCAGCTAGTAAAAGGCAAAATGAAATAAACTAAATTCAACGACAAGAGAATAAACTGTACTGAACCAAAAAAAGAAACTTTCACCAATTTTGAACATAGATATCTCTTACGCGCAAATGAAAGTGGAATTGTATGTTGAATAAACATTTCAGGCTTTTATACAGAGATTAACTGATCAATTTTGAGAACAAAACAAGTTTTAAAAGCTACAATAAGTATAATGTGTGTACATATAACTGGTACAATTGAACAACTGGTGAAAGTCTCTTTTTTGGTTCAGTATATTTGCTAAACAACACATGGTTTTGATGCCTCAAATAGAAAAGGTTTAGCATAACATTGAGGGGAAAGAAGAAAATGCTGATAATTAACAAGCATTGTCTTCACTTCCATAAATACTTTCCTTGTTATCATGTTAAAAAATCCTGCTTTTCAAAACATTAATTTTGTTGTCTGCACCACCTATGCATTTCTGAAGATCAAACATTTTTTTTTTCATTAAAGAAAGAGTTAATACATTTGAGTCTAGATATAGCAAATGGTCCCTTAGTTTTGGCATTTGAGGACAGCATGGATCCAGATCAGACAGAACCTTAATGCATTATAATCATGATCAATGCTACTGTAATGCGAGTTGTTACAGGTGAGTTTAATTAGAAGCTATTTGAGGACAGCGTAGGTCATGATCAGACCATGCATTAGCATAGGCTAATCTGAAAAGAAATTGGTGTCATATGCCATTATTATAACGGCCAATTTTCCACATCCAGCTCATTTTTCCAGACTAACCCTTTCCCAAATAACAAAATTTTAGGAGACTCAAATTCTACAATTAGAAAAAAATAGGCTAGTTTACTGCTACAGAAATTAGAAAAGAAAGAATCTTTGAACTTTTAACAATTATTTTCTACCTATACATTGTTATTTTATAATGTTTTCCAGAATAATGTCAATAGATATCATTAATAGAGGGAAAATTATTGATAAGAAGAAAACAGAAATTCCTAAGTAGACGGCTTAAAGCTTTAGAAACAAACCCATGATTAAAACTTTTTATATACAAAGCATGGCAGTATCCCATTTGCTTTTTTAATATCAATGAGCCAAAACTGGACAGCAATTAATATTTTACATTGACCAAAATTGATATATTTACAGGTTATCACAATTATAATCATTCAGACTGACAATTTATCAAAAGAAAAAAATGGGCAATTCATAAGTTTCATTTTTCTATTGTTTTATCTTCAATCATAAAGATTTTTCTTTAATGAGTATACATCATAATTCTTGAATAAATAAAGAAGTTATCATGTTGTGGTTTTTTTGGTGTTCTTTTTTTTTTTCTTTCTTAATTTTCTTTCTGTATTATAACAGTAATAAGTATAATTATGGAAAAGCATAGACTACGATTTGTTGATGTTTTTCTACATGACAAAATAAAGATAGCTCATACTGCTTCCAACTCAAATGGTGATACATGTATCAGATTTCAGAATAATATCTTTTAGTATTTTAAGAGTAAAACACATCCGGTAAAGAACCAAATGAGTTTTTGAACATATTTCCAATTTTCAAATTAAAGTTTCAGAGAATTTGAAAAAAGAGGCTTTTGAAACATTGCTAGAGTTAGAGAAACAACAGTAAAACAACATGCCAGGCTTTAACTGTACTATAGAAATAAAACAAGTTTCTTTTTTTTTCTACATTTAACCCTTTCTCAAACAAGATCTGTTTTTTACATACTGAACACAAAACACTATGTGCCTCTGCGGCTATCATCCGTAACAACAGAAATTAACACTTGTCAATTTCACGCGTCATCTGTGGCAACTTAAATTGATGAGGGATGCCTTTGTCAATTTTTGTTGCTACGGATGATGCCCGAAGATGAACAATGACTTCTGTAATTAATGATGGGTTGTAATCTTTAGATGACCTGCACTTACGGCATTTTTTAATGTGACCGAAAACAATACTTACTTCTTGGTGATTTAGTCAGCTTAGACACCACTCCCATTTGACCAACTTTCTTGGACACTCGCTGAAATCTGATTTTCGAGATTTCCTCAACAACAAAATCATCATCATGTCCATGTTGAGCTGACTCCGTTCCGCTGTATTCACCAAGTTCTGGATGACTCATCCTGGATATGGAATCCGTATCAGACGAGTCAGCGTGACTGGAACCCCCGATACTGCTACCTCGACGGAACGTTGGAGACGGATGCGATGACGGAAGGGAATCCATGGATATTGAATACGGAGAACCGCCTCGAGGAATTTGTATATGTAGGTCATCATCATGAGCTTGTATGCACTCTTTACTCCCATCTGGAATATCCAAGTCTAAATCAACTTTATGTCTAGAGTCTTTTGGCATTCTCCTATCTAATGTCGGTGAATCTTTCATTAAAATTGCACTTTCATTGTCCTTGGACTTTCTTACAGCCACAATAGCTTCCTCAACAACTTCTCCACTTTGGTCATCTAATCTATTACCAGAATCACTTATTCTTAACTTTTCATTTCTATCTCTGCTAGATCTATTATTTTCAAGTAAGTCATCAGCACTTTTTCTATGTTTTTTGTCCTTGCTCTTTCTCATTTGAGATTCTGACACACCAGGACTTTTACTTTCAGATTTAAATTCCTCTTGCTTTCTTTCTAGAGATTCTTTAGTTCTATTTACATGTTTTTGTAGGTTAAGTTCAGCGTTGGAGACGGCTCTCCTATCATTATCTATATATTGTCTATTACTATCACCTAAATTTGTATCTACTGACCTAGACATACTAACACGAGAAGTCTCATCGACGGACAGTTTGGAAGTATTTTCATTCAAATTCATCTCAGATTTTCTCTCTTGTCTAATTTTTGGTCTAACAACCCTATCGGGGTCAACGACAATTTTATCAGAATCTGGCATATCACTATGTTTTTTACGAGGAGCAGGTTTTGGTGATCTCGGAGAGGGTATTGGCCGTTGTTTTATCCGTTCAGATGAACCACTATTTCTACTAGAGTCTGATTTTGGAGAAACCGCTCCTTGAGACAACCTAGGGGACTCAATGTCTCTGGAACTTTCACCAACTTGTGCATCTTTCTCAGATTCCGTCACAGACAAAGCATTCGGAGAACTATGACCAGACAAATTTTCTAAATCCGACGAAGAGCTCGACTCACTATCAGATTCATGATATCGTCTTGACGAAATCCTCCGAATTTCCGTTTCTTGCGATGGTTGGTCCGGCTTTTTTGAGCGTAAAACATCGAAAAGTTGTGAGAGTTTATGCTGGTCACCATCCCGTGGTGCTTCAACCCTGGACCTATTAGGATCACTGCCTGCGACGCCATTTCTTGCCGTTTTCCGACCCCTAGATCCGCTGCCATTCTGTTGTGGCTCGTCAATGTCAATTGAAGGACCTGGAAATATAGAAACAAGGATATAGGTACGGAGCAACATTAACCCTTTCCCAAACAACAAAATTTGAGGGTGGTCCAATTTGAAAGCTGATGTAGATGACAAAATGGGTGTTGTTAACGGATTTGTGTATAAGAAAGCACAGAAAAATTGAGACAAAAGGAGAAACTGCTGATCATCAGCAGTTTCTTCTTTTGCCTCAATGTTTTCCCAAGTCAAAACCAGGTCTTGTTTGGGAAATGTTAGACCCATTACCAGATAGCAAAATTTTAGACTGGTCCAGATTCAAAGATGTTGCAGACAACAATTTGAAGTAAATGAAATTTCACATGTTTTGGTCTTCTCAGGTAGAAAATATTGTCAGAAATGAAGAAATTGCTTGTCATAATTAAAACAATTTATTCATTTTCAACTATACTTTCCATAGTATAGTTATCTTGTGGAGCTTCAAAAAGCGTCAATATATGGGAATGGGCTAAGAGCTGTATTCATACATATCTTATTAGTTTTGACAATCTCATGGAATAAATACATTGAGAATATTTTGTCTTTTGCAAAATATTCTTAGATGTAGTACATGATACTTTGCTTTTTCAAACATCATTAATTATGCTCTCTTATGCATAACTGTGCACTGAATAATTACTAATGCACCATTTATATGTTCGTAGATGGCTAATTCCTGGAATTTCAATTAAGGTTTTTGAAATTTTTATTCTTTAGTACTAAGAAGTTGGTGTCATGGGATTTCATGAAAGCTGTGATCATAGTAAATGCTTGAAAGATTCATCAATTTTACTGAGGTGATCCTTTTAAAATTGCAGCTGGAAAAAATCATTTCAATTTAAATTGAATTGGTCAAATTAGGTCGTAAAGGTCGTAAAGAAATAAATGAGTACCTGCGGACAAAGTACTGAATTCATAAAGCAGAGAATTATAAATATAATTTCATCACTGTGAGGAGCCGCAGGTAATTGCCAAATGGGTACAGGCCCGGTCACATACAATTAGACATCCATATCACATCCACATCATGTCCAAAATTATACCGTAACGGTCCCGTTTCAGATGTGCTCTGGCTAGGATGTGGACGCGGAATGGTATACGTGACCAGGCCTTACCAAAGCAGTTTATTACATACTCGCATCAAGCCAATTTAAAATTGTAATATCAATACCAACATAAAAGATGTAGTTCAATGAAAATGTTATGTTTTCATCCCTTTCCCAAACAATCTAATTTTAGACAGTCCCAATTTGAAAGATGTTGTAGATGACAAAATGGATATTGGCAATGAAGGAATTTGTGTACAAAAAAAGCACAGAAAATATAGAGGCAAAAGGAGAAAATGCTGGTTATCAGCATTTTCTTCTACTAGATCTACCTCTATATTTTCTGAATCCTTTTCTATTACGGATGTCAAAACCAGGACTTGCTTGAGAAAGGGTTAAAAAGACAGACAACATATCTACAATATGCACACAATCTTTTGATACATGAAGCTCAAAAGAACTCTATAGCAACATGCCTATGTAATACGCCACTGTCTGGAAATGGGTATGAGCACACAAGAGGAATCACTATGACCGTTTTGTCTGTGAAAGTCTCGGATAATTTGATTTGCCCAAAATGGGGCACAATGTCAATAAATGATCCACCAATTTCAAGTGAATTCATTTGATCGAAATCCAGTTAACCCTTTTCCACTTGGTACGAATCTGGACTTTTCAAATTTGATGCGGTTTCAAATAAGAATCATGAGAGAGAGATATGGGATGTTTGTACTATAAAGCACAGAAAATATTGAGGCAAAAGAAGAAAATGCTGATGATCAGCATTTTCTTCTTTTGCAACAATGTTTTCATACCTTTATGAGTTAGGGGTGCCAAAACAGGCTCTTTTTTGGGAAAGCGTAAAATGACAAAAACCAATGATGAATCTCTATCCAATTCCATTTGACCTTTTACGGAGACAAAAATATACAGCAAAAGACAAGACGTAGACAAATAATACTCCAAGAATTGAGGTTAGAAATTACAAGGCATAACCTCTGTCATATGGACAGATGAAAAGCCACAGACAGATGGATGAATACAAAATCTGCAAATGGAGAAATGAAGTCACAAAGGACAGACAGGTGAACGCATTTTGATCTCTGTATACAGAGAGGCTAGTACAAAACTATCATACAGAAATGAATTACATTTAAAACTGTTTTTGTGCCAACCAGGAAATTTCTCTGCCAATAATTTTTCCTAATTAGAAATTCAATACCCATAAAATAATATCTGGTCTAACAAGCCAGGAGCAAGAGTTTGCTCAATAATGTTTCGATATGTGACAAAAAATCTTTGACCTATCTTTCGGAATAAAAAGTCATTTCCTTCAAAGACAATTCTTTCTGAAACTTGCTAGGGTCACATTTCATAAAATTTTGGCATTTAATCTAGATCTAGGGGAGATAAGCTACAATATATGAGACCTATTATAATCTATATAGATCTATACCACAACATTTATTTCTTGTCCCTGTCCAAAACAACACACTTAAGGCCCAGTCACATACAATTCCTTGGCCGTGATTATGGCGCAGTTGGTAGCGCATCTGCCTCTCATTTGAGAGGTCCCGAGTTCGATATCCGAGTTCGATATCCGAGTTGGATATTCGATATCAAATACCCTTTCTGACGAAAATGTTACCTATCAATGGTTTAATATTGTGAACCTATGTGGGGGAGCAGCTGGAGGCCTGGTTAGGGTGTTGTGGTAGTACTGTATGAGAAACGACAGGAATTTTGCTCCATGTCTGAGTACGGTCAAACTATGAATAATCACTCAAACTCATAATTACACTAATCATTAAAACAAAACAATACATTATTACAAAAGAAGTTTAGAACTATAAGGAATCAAATAAAATCTATAACAATAACAACAACTACACAAAACCGATATAACGATTCAACCAAAGAAACAACAACTACAACAACAACATCTAGTCACATGACCAGTCACCTGACACTTGAGCCGCAGCTGCAGCAGCGTCTGCGATGAAGCTCCGAAACCTCTCCAACATATTGACACCTATCGGCCCATTGTCAACCTCCCCCTCGAAATCCACCTTGGCATGTTATGGCTGAACGAGAAAAGTAACAATTGGGAACGATTATAATCTAGTTAACTGTAAATTAGATTCGGACAAATAGGTGTTGTTATAAAATCTCGTAACTACGGCTTGAATCAAGCCGTAGTTACGAGATTTTGTAACGACACCGAAGGTTTATCAATGCATAACTGTAAACCTCAGACTAATTTTAGCACAAAATGGGTTGCTATTATCTGAGAATAAATTCAAAATCCACCTTGGCATGTTATGGCTGAACAAGAAAAGTAACAATCATCAGAGAATAATTTGTCGGTGTTATCGCAAAACTTTGTAACTCCAGCTTGATTAAAGCTGGAGATACAATGTTTGGCATTAACACCGAGAAATTGTCATGGTCGAGCAGCAGGCTTGACTGTTTTTTCCTAATTAACCCTACCCGAAATGACATACTTTACGGATGGTATAATATGAAAGCTGCTACATACGTGACAAAAAGGTTGTTGTTGAGGACAGAATTTGTTATTGACGCAAAATGAAAGTGACAATATCAGCATTTTATTCTTTTGTCTCATTGTTTTCACAAAATTTTCTATGGTCATCAAAACCAGGTCTTGTTTGGGAAAGGGTTTAAATACTTTTTAATTAAAAACATTTAAAGAAATCTAATCCCTTTTCTTGAAATCTTATATCAAAGACCATTATCAATTTTGCCACATAACCCTTGAAAAACTTCCATAACAAATAAATGCAAGATATTGTTGCTAAAAAACTTTAATCTTTATGTAAGTCAATCTTCAAGTAAAATATCAAAACTCCGAACAATCATATAATAATTACAGGAAGATCATAATATTGTTTTATCTTAAAAGGCTGATATCCTATCAAAAACAATTATTCCTGGATATAATTGTGACTCGTCGCGCTAAAAGGGACCTTATCGGGTGTGTGAAAAATATCGACCCTAGCCTGTCTGCGCAGTCCGCGCAGCCAGACTAGGGCCGACACTTTTCACTTTATGTAATTTTCTAAATCCGGAATGTTTTCCCCATCAAACTATATGTTCACTTTTTGCGCACGGGATCTGGTTGACCTGTGCTGAGTCTGACAAGTTTGTCAAAATTTGGATTTTTGGAAATCGGATAAGGTCCCTTTTAGCGCGACGGGTCACAATTGCTCCCTGACTCATCTCCCCCCCACACACACACAAACACAGACCAGACAATGCCTAAAAGCATTTTGTTCTTTTCCTGCATTATTTTCTTTACTATATAATGAAAAGTGAACACAAATTCCATTTCCGTCAACATCATTTATACATCATCTGCAGCAGCTTTCAAATAAGTGCACCCTAAAATCGTGTCTTTTTTTAAAAGCATTAAAACTAGAAAGTTGAAAGCCCTCTGTGTTTTTCAAGCATACACAGGAAATATTTGTCAAGAATATGTGAAGGCCCTCACTCATTAGTATTCTCTAATGAAATCCTAGAAACTTTTTTGTCTGGGGATCCCAGTTAATGAATAATAATCAATATCATATCTTTTTTGAGCCGTTTTAAGACATTTAAACATGATTTCATCTTTTAAATTGGTGCAGAATTAAAACAGTAAAACTAGAAAGTTGAAAGCTCTCTGTGTTTTTCAAGCATACACAGGAAATATTTGTCAAGAACATGTGACGGCCCTCGCTCATTAGTATTCTTTAATGAAATCCTAGAAACTTTTTTGTCTGAGGATCCCAGTTAATGAATAATAATCAATATCACATCTTTATTTAGAGCAATTTTAGGACACTTCAACATCTTTTAAATTGGTGCAGAATTGAAAGAGTAAAACTAGAAAGTTGAAAGCTCTCTATGTTTTTCAAGCACACACAGGAAATATTTGTCAAGAACAGGTGACATCCCTTGCTCATTAGTATTCTTTAATGAAATCCTAGAAACATTTTTGTCTGGGGATCCCAGTTAATGAATAATAATCAATATCATATCTTTTTTTTGAGCCATTTAACCCTTTCCCAAACGACAAAATTTTAGAGTAATCCACTTCAAAAGCTGTCACAAATGACAAAACGGAATGTTATTAAAGATAGGATTTGTGTAAAATATGGTACAGAAAATATTGAGACAAAAGGAGAAACTGCTGGTTATCAGCAGTTTTTTTCTTTTGTCTCAATGTTTTCCCAAGCCCCTTTTTAATAGAGACGTCAAAAGCAGGTCTTGTTTGGGAAAGGGTTAAAGGCATTTCAGCATCTTAGACTGATCCATTTTTAAATGAGACAATTCAGGACAACAGCAAAGCTTTAAGTTTCTTTTCTTTTACTAAAATTGATCATTCAAGGTGATAAAAATGAACACACACACATCCTCATTACATTTTTCAAAATATTTTTTTTTTTTTTTTTGTAAAATCCTTGTTACCAACATAATGTTGACAAATGTCAATGTGAGAGTTGAATAGTAATAAATCAATAGTAAAACCTCCAATCGAACTATTTTTTGTGACACAAATTTCATGCAAATGTATTTTGCATTCATATTTCATCAATAGCTTGTCACTTGAAGCCAATATTTTTTGTCTTCTATCAAGAAAATGTTAATCAACATTATTTTTTTTTTCTTTCCATGTTTTCAACAACTTGTTAACGTGTCAAATCCAAGCATTGTTTGGAATAGAATTAGACCTTTCCTAATAAAAAACCTGGTTTTTAAGTCCCTAACAGAAATGGCTTGGGAAAAATATTGAGGAAAAAGAAGAAAATGCTGATTATCAGCATTTTCTTCTTTTGCCTCAATATTTTCAATGCTATATTTAACACAAATCTAATCTTTAAAGGATCGCTCTAACATTATGTTGTTTGAGAGAGAATCAAGTCAGGCAAGAAGGGTATCCATTATGAGATTGGCGAAGAGTGAAATTGTCTCTGTCCTTCTCAGAAAACAATGGTCATTTTTACATCAGGCTGATTTGATTGGGTCCGACAACACATGAGGCTCGAATGACCATGGAAAGAACCCTGAATGCCAACTTTAAATTTCAGGAATGTTGTAATATGCATTGCATTAGCAAATAAAGTTTTCCCACACCTTGATGCTGTTTAAAGAAAAAGGCTTAAGAAATTCAAAGAAAAGAAGCATATTTTTGGATGTGATGTAGATATGAAATGGACTTTAACCCTTGGAGTTGTTTGTGACCTGGCAGTAAACTTTTTTGCCAATATTAAGGTAGTCTACCCCTAATGAGATTCGTGCAACGTCAGAATTATTCGAGTGATGTCGAAAACATTCAGCACTTGAACTTTCCACCGCCGAATGTTTACGACCGATTCCGAAAAGGTTTGAATACATTTCAACACCTCACGAAAAAATCTGATGTTTTATAATTCGCAAAATGGCCACATTACGGGTATTCTACCTTAAGAGTTGTGTGTGACCAGGCAGTAAACTTTATTGCCAATATTTGGTGAAAGCATTTCATGCAGAATTTTGCAATATATTAGACGATAAATCTGTGCACTTTCTGCTATCCAAGTAATTTATCAAGCGAGTGATCTACAAAGTGCACTCTCTGATATAAGTAACTTTATCAATAAACTGTACAGATTATGCCCTTTTTGGTTGTCTGCAAGAAATATTCAATCACTTTGATGGATTAAACTAGGATGTCTTCTTGGCTCGAAAATGGCTTGTGAATGAGACGGTTTAATCAATTTTCTTACAAAACTATTCTTTAAAATCTCAGAAGTTAACAGCTATAGTGAAGAAACCTTTTAACTCTTTCACTACCAATGTCGCTGATAAGCGACCCATAGGAGATTGCCAATGTCGCCGATCGGCGACTTTCAAACAATAGCTTAATGAGGTCATTCAAGGTCAAGGTCATCTGATATATGCACATGCAATATTTTCTCAAACACAATTTCATTTGACTGAGCTTGATTTGCATAATATTATTGCCTAAAAAGTGTGTTTTGGGGCCGTTATCGACATTGAATAACGAGAAGAAACTGGGCGGATATCCAGAGAAATCATGCATTAATCGGCAGATTCACGTGCGATATCGGACCGGTTTTGCACTCAAATATCCTCGAGTTGACCCTTCAAAATAAACAATTGTCTCTTTTCCCGCAAAATTCTCAACGTCTTACGTTAAATAAGCGACGTTTGCCTTTTGGCACCAAATTATGACGTAACATATGTTTTACCGACATCACGCATAACAAAAAATTCTCGGAAGATTTATCAGAACAAAACAACAATGACGGACATTTTCTTATCTCACCTCGGTTCATTTTTCGCACATATCAGGGGGTTTGGGGTAAGTAATCCTTGGAATTTTTATGCTTTTTACGCAAAATACGAAAACACCCTCCTGCTTCGCAGTCGGGCGTTAACGTATTTCTTGGGCCTCTGCGAATGTTAACGACCTCAAAAACGTGAATTAACCCTATAATGCATACCGTATTTCACCTAATAGACGCGCCCCGGCGCGATGCAAAACACCAAGGGGGCGCGCTTATTTTGTACCACTTTTCCTGAATTTTGAAGTGCTTCGCTGAATGTAAATAAGAAAGGGTAAATCAACAATACAATCCCATAATGCAATGCAGGGTAGAGAAGATTAGTGTTGATCTGAAAGTGCTTTGAGTATCTTAAAATACATATCGTAACACACACCGGGTACACGTATAAATCAGCGGAGACGAAGCGATATCCCGTCGCGTAAGGTCATCCTGTCTACAGTTATCTGCCAGTCTATAGTCTATATCGCTTCGTCTCCGCTGATTTATACATGTACCCGGTGTGTGTTACGATATGTATTTTAAGATTCTCAAAGCACTATCAGATCAACACTAATCTTCTCTACCCTGCATTGCATTATGGTCCTTTGTCTCGAAAAGGCGGGTGTGTTCTACTTTCGTTATCGGAATGTTTTGATTTCTTCTTCTTCTTCACTTTACAAAATAATAAAACATACTTCCCGTGGTATCTATCCACATTCATTAATTCATTTTCGGCAAAAATGATTTATTTTTCATTTGTGTGCGTACTATCAATTCGCTTTCCACTTCTTAATTTACAAATCAAACGCGACCTCTTACGGGGCTTTGAAATAAACTGCATAAACGGTCACTCTGCAAGGGGAATGATAAACTAAAGGAAGGTTTATCAATGCTCGTACCGGGGCCGGATGAATTTCAATTCTACCTAGAGAGGGATAACCATAATTGAATTATTCAATCAATTACTCGAGCCGTATACCCTATTATAAGACGCTTTACTTGTTGAGATAAAGCGTTTTTCCACAAGTATGATCTTCACAAAGATGAAGTTTGGTGGAGTTTGAGTTTGGAATTTGTCATTACCGTCTACTCTACGGTCTACTCTACAGTCAAGGTAAGGTCGGGTGAAGTTGGGAGGGGTGTCCCATGGCTTCCGAGATTGTAAATATAGTGGGGGCGCGTCTATTAGGGAGGGCGCGTCTATAAGGTGAAATACGGTAACTAAAAACAACGATGCATGTTTTTTGGTTAAAATTTACTTTTAGATGTCAAAATTTCAGACTGCTCCGATTCTAAAGAAACTGCAGATGACAAAATGGACCATAATAGATATATAGAAAAAAAATGTGAATAATAACAGAAAATATTGAGGCAAAAGGAAATAATCCTGGTTAACAGCAATTTCTTTTGAAGCCTCAATGTTTTCTCAAGCATTTTCTTTCAATACATGGGATGGTATCCATCAACCAATCTATATAACCCCACCAACCAATTTTGAAAGTGATGTATGATTGTGTTGTTTTGAAACAGTACAGTGGCGTAGGAAGGTTTAAAAAATGGGGGGGGGGGGGCAAACGTTAAAGTAAATGGAAATATGGGTGTACTAGGGGGGGGGGGGGGGGGGGGGGGGGGGGGGCAGGTCACTTTTCTAAATTATTGGGGGGGTCTAGCCCCCCTCTTCTTACGCCTATGAGTTAACACAAAACTACCTCACTGTCAATTTTGGTTTGCGGATTTATAATTCCCAATTCCTAACATAAATTCAAAATTTCAGAACAATCAATCCTATTAGTGTAGACATGTATCCCCTCCAATCCTTGCTTGTAAGGTAAGTATTGTCCAGCAAGATTAACCCGGGACATCTGCATATATGTAATGACCCCAATTCGGCAATGTTTTGTTAAGACACACAACTAACGGACTTTGCGCACGAAAATTAAGTTGTCCCTGGTTAATTTGGGTGGACAATAAACTTAGGCAACTGATTTAGAAACCCCCACAGTTTGTTTGGGAAAGCGTCCTATATATTCTGGAAACAGTAATTTTGATTTTGTAACTTTGTGTGACAAGTTTGATTTATTGGCTTGTCTTCATTCTGGAGACTAATGACCCTCTAACATGAAACGTACAGTTTTGAGATGAACAATCATATTGCCATTTTCTGTGACCAGAATATCAGAGTATTGTACTATATCTAGCAAGGGCGGATCTAGGGGTGGGGTCAGGGGGTCATGATCCCCCCTGGAATTGGCCGAAAATTTAATTTTAACTATGTAACTTTACATATTTGACACATTTTAAGCCATCATTTGGGCTTTAAGCCCCCTGGAAAAAGATCCTGGATCCGCCCTTGTCTAGTGTTCTTCCTACTTTGTGGGCAGATGAAATTGCAGAATATTTCAAAATTTTGCAGCTATAATATTTCACATAAACAAGCCTGCCAAGTAGTTTATGTGACATCTATACAAAGCCACGGCCCCGTCTCCAATGGACCACTTATTAAGCGATCACTTAGTCAGATAGAGTCTGTTTAGTAGATTACATGCGATATAAAAGTTCAATACGCTGTGTGCATTTGAATGTTTATTTCGCGTAGAATCTACTATACAGCCTCTTTCTAATATGTATCATTTCATGGCAAAATGTGACTTGTTAACCTTTGCCACACATCATAATGTTAACAGTATCCTAGTCAGCAACTTTTAGACTGTAACAGTTCAAAAGCAGTTGTCATAGGACAGCAAAGCATGATTGTCAATTTCTGGATAGTTTTACTTGAAAAAATCCTTGCCTAGAGGCTGATATCATGGTTACAGAGGCATGTGCAAAGTTTCAGAGCAATAGCTTTAGTAGAAACAGAGACATGTCAGTTGCACTTAAAAACTTAAAGGTACATTAGTATCCCCAGGCCTAATTCTCTAATGATCCACTAAAGTTGGCTTTTAGCATGTTGTCACATCCTTTATAGACTTTATATGACAAAATACAAGATTCATACAGTAAATGACATAAATCGCTAATCATGCAGCGGTGCATATTTACAGCTGGTTGATCATGTTAACGAAATGAATGTGATATGGGGTTTTATTTCCGTTGTAATCTTAGCCAATACAGGTCAGACGAAGCTGAAATTTTGCACAGAGAAATATTAAAGGCCATATTTTAATTATTTACAGTTATTTTTACAGAAAATTATCCCGAAAATAAGTAAGTAACTGTAAGTATGAATCTTTAACTAAAACATTACAATGACACCAGAGTGACTGGAATAGCCTCCAACCCCCCTTCCCAATTCTTTGATTAGTCGTGCTAAAAAGTACTCACCAGTGAAACAACACAAAAAGTCCATCATTATTCAATGTCATGTACAGTTACAGTTCAAACGAACTACATCTGTGACCAGTGATCATACATATATCAATTATGACACCCTTTCCCACTCAATCACAATAGAGAACGATTTTTTTCCAGTTAGCCAAGATGTTATTTTGGACAAACAATTGCATTTTGTAGGTGTTGTTATAAAATCCCGTAACTACGGCTTGAATCAAGCCGTAGTTACAAGATTTTATAACAACACCGGCGGTTTGTCAATACATAACGATAAACCCAGTGTATTTTTAGCACAAAATTCACTGCCATTTTTGACACCTCCTCAAGAAAGGCATTAGAAAACATTGTGGAAAATGTTACTTGCCACAGTTTTTTTTACCAGAAATACATAAGGAAACCTATGGAAAATGTAATCATCCAAGTTATTATCATCAGTAACACTTTTCTTTTCTTCTAATAATTTCCAAACCCTTCCTGATTATAAGTGTCAAGTTCCATAGTTCTTAAGGAAAGGGTTAAGTCAATGCTAAACTATTGCAAGGGCTTAAATACTATGGTGGCTTTTACAGTAGTCTGCAGCCAGACAGTGTAACAGCTCCCCTGTGAAAAAAAGTTCAAGAACACATTTTAGTTCTAGAAATGTTCTAGAATGTTCTAGATCGCTAGCACAGTTCTAGAACTGCTGTTTAATGATCTAGAACATTCTAGAACAGTTCTAGAACTAAAATGCATTCTTGAACTTTTTTCACAGGGGTGACATATTACACGCAATCAAACAGGACAAAAATAATGTGACTACGTATTGCTACTTTTCAACAAAAAAAACTCGTAAATGCAGCTTAAAACAAGCTGAAGTTACAAGGTTTTTGATGGAAAGCGACAATATTATGATTCAAAGAGAAGGCATACAAAAATTCAAAGCAAACACTTAAGATTTTCGCAGCAATGCATAATATTTGTGTTTGAAATGTTGCAAAGTTTCAAAAATATAGTCATTTGGCAAGATATTTCATTTTATCTGAAGCTGGAATTCTGTAAACTAATTAATCCCCATTGAAAGACAGAAAATCTTCTTGTTTCTAAAATCTCAGAAAATACGGATTCTATCTAACCCAGGGGACATTTTCTGAATTTATCTAAAACATAAAAGTGTCTGAAACAGCTAACAAATGTATTGTGTTTTCAGAATTTCAATTTCGTTAAAGATATTGAATGCTTCAATTAACTGCTGCAATTCATTAGTCAATTCTTACATGAAATTTCCATAACCTTTTCCCAAACAAGTCCTTACTTTGATAACAGCAGAAAGCTTTGGAAACAAAATGGAACAAAATGTTGATAATTAGTAGGGTTTTTTTTTCTAAATATTTTCTGTGCTATATTATACACAAATCTCAACATTGTCAACATTCTCTTTGTCATCTTCAACAGCTTCCAAATAAGGCAACTCTTAAATTTTACTGCTTGGTAAAGCTAGGTTAGACCATTACAAGACAATAATTTAGACCAGACTAAACCCAGACTAAACCCTTTACCAGATGACAATTAAAATCTGGACTTTTCCAATTTGAAAGGTGTTGCAGACGACAATTTCAATTTGCTCAAATTTTGAATTTTGAATTTTGTATCATTTTTTGGGTAGAAGATATTATGGGAAATGAAGAAATTGCTTGTCACATTACATTAGCAATTTCATAATGTTTTCTACAATCTTTTTCTAAAAGGGGCGTCACAAAGCGTCAATGGGTGGTAATGGGTTAAAAGGATTACAGCCCATCATTAGATACCAAACACTTGGTGCTTCTTAAGGTATCCAAACCCTCAAAAGCATCATAGAGCCAGAGGCGAAATTTGAAAAGTGCAAATAATTCCTAAACTGTGTTACATTTCTATTCCAAATACAAACATAAGCATTTTGCACGGTGTAGAATTTGAATAAATGCATACTTGTGGAGATATTTGATAAGAATGTTAACAAGAGCTTTGCAAAGCGGCGCATATACGCCCGAGAGGGGCTTGTCAGTAAAATTGGCCATTTTTTCGATTCAAGGGCAATTATTCAAACAAGAAGGGTTATCAAAATTCTGTTTGCACAACAAGACACCATAGAGATTCATTGTGGCTAGTTTGATTAAATTCTGGTTGAAACTATAGCCTATAGGAGTTGCACACAGGAGAAAATGGACATTTTTGATAAAATGGGCATTTTTTCTTAAATTCAAGGGCAGATAATTCAAGAACGAAAACAGTTATCTAAATTCCGTAAGCGGTGTGCACAACTAGACACCATGGAGATTCATTGTGGCAAATTTGATCAAATTCTGATCAAAACTGTAGGAGGAGTTGCGCACACAAGAAAATGGGCATTTTTTTAATTCAAGGGCAGATAATTCAAGAACGAAAAGAGTTAATTAAATTCCGTAAGCGGGATGCACAACTAGACACCATAGAGATTCATTGTGGCAAGTTTGATCGAATTCCGATCAAAACTGTAGGAGGAGTTGCGCACACAAGAAATTGCTAACGGACGGACGGACAGACAGACAGACGGACAGACGGACGGACGGACAGACGGACGGACGGACGGACAGATGGACAGACAGACGAGCAGGGCCATAACATAATACGACCCTTCGGGCGTATAAAAATTACCTCCCTTGCATATGGATATAGAGTAAAATAATATTTGTAATTTATTTTCTTCTTGAAGCATAATCTTGAAATCTGGCACGGTGAATCAACTTATATGAAGTGTATTTACAAGTGTGTGAAATTTGATGCATTTCGTATGGCTAGAAAGTGTAGATTTTTTCAGGGTCTGTAAACCTTAAGGCATCATCCGTGGCAACAGGAAATTGATAATTTACCTTCATCAATATCTGGGCATCATCATTCTGTGGCAACAGAAATTGACGACTGATACCCTAGTCAATTTGTGTTACTACGGATGACGCCCAAAATCACACACAGTGTTAATTAGATAATGATGGATGGAATACCTTAAAGGGACCCAGGCTATATCATTAAGTTCTAGGCACTAGAACAAGCGCAGCATCTCATAGAAAAGAATCAATGATAATCAGGATAATTGTGCCTTTCTATATACTAGCATGTTTTTATAGGTTTATATTTTGTATATAAACACCACTTTATCTCGATACTGCTGAACATTTGAATAAAGCAAAGAGTGCACTATAAAATTACCAATTTCAGAAGACACAAACAAACTATGCCCAAAGTTTCGTATAGGAGTCAATACACAGGCAATTTTAGGACAACTAAGTGCAGCCAGTCCCCTGACAAATAGAGGCTCATCAATCAAACAGCCTAATTCAGGCTCCAGGCTTGATTGTATACACAAAAACAAAAACCTCCACAATCATAATATATTGATTAATATGAAGACATGTTTTTTGTCATGCAAGCCAGGATAAAGAAAAAGGGCCCTTTTGGGTGATATACATATTTTGAGACCAATATGAATTCTGATCAGCCTGTACATGCATGCTATAAAATGTTGAAACTACAGGCTACTGTAGTTAGGGGCATTTTGGAACTTTGTATTAGATAGCTGCTCTATAGTAGATTCTACACAAAATTGATATTCAAATGCGCGCAGCGCATTGAATGTTTATATCGCATAGAATCTACTATACAGACTCTTTCTGGCTTAGTGTTTGCTAGCGGTTCATTGGAGACTTGGCGTGGCTATGTATAGACGTCACATAAGCTAGACAGCAAGTTTATGCGAAATAGAGCGGTGAAATTTTGAAATATACTGCAATTTTATTGGTCCAAAAAGTAGGTCGAACACTAAAAAATGTTGAAACTACAGGCTACTGTAGTTAGGGGCATTTTGGAACTTTGTATTAGATAGCTGCTCTATAGTAGATTCTACACAAAATTGATATTCAAATGTGCGCAGTGCATTGAATGTTTATATCGCATAGAATCTGCTATACAGACTCTATCTGACTTAGTGTTCGCTAGCAATTAATTGGAGACAGGGGCGTGGCTACGTATAGACGTCACATAAACTTGCCGGCTGTTTTTTTTATGTGAAATTTACAGCAATTTCATTGGTCCAAAAAGTAGATCGAACACAAGTATATATAAATAAACAAGATAAAGCTCTGTTACATCTATTTTCTCAATGAAAAGTAATTTTGTAAGTCTTAATTCCTAAATGGAGAACTCAGAAGTTCATCTATCACAAATATTTTGCTTGGAACGGGAATTACAGGGTATAGACAGACAAAATCTGGATTCTCATTTACATAACAGTAAAGTGGGCTATATCATTAGAACTGCCTTAAGTACTGTCTGCCCACATCATAAAATATATTGCATCTCCCTGCCTCTCACTCTTTCCTAAATGTGTGGTAACAGGAAATATTGTAGTTCAAGTATCACAGATATAATAGAAAGAGAGGATTCATCCTTTCGAAAACTTCCTTACAAATGCTTTGCTGTAAGTACTCAAATTTTGAAGTTAGATGATTCAAAATGAATACCACTTCACTTGGAATTGTAATGAAATATTTAAAAAAATATGGTATTGTTTTTTTTTCTCAAAATACAAAATTTCAATTATTGTTTATAAAACCCTTTGTTGTGGTTCTCATTTGAATAGAGACAATTTCAATAAGTACCCACAACATATGGTTTGGATCAGAAACAACAAAGGACGTCTATGGATAAAGCGAGAAATCTCCCTAAAAGGCTCTAATGGAAAAGTCATTTTTCAAAACATGCAAAATGATGATTATTTTGAGCTATATTGTTAGATGGATACCTAAATCCTATAAAAAGTGATTTTGTTCAATCAAAATGATTCGACATGTACAGATAACTCTTGGTTTCTGTACCTACCCCCAAAATTACATTTTCTTACCCCACCGGTATTCATTTAACCAGAATTAAGTTTTCTATGATCTTATTAGCAAGATTTTTTCTGTATAAATGTAAGGACAACTGGTGTTGAAATCATATACCAGTTTTCGTTTTGTCCTTAATGTGCATGCGCATCATTGAAACGAGTTTAAAGGCGAAATCTTCCCGCCAAAAATATGGCAATTGGTATATGAGCACTATTTTTAGTATAAAAGTATGTTCCACCCTGTGACCCAGGAAATCCTTTTTACCAAGGAAGCATATGGTCAAGTGACACAACATATGTCAATGGGAAGCTGGGTCAAGGGGTGGAACGATGTTCACCAGCCCATGGCAGGTAGGTATTCCTCAGTTTTGGCGGGAAAGTACGCTTTTAAAGTTGTTTCAATGATGCGCATGCGCGATACGGACAATTCCAAAGCTGCCATATGATGTCAACACCATTTATCTTTGTATCTGTAGAAAATAAATTGGAAATAAAACAAAAAGAAACATCATTTTACGTCTATGAATACCGGTAGTATAAGATCAAAGTACTGAAAGTACTGTTAGAGAGCATGTTCGACACAACATGAAATCTTGTGACAATATTGCATGGTAACATAATTCATGCAAAACAATCCATGAATATAGGTGGAGCTGTATTAACAAAACACTTTAATCCAACAGCAAAGTTTTAGACTGTCCCGAATCCAAAGATGTTGCAGACGACAATTTTAACTGAATGAAATTTTACATGTTTCTGTCTTTCTATATAGAAAACATTGTGGGAAATGAAGAATTTGCTTGTCATAAGCAGTTTCTTCATTTTCCACATTATTTTCTGAGGCTATTTTCCTGTGGATGTCAAAAAGAGTCACTGTGTGGTAATGGGTTGAAAGAAAGCCCACCAAAACGTCACCAAAACATGACTTCATTCAAAAGGCTGCATAATGAGGAACTGTCCATCATAGTTTCTTACAAATTCAACCATAAATGGAGGAATGTGTTAAAAATGTATTGACAATAAAGTGAAGCCTCTTTTTCTGTGATGCAATATTGTATCGCCAAACCTATCACCATTTTCTTCTTTTACCTCAATATTTTCCAAAGCTTGCTCTTATAGATACATTAAAACAAAGTTTTGTTTGGGAAAGGATAAGTTCAAATCAATTCATTCATAAATGTGTGAGAAGATGAGTTAATAGGAAATTTACTCTAATGCCCCCTTTATCCATGACACAACATACTATCACCAAACAGCACAAGCTTTACAAAAAATACACTCAGATAGACACCCACTAGTAGAATTTCTGTCTGCGGAATGTGATTCTATTTTTGGACCATTTGCACTGTCCAAAATTTAGGCTACATGACTTGACCGCATGACCTGCATGACCCAATTGTGAATGGCAAATTACTACTCAGATCTCTTTTTTATTTAAGACTTGTTTAATACTTGATTTTTTGCTTAGATCATACATGCCATCTATTTTATATTATGACACATTTGACACGTAGACTATTCTATTTGTCATTTAGATCTTTTTGTCTTGTTTGGGAGGAACTATTTTCGTTGTGCGGTTTGTAAAGTACATCTAAAGTACATTAAAGCATGATAAAATAAGAGAGCCATGCTCTCTAAAAATGAAACTATTTAGGTGGGCACAAAAATCAAGAGTTATCTGCACCTATAGAACTTTATAAATGGCAAAAAACTGTATTCATTTCATTTATTTATCTTCCTAACCATAAAGCTTAATTTTGTTTCTCAATTTGTTAGTTTTGAAAATTGACCCATCGCGCTGAGCCTTTTAGGGAGTTCTCTCGCCTTATCCATAGAGGTCCTTTAGAATGTCTTTACCCCTTCTTATCTGTAGCTGAGCAGTAATGACCTTGACCTTTGAATATTGCTTTCTAGCCATTCTGACTCAATCTGTATTTTATCAAGTCCAAAAATCAGAGTTTCCACCGACTTTCAAATCTGAGGGTACAAACCATACTTTTACAGCATACTTGTATCCCCTCTATAAGAGACATAGAACGCTGCTTGCAAAAACTGGGGTACAAGATTCATTTGGGGGGTAAAAAAACATTTTGGTTTTTTTGGACACCCTGAAAAACCCTGTAACTATACATGTAGATTATTAAAAAAACTGTAGTAACAAGATTTTCAAACATAGCTGATAATTTTTTGTCTAAAGCAAATTGCATGAGAACCAGTCTAAAAGTATGTCGTCTGGAAATAATTTTATCGACAGGCAAAGAACTGGAGTTTCTTATATCTGATGCCATGAATATGTAATCAAGCTGCAAAGGTTAACGTAACATCAGATAGATAAATAGACAATATAAATAATTGAGCAAGTCTCAATTTTCAAGGGGGTAGTAAAGGAATGCTCTCCAGAACATGTCAATCAAGAAATCAATATAAATATTATCATGGCTTATTTCTGATTCTGCAATCCCGAAATTTGTTTCATACATTCAAAAAAGGCTGCGGTAAACTTCCTTTCTGACATTGTTCTTCCACCACTGGTTAGATACCATAATCATAAATCTATGTGGGCGAGCAGCACGACCCACAGAAAGGATGATATGTTAGTTCTCCTGAGAGAAGCAACAGGAATTTATGGCAAGCTAGGTGTTCCAGTCACAGTGATATGACCATGGTGTCATTTCTCTACATTGAACTAGTCTTTACCATTCTATTTTGGGGAAGGTTACTACAATCTGATAATCCATCTCCTGTACAGCTTGCAGAAGTACATTTAATGATGAAGTTTTTAACAGAAAAACGTGGATCCTGATCAGCCCGTGCATACACAAAAGCAATGAAAGCGATCAGTTAAAGGCTGTTTCGAACAGACACCCACTCATTTGTATTTCTGTCCTCTAAACAGCTTTACAATTCTTGTGTTACAAAGAAAGCTTGTAACTATATTGATTAAGTAATCAAGACTGAGTAATTTTAACTGCACTCCACAGGACATTTAACTGATTCAATTACAAATATTACCCATCTATTTGTCTGCTGCACTTCAAAATGTGAACTGGTATAGCTCATGATAAATGATCTGACAAAGCATCTCTAGCTATTAGCTAGGGATGCCCTGCCAGGTCATTTATTGTGAGCTATACCTCTTCTGACCAGCTTCAAAGAAAGCCTGTTACTATATTGATTAAGTAATCAAGACTGAGTAATTTTAACTGCACTCCACAGGACATTTAACTGATTCAATTACCAATATTGCCCATCTACTTGTCTGCTGCATTTCAAAATGTGTACTCAGGTATAGCTCATGATAAATGACCTGGCAGAGCATCTCTAGCTTTCAGCTAGGGATGCTCTGCCAGGTCATTTACCGTGAGCTATATACCTCTCCGGACCTGTTTAAAAGAAAGCATGTAATTGTATTGATTAAGTAATCAAGACTGAGTAATTTTAACTGCACTCCACAGGACATTTAACTGATTCAATTACCAATATTGCCCATCTACTTGTCCGCTGCACTTCAAAATGTGTGCAGACAACTCAAGATTTTGAGACAACTTTAACTATACATGTATTAATTGCTTCTGCCTGCCAATCTGATTAAAAACCAAATGTTTCATCTTATTTCAAACAGTAACATCTGACAGTCACCAGTTAGAGGTCATCTTCAATGACCACAACTGGAAAATCTTATGTCCATCATTGTTAACCCATTACCACTCAATGACTCTTTTTGACTCCTTACAAGAAAATTGATATGGAAAACATTGTGGTAAATGAAAAATTGCTTGTGACAAGCAATTTCTTTATTTCCCACAATATTTTCCATACAAAGGGACCAAAAAAATGTACCATTTCATTCCCTTGAAATTGTCGTCTGTATCACCCTTCAATTTGGAACAGTCCAAAATTTTGTTGTTTGGTAAAGGGTTAACCTTACCAATCAAATCTCTTAATGTACTGTATATGACCACTAACTGGTGACAGTTTCAGACCACACATCTAGTTTTATGCAACAGTGCCAAACCCATAACAAACAACATACAGAAATCAGCAATTCCTAGATAAGGACTTCAAATTTGTTTGATATAATAATAGCCTATAATAAAACATGTTTCTGAAACACTAATGCTCCTAAAACAGCTATATCAGCATATGGCCTTAGATGACCTTGAGGGAAAATATTACACTTTCATGTGAAGGTGTCAATAATTTACATGAATGTATTGAGACTAAGGCACTTTGTATTGAAAGCTGCTGGCTTAAAGTGGCTTCAAACAAATATTGATCATGACTTTATTAGTAATTCAATAATTCAGGATTTGAACTCATGCAGAAAAAACATCCTACAATTACTGTAAGTAAATATCATTACTGATTGATCGTTTATATCAGATTTTATGTTACTTTAACCAATTTTCCAGTAATATATCATCCAGTAACATCATGATAAAATATCACAAGGCTGGTATCTGAGGTAGACATTGCCCATGGATATACCCGGTACCCATATGACCAATGGTGCAAACTGACCGCAAAACCAATGACCTCAAGGTTTTTCTAACCCTTAAGATTAAAAATCCCATGCCATAACCCTTTCCAAAACAAGCCCTGTTTTACAAGCAATCTTATGACCATGTTTTTGTGTAAAATGTGTAACAATTTGTGAAATCAGATTGGGCCAATCAAGATTGTTGTTACAAGTAATTACGCAAATATTAATTGTATGTTCGTTAGTAAAACAAGGCCCTGGCTTTTACATTCCTAATAGAAGAGGCTTTGACCACCATTTTCTCCTTTAGCCTTAATATTTCCTGTGCTATGTTGTACACAATTCCTGCCTTTGTCAACAACAATGTTGTCATCTGCCCTTTAAATTTCTATCGCTCTTATAATCTTGAAATCTGAAAAAGTGTTCAATAGTATCACTCCAATAGAACTTGGACAGAATAGGGAACGATTCATTTTATTATATCCAGTTAACAGTGACATAACTTCTGACAAACATTAGTATTTGATGGGTGTTGTTATAAACAGAGCTCCAGATAGGATGCGTATTTGCGTAAAATACGCATTGATTTGGTCTGAATACGCATTAACTTTTATAGAAATGCGTACAAATACGCAATCAAAATAATGAAAACGCATTTGATAATGCCAGTTAGCGTATCAAGATCGGAAAATATAGAGAAAAAAACATACATGTCTGTAACAAATAGGTTACGGCAGTCAGCTATCCAATATCTATTACGACTTTAATCAGCCAATCACAGTCTTGAATAATTGGGGAATACCAATTACGTCACCACTGCGACCAGCCGAGCGACAATCGGCTATACCGTAGATCTACCAAATGATGCCGAGTGTTGTATTTGTTTGAATTTCAATCAATCGGTTATCTCCGTGAAAGCAAATCGTTACCCGATTTACAGACCATTGCGTCAATCCGTAAATCGTAAATGACAACTCGAAGGTGTTTGTTTTCTTTTCAAACCGACAATCGAGTAATTCCACTGCTGAGCAGATCGTAACGCGATTTTTGCCGATATTCGTTCTGAAGTGGCCCTACAGGCAAAGATAGCACACGATGGTAATCTTGTTCAGAAAAAAAACTCGATGGTCAGAAACATATCGCGGTTAGATGGCCTCGAACCCGAAAATGAAAGTTGGTCTTTCCGGTCAGGCATTCCTGTTTATTTTAGTCCTTTCCCGAACAAGAACGTAAATACGCCCTGTCTCAAAAAATTATCTGGAAATACGCATTGGAAAAAATTTTGAGGGGTAAATACCCCTTGCCTCAAAAAATTATCTGGAGCTCTGTATAAAATCTCGTGACTACGGCTTGATTCAAGTTGTGACTACGGCTTGATTCAAGCCGTAGTTACAAGATTTTATAACGGCACAGACGATTTATTGAAACATAACTTTAACCCTTTCCCAAACAAGACCTGGTTTTGATGTCCCTAATAGAATTAGCTTGGGAAAACATTGAAGCAAAAGAAGAAAATGCTGATAATCAGCATTTTCTCCTTTTGCCTCAATGTCTTCTTAACTATATCATTAAAAAAATGTACCTACTGTAACATTTAATTTGTCATATGCAGCATCTTTTGAATTAGACCACCCTAAAATTTCATCGTTTGGGAAAGGGTTACACCTAGTTTATTTTTAGCATAAAATTATTTGCCATTACAGCAAACTGAATTGCAGAGGACAAAATTACAGCCGCATTTCTCATAAAAACAGTGACTGGCTTCAAACAATGATATTGATTCTGATTAGTGATTCTGTAACTTATATTATGTTCAGTGGTGCAGTAAAAACTGTTGAACAATTACTCAATCAATAGTAATATTAGTAAATATGTGCCAAACGCTTATCCTTTAAAGCTCGAGATAAATGACCTGGCAGAACATACCATTAGCCAGAGATGCTCTGCCAGGTCATAACTAGAAAGACCTGAAGGTCTTGAGTCGCTCCACAGGCTTGAATTTCTTGTGGTTTACTATAAACAAGAGTGCCTGAAAGGCACTGATATCGCTCACCTGAGTTCTTCATGTCACATGATTTCTTATGGTCTGATAAGCCCCGCCCTACCACACCCACATTTATTGCTGAATCAAAAATTCTTGAACAATTTTTGTAATGAGTCACCCAAGGAATATTACTACCAAATACTGTAAGCATTGGCCCCATGAATAAGGAGAAGAAATTTTTTGAAGAATTATCTATAAATTTCTCAAAGTCTGATAAGCCCCGCACTGCCCTGCCCACATTTTTAATCCGATCAAAAATTCATGAACATGCATTGAATACAATCATTCAAGGGACATTCTTGCCAAGTTTGGTAAAAATTGACCCAATAATTGATTTTTAAAGAATTTTCTTATGATTTCTCTGAGTCTGATAAGCCCCGCCCCGCCACGCCCACAATTTTTGATGAATCAAATATGCATGAACAATTTTTGAAAAAGGTCACCAAAGAAACATTCCTGCAAAGTTTTTTCAAATCAACCTATTGGTTCAAGAGAAAAAGATTTTTTAAGAATTATCTAACAATTTCATTAAATCGGATAAGCCCCGCCCTGCCACACCCATATTTTTTAACAAATCTGAAAATTTATGAACCAATGTTGAAAAGGGCTACTCAAGGAATGTTCTTGCCAATTTGATACCAATTGGCCATATAGTTGATTTTTAAAGAATTTTCTTATGATTTCTAAAAGTCTGATAAGCCCGACCCAGCCACGCCCACATTTTTTGACAAATCAAAAATTCACGAACAATTTTTGAAAGGGGTCACCCAAGAAACATTCCTGCAAAGTTTGGTTCAAATCAGCCTATTGGTTCAAGAGAAGAAGATTTTTTAAGAATTATGTAACGATTTCTTTAAATCAGATAAGCCCTGCCCTGCCACACCCATATGTTTTAACAAATCTGAAAATTTATGAACCAATGTTGAAAAGGGCTACTCAAGGAATGTTCTTGCCAACTTTGATACAAATTGGCCATATAGATAATTTTTTAAGAATTTTCTTATGATTTCTAAAAGTCTGATAAGCCCGACCCGGCCACGCCCACATTTTTTGACGAATCAAAAATTCACGAACAAGTTTTGAAAGGAGTCACCCAGGGAACATTCCTGCAAAGTTTGGTTCAAATCAGCCTATTGGTTCAAGAGAAGAAGATTTTTTAAGAATTATCTAACGATTTCATTAAATCGGATAAGCCCCGCCCCGCCACGCCCATATTTTTTGACGAATCTGAAAATTTATGAACAAATGTTGAGAAGGGTTACTCAAGGAACATTCTTGCTAACTTTGATACAAATTGGCCATATAGTTGATTTTTAAAGAATTTTCTTATGGTTTCTAAAAGTCTGATAAGCCCCACCCTGCCACGCCCACATTTTTTGACCAATCAAAAATTCACGAACAAGTTTTGAAAGGGGTCACCCAAGGAACATTCCTGCCAAGTTTGGTAAGAATTGGCCTGGTGGTTAAGGAGGAGAAGATGTTTAAAGAAATTGTTGACGACGCACGACGCACTACGCACAACGGACGACGGACGCCGGATAGTGACTGACCCTAAGAGCTCCCCTTGAGCTCGTTGAGCTCAGGTGAGCTAAAAAATTGACAAATTTATCTAAATGCTTAAACTGATATATTTTTAAATTCGTGTGATTCTTAGAGCAGAAACAAAGTAAAGAGAAGCAATTATGTGGTCAAAGCGAAAAGAAGGTAAATGATTGACTAATATTTTGGAGATTTTTAGAGTGATGATAAAGTTGAAAACTGTCATTATGCCAAATTCAAGGGCACATAATTCAATATGTGAGTTAATAATTGTGGTAGACTAAGGGAAGTAACTTTTGATATGAGCAATTCAAAGTTCAGTAAGAGTTGTTTTTCTTTATGATAATTAGTTCAAGAAGTTGCGATTGTGCATGTAACATAGTGGTCATGAAAATAAAGACATTCTGATCTAAAAATATGATTTTGACTTGATAATTTATGTCTTGAACACCACAATAATCAAGCTGAATATTAAACTCGAGCAAGATCTTATGGTCTGTCCAAATTTTGTCAGTATTAATCTATATATGTGGCCACAAAAGTGAAAAAAGTGTTGAAAACTGAAATTTTGTCAATTTCTAGGGCACATAACTCAGTTTGTAGCAATGCAATCATCCTGAAAATTACACAAAAGCAAGATCTTGTTGTCAACAAGATTCTGTCCAAATATCATCTTGATTGGTTAACAATTATGGTTGTTAGAGTGAAAACAAAGTCAAAAATGGAAATTTTGTCAAATTCAAGGGAACATAACTCATGATGTAAAATTCCAATCAAGCTGAAAATTAAACCCAGGCAGGATATCATGCTTATATATATTCTGTCCAGGTTTTGTCTTGATTGGTTAATATTTGTAGATTATAGAGTAAAAATAAGGTCAAAACCAGCTTTTTTTGATGTTCAAGGGCAGATAACTCAAGTTATTCTGGTTCAATCCAAACTCTTTGTAGGAATCTGAGAGAGGGTCACCCAAGGATCATTCCTGTGAAGTTTGGTTGAAATCCATCTTGTAGTTTCTGAGGAGAAGATTTTTAAAGAAAAAGTTTACAGACGCACGGACGGACGGACGCACGTACGCACGCACGACGGACACACCGCCATGACAATAGCCCGCTGGCCTGAGAGGCCAGTGGAGCTAAAAACTGTCTCAAACTGGCTTCAAACAATGATATTGATTCTGATTAGTGATTCTGTAACTTATATTATGTTCAGTGGTGCAGTAAAAACTGGTGAACAATTACTCAATCAATAGTAATATTAGTTAATATGTGCCAAACGCTTATCCTTTATAGCTCGAGATAAATGACCTGGCAGAGCATCCCTAGCTATAAGCCAGGGATGCTCTGCCAGGTCATAGAAACTTTATCTGGCTTCAAACAATTATTGATTCTGACTTTATTAGTGATTCTGTAACTTATACTATGGGCGCGCTTGATTCGCACGTTCCAGAGCGTTCTGGAACGTCACACTACACCGCTTTGAATCAAGTTAGGTGCAGTTGAATGGAACGTTGCACCAGTTCAGCAGCGAATCAAGTATGGAACAATTTGTTGGAAAATCTACAAATGGAAGGAAATTATCATCTGAAGCTTGCATAATGCGGTTTTCAGCATTTTCATATCAAATTAGTCCATGAGTTAGCAAAGGAATGGTCAACGCCATCTTTTTTATTTTTGCACCATTCTTGATTTGATGGTGCATTAATACACCAGAATTTTGCATCTATTCCCGAAAGAGCAAATATTCCAGAACTGCGACATTTATTCAAGAATATTTGTGCCGAGGTTTCTTTGTTTGGATAATATGTATTTACATGCAGCTGTGTTGCTTTAAAAAGGCAAGAGAAGAGAAAAAAATCAACATTTTCGGCACTTCCTAGTAAGTGGAAGCCATCTTTGTTCTAACATCCGGGTTATCCACACCTACTTGCTGGTTGGGTCAAAAGGTGTGTGCACCGAACACTGTTCTTGCTCACTTGATTCGAGAGAACACTGGAAGGTGTACACCGAACGGTGAATCAAGTACGCCTTATGTTCAGTGGTGCAGTAAAAACTGGTGAACAATTACTCAATCAATAGTAATATTAGTAAATATGTGCCAATTGCTTATCCTTTATAGCTCACGATAGATGACATGGCAGAGCATCCCTAGCCATTAGAAACTAATTGTGATAAAACATGTCAATATATAAGGCCTGATTAATGTCTCATTGAAGGGCCATAACTCTTTCACAAATCAATATAAGGTAACCAAAATTGAAAATGTTATAATTTTATATAAAATCTACCTGAAATCTAAGGCAATTCTTTCGGCAATTTTTAAAACAAAGAATTGACATCCAAACAAGAGCTGTCTCAGGACAGCAAACCGTGACAATCAAGCGCTGGGTAGTGAAAAATTCGGAAAAAAAGTCTGAAATGTGTAAAAATTCCACTAAATTAAAAGCCAGAGTAACAGAGTAATGAATCTTAGCCTAGAGGCTGATATCATGGTCACAAAGGCATGTGCAAAGTTTCAGAGCAATAGCGTTAGTAGAAACAAAGATTTGACAAACTTGCAACAAACGTGCACATGAAAATTTATACAAAGCATTACGCCGATGCCTACTCAAATGCCAATGCCAACTAAAACGTTTGGGTGACTAGAATAGTCACCCACCTATTCTACGAATGCAAATAGTCACGCTTAAAAACTATCGACTGACTGATAAATGAACAGAGCGATTGACAGTCTAACCACGGTGGATAATCATGTGATACAACAATTTCAGGAAATCTTCAATAATTTTGTTAATACGGGACCAATTTGAATTCGGTTTGAAGCAGAGAAGGAGGACAGATGTCATGCATTAGATGAATGTGTTGGAATTTTGAAAAATCAACTATAAAAAGGTTCATTGAAGATAAACCAAAATTTGATTTCTCTTCAATAACTTTTTTATCAGTTGATTTTTCAAAAATCAAGCACATCCATCTAATGCGTGACGTATGTCCACATTCTGTACCTCAAACCGAATTCAAGTCAGTCCAGTATCTACAAAATTATTGAAGATTTTCTGAAAATATTGTATCACATGATTATCTACCATGAAAAAGGTGACTCCAGTCCTATATACCCACAAAATGAGAAAGGAGTATATCAATGATGTCTTTTTAGTTTTTTTCTCACTTTTTTCAAAATCCGATGTTAAACATTCTAGTTCACAATGGTAAAAAGAATGTAAATGTGGAATCAAAGGGATTCAGATATTAAAACTATAAATATTCAATACATTAGTATTTTACTAATACAAAAAGCCTTGAATCCGTAGAGGGAATATTTTGTATTAAACTTGAAGGTTTCTGGCATGTTTTTAATTCAATGATTGGAAAACTTTCTCACAACTTTCAATAGAATTGTGTGAAGTTATTCAAATGGGACCCTCAGATTCCTGACATTGAATGAATGAGTTACAGAATTCAGATTGGTTCTTCAGATTTTTAAAAATGGATCAATATTTTTCAGGGATAAGACTTTATCCTTTTGCGTAACAGCAATGGGTTTAATGACAGGCCCTTAGGAACAGGCCCCCCCCCCATATTATGACACAGGGGCTTTGCCCCCCCCCCTCCCATATAAAATTGCTTCCTACGAGCCTGCTTCTATATGTAGCTTGGTTTAACCTTTACAATTCGGAAATGCCTACACCTGGGTGACTGGAATAAGCTCCCCTATTCTTCAATAGACAAGAAATGCTGTTAAACAATATTTACTCCTTTTCCTTTAAGGTTTTGTAAGCTGTTTCAAGTATACTTTCTACATGACTTAGCCTTATTCTTGCTAACTGCAACTGTTTCAAACTGCACAACCCTAAATCATTACCATGTAAATAAAATAAAACTACCAGCAAATTTTGCTATGCTTATGTGAAAAACTTCTTTAGAGCATTCATTTTATATGCTGTTCAAATAGTTCTACGCAAAAGTCTTAAAATGTCAAAAATCTTGACAATCGCACAAGTTTACACAAACGAAACTTTACCTAAAACAAACCGATGAGCATACCCAATTGGTCCACAGCACTTATCAACAATGCAAACTCCACAGTTGCATCACAATTTTCAATTAACCTCCATTGTTTTCTCACAGCTTTAGTGTCGGAGATCTTCCCCGGATAAATAATTCTAGTTAATTTTCAGTAAACATCCGACAAATGAGACTTATTCCATAGCGATTATCAATATCACAAATGACAGACTAAGCTTTTCATTGATCCTGAAGGGTCACCTATATAGCACTCGCTTCATCAACAAAAGCTCAGGCTCGCGATAAAATCCAATATTGGAATTTCAAAATACAAAAGGCGAATATTTTTCCACCAAACCTATTTTTGTTGGTTTCCAATGATTTTTTTCTTTCAAATGATTCTACTGAATACTCAAAACATAAGGTTTAAATAAGGAATAAAAATTCTGACTAGATTACTTTTTTATTTGTTATCTTATCCAAAGCTCTAAAAAACAAAAATATTTGGGAACCAGTCTCCTGATGCATACAACAGACAAGATACAGAAAACCAGTCAAGTTGGTGTTTGTTATCTTTCATCTAATTGGCCAATATTGGAAAAATTGTGTGTGACACTATGAAAGGAGCCGTGTGATTGGATGACACAACTGTCTGCAGACCAATAATGGATGAGGGCAAGTTAACCCTTGTGAGGACCATCACAGAAATAAAAGTTCCAATATATTTTCGCAGACAGTGTAAATTGAGTCCAGACTTCACGGATACGTTGTCTCATCTTGACTATACTACCTGCTCTTTCAAGAAGTAGATCTATGCATTCTAATAGTTTTCCTTTGAAAAAACTACAGACTATACTCAAATTTTCAAAATACTTCAGTCATTTACAGAAAATATTCACAGGAAGAGTTCACTTTTCCCCAAAAATTAGGTCCTGGCCTGGTTTGGACATCCCTCATGAAAAGGCTTGGGAATATATTGAGTTTCTATGCTATATTATTGCACAAATCATACTATAATAAACACCAATTTCATCGTCTGCGGCAGCTTTTGGATTGGGACGGTCCAAAGATTTTGTCATTTTGTCTGTGAGAGAGTATAGGAACAAGATCAATAGCACTTGAGTCCTGTTAGCTAGATTGAGCTGCTGGTAATCAACACTCAAATTGTGTCTTTCTACAGATTAACCTATTCCCATGTGGGGAAAGATGTCACTGCTATATTATATTTGAAATTGCTTCTTAGAAATGAAGAATATGATATCGAAAATAGAACAGAATCGTCAGATGTTTTAACCAAAAGTACTTTTAGAAATAGTAAGGCAATACTATATATGGGAATTTCAAAGTTCTATATATATATCGGAATTTCAAAGTTCTCAATTTTTTGTCAGATGAATAGGCATATTTAACAGTCTGCAGCTAAAGGCTTTAAAGTAAATATTTCCAATTCAGAGAAACACATATTTGTGTCTTTCTTTTGAACTTTTTGCAGACAATTACCTCAATTCACTGAATAGACTCATTTTGATTAACCTTTTCCCTCATAATGACTCTTTTGATGCCCATAGGATAAAGACTTTGGGAACAAGAGCTGTCCGAAGACAGCGCGCTCGACTTTCTAAGTTGCTTAGTATAAAGGGGGCATAACTCCAAATATAGTGGAGCCAGGGTCATGGGCCCTGATAGTAAGGTAGAGGGTGTGATGGTGAATAAGTATTCCAAGTTTGGGTTGAATCCCTTTGATAGTACGGAAGTTATTGATGTTTGAAAAAACTTTAACCTTTGTTGCAACGCCGACACCAACGCCCACGCCGACGCCCGGGTGACAGTATAAGCTCTCATTTTCTTCGAAAAGTCGAGCTAAAAATGTATAAATATCAGAAATTGCTTGTGACAAGCAATTTCTTCATTTCCCACGATGTTTTTCTACCAAAAAAGACTAAGAAGATTAACCAACATCAAATTGTCATTGCAACTTCTTTGGATCTGGATAAGTTCAGAATTTTGCTTACTGGTAAGTTCATTATTTGACCATATCATTTTTACAAAAGTCATGTCTAACTTGGGACATAGTTCATTTCGGTACCAAAAAAGGTGTTCTTACATCTGATATGACTTCCTTTAGTAGGAAATAGAAGCCCCGTGGGTCAGCTATACTACTAAACAATATAATCCCTCCTAGTAAGGGGTAAAAGAATTTAATTCTTAAAATTACCCCTTTATGAAAGACTTCGTTGTCTGCAGTAGCTACGATTTTACAAGCTGTGTGCGTTTGGTCTCATCTGGGAAAAGCAAAGTTCTCGAATCTCTATCTGATGCATAGACAAATGGTCTGCAGCTAAGGGCATTAAAGTCAAACATTTACAACTCAGAAGAACAAATTTGTTCACCAAATTTGTCTTTCTTTTGAACTCTGCAGACAATTACCTCTGTAAGTTGAATACTATTTCTGCCTCTAGCTTGATATACACAATAGCTTCCCTTTGTTAAATCATATTAGCAATTTTCTAAATGTCAAACTGGGAACTTGGAATTCATTTCAGTAGTATTACTCCATGCAAAATGTCCACCGCAAAATGGTGTACATACATCGAAATTGACACTCTTAAATTTATACCAATGTGTCAAATAAATTCTTTATTACCTTTTAAGAAATATTTTGATGTCTGCAGTAGTAGCTACGATTTCAGATGTTGTCTGCGTTTGGTCTCATATGGGAAAAGCAGCTAAGGGCATTATCCCTTTCTCAAATGTTAAAATCCCAAAATCAAAATTTTAGGGTGGTCTTGTTCAAAAACTGCTGCAGACCACAAGATTGATGTTTATCAATATTGGATTTGTGTATAATATGGCATGGAAAATATTGAGGCAAAAGGACAAAATACTGGTTACCAGCATTTTCTTCTTTTGCCTCATTTTTTTCCGAAACCTTTTCTGATATAGCCAAAACCAGGTCTTATGTGGGAAGGGCATTAAAGTCAAATATTTCCAATGCAGAGGAACAAAATTTTTTCACCCAGTTTGTCTGTTGTTTGATCTCTCTTCAGACAATTCCCTGAAGTTGAAAGAATTTTCCCTCTAAGTTACTGATATCAGTAGTCTCCCTTTGTCCATTTTAGCACAATGAATTTCTAAATAAATGTCAGAGCTATGCAAAAATAATGATCTTTCTACCAGCATAAACCATTATTAGGTTGTCTTATTAGAAGGACAATCAAAGGCAGCCTAATTGCCAAAACCCTGGGAAAACAAAAAATCCTTGACAATTCTCTGACATGTGATTTCCCTGACTTAACCAATTACCAGACGGCAACTTAAAGACTGGTCCAAATTCAAAGATGCTGCAGAAAATAAATTCAGCTGAATAGAATTTAACATGTGATTGTCTTTTTTTGTAGAAATTATTGTGGTAAATGAAGAAATTGCTTGTCACAAGCAATTTCTTCATCTTCCACAATGTTTTCCAAAGTCTTTATCTCGAGGGGCATCAAAAAGCATCATTAAGTGGGAGTGGGTTAAAATTTGAAAATTCCATGACATGTTATTACCTTACATGGTATATTTGGCCTTTCCATAATAACTTAAGATATTTAGAAACAAGAGCCGTCACAGACGGATTATGCTCCCCGAATAAGTGTTTGTCACAAAATAAAAACTATCATACATTAAGCCCCCTTTTCACATGACAGCTTTTTTGTACACACAATATTTATACAATATGGTCTAGAACGTCCTATTTATTACATGAGCACACAATTTCATTAAATTCTGCCCATTAGATGAAGAGAAATAAGAGAAAAACTAATTTTTACACTAAGGCCCCTTTTTCTATGACGCAGCCTTAAATTTATAAACGGAGAAAAAGATCCCTAGGTATTGACCCAGGGAGTTCACATGTGAAGTTTCATTGAATTTGGTCCAAGAGTTGCTGAGATATGGCTGTGGACGGACGGACGGACACACGGACGGACGGACAGCGTGGCGACTATAATTATGCTCCCCCGAAATTTTTTCGGGGAGCATAAAAAAGTTTTAAAAGGTGGTGTTGAAATAATTCTTTTTTTTTAAAATTCCCTGAAAATTTCCTAACTTTTATAACAATATCTATATTTTCAAATTTCCCTAAGAGTTCACAATTACAATTACAATTCCCTTGGCATGAAAAAATAATGTTTCCCTGATTTTTCCCTGACACATGGCAACCCCGACAGGAACTGACTTCAGACAAGGTAATTAAGAAACCTTTGAAAAACATTTTAATGGAAAGATTATCGAGTACCTGGGTGAAGTATAGCCCACAAGACCTGGTTTTGACATCTTTGATAGAAAAGGTTTGAGAAAACATTGAGACAAAATAAGAAACTGCTGATAACCAGCAGTTTCTCCTTTTGCTCAATATTTGCTATGCCATATTTTACACAAATCTTATCTTTAATAACATCCATTTCGTCATTTGTGACAGTTTTTGAAGTGGATCAACCTATAAATTTGTCGTACGTGAAAGGGATAAAGGGCACTTGTTGTCTAAGCTAGCTTTTTTTATCGACATGTCTCAGTGTTTAATTACCAATTACCAGTCGACGAAATGCTGAACTTGTCCAAATTCAAAGATGATGCTGACAATATTTGAAAGTAAACAAATTTTAACATTTTTTGGTCTTTCTGGGTAGAAAACAATGTGGAAAATGAAGAAATTGCTTGTTACAAGCAATTTCTTCATTTTCTATAATGTTTTGCCAGATATATCTCTTGACAGATGCCAGAAAGGGTAACTGTGTGGTAATGGGTCAACTTAATGCCAGAAAGGCATGGTGGCATCATGAGCCAGGCCCATAGGAACTGGCTGAGCACCCAAAGTTGGCCAAAAATGCTTTTACACTGAAAATTTGGGAAAAAATCCAATATATCCCCTTAACCCTTTCCCAAACGACAAAATTTTAAGGTGATCCACTTCAAAAACTGCCACAAATGACGAAATGGAAATTATTATAAGATAAGATTTGTGTAAAATATGGCATAGAAAATATTGAGACAAAAGGAGAAACTGCTGGTTATCAGAAGTTTCTTCTTTTGTTTTAATGTTTCCCAAGCCTTATCTATTAGGGACGTCAAAACCAGGTCTTGTTTGGGAGAGGATTCAGAAACTGGCCCGTACAGGGGCTTTAAATTGCTTCCAACGGGTCTGTGAGTCAATATTTAATTGCCGGTTACAACAACATTAAAACAACATGCTAAACATACCTGGTGTTAGCTGAAAGGACGCCCGCAGGATGTCAGATCCCGAAGCCCATTTTCTAAGTGGGTTCTGCTGAAATGAAGCCCATTCTCCTGTCATCCACTTTAGCTGCCTGCAAATAGGAAATTTTAATCAAGTCATGTTGTCATACAAACTACATGTCTAAAACAAGATGTGTTTGCAAAACACAAATTTCCTGGAATTGTTACATTTTCATGTAAAGATTTCCCATTAAGTTCCATACACATAGATTGATAGACAAACAGACAGATAATGATAAAGAATATGACTCTGACTTTTCCATACACTGGCAAAAGAATCAAAATGGTTAAATTTTGTAGGAGTGGCATATAACAAAACTAATTGTGTGAAACAGGAAGAAAACATTGAAGGGAAAGTAGAAAACGCAGGCAATCAATCAGCTCACAAGCAGCAATTTGAATTATCTCTCAATGTGTCCTAAGAATTCTCCCTGAAGGTAGTCTGTCCCTTGTGAGATTTACGCATCAGAATTTTTAGTGCGATTTCATTTACATTTGTTACGTAACCAAACCTATTCTGGTGACCTCTGTTTATGACATCATCCGAATAAATCTTGCATGAGTCCGATTAAGGGTAGAATACCTTAAGAAGGACAATTTGATTGTTTGAGTAACCCATTTCATGCTATACAGTATAGACCTAAATTTCTGTCAATTTCAGCCTTTGTTAGGCTTGAAATAATGTTTCTTTTCAACTAATTTTGTAAGTGACACATAGTCTTTAGACAGTGTAGGTCTAGATTAAATCATGATAAAGGCTTCAAATAAATGTATTGTCGATGTTATTGCAAAACCTTGTATCTCCAACTTAATTAAAGCTAGAGTTATCAGGTTTTGCAATAACACTGGCGATATATTGTCTTTTTTCAAATTTAATTCCTTTATATTCTTTCAAAAGCTGAAACTTTTTTCAAATGCCGAAACTATTGAAGGATAATCTTAATCTTTACCTCTGTTTATAACAAAATATACAGATCCATGACCCGTTGAACATGAACTCCTGACAGTTCTTGCAAACTTTAGATCGACACACTGGACAAAGATCGCCTCTGTTGAAGAAAAATCCAAACTCTGCCCGACATCGCCGACACATTTTGTCTTGATCATCACCCGGCCGGAGGACTCCTTTCATACGAATCTCTTGAATTTCCCTTTTAAGAATACTGTTGGAAGAGAGAAGAGAAGTTTATTAAATGTATACCAAACTCTACCAGGCGTTTTCATTACATTTTATCTTGGTCATTGCCAGGCCTAATTTTTCATTTTTAATTTTGGGGGAGAAAACATTGTGGGAAATGAAAAAGTTGCTTGTCACAATTTATTCCAAAGCATTACTCGCATGGGGTGTCTAAAGTCATCAATGTGTGGGATAAGCTTATCCAATTTCCATCTAATGTTTGCAAATAAGGGAGGAGAACATATTTTCATATCTAATATAGAGGCAATATCTTCAGGCCAAAGTAACCTAATTTCACTTAACTTAATCTAAACCATCATGGAAAGTAGGAAGAACATGTATTTTCAATTTACCCTAAAACCTGACATGGTATTTGACATCGTTATGGGGGATAGGCAAATATGTAAGCAAGTTACAAACCATTAACCAATAAATAAGCTGATTTTGTTAAACAAGAGGGCCATGATGGCTTTTATACTACAAAATTCTTCAAGGAATATGAAGCTTTTGGCCAGTGTAGCTTACAAACTATCAATGGTCTTCATTTGGCCAATGAAGAAAGTTGAGCAATATTGGTCAGTCAATGAAAAAGGTCCAACTATACATAGTATAGGATCAAATGTGGCAAGACTAGATTTTGAAAATAAGATTGCATGAGTTGGATGGACAAAGATTTCAGAATACAAGCCAACTGGTGCAAAAAACATGCATGAGAACTGAGCCTGTAACAACTATTCATAGTAGAGCTACAGAAAAGCGTGGGGTACAGACATTCTAGTTTTTTTTTTATTTCAAATCAAAACAAAGACCAGACAAATCAAAACAAAACTAATTCAATGAGTACCTGCAACGAAAGGTTTGATTCAATGAATCATATTTTGCTTTTCTAAAAGCCTTTTCCTCCCTCTTTTCTGTAGCTTTGCATGATTCACTTACATAAAGCCAGTTAGGTGTTTGAACTTTCAGTTTGCATGATAGCTAAAGTAGTGTCATGTCATTTACATTGAAAAGCCTTTACATTTGCGCAAAATGATACTGTTAACCCTTTCCCACAAAATTAAAGATTAAGGTAGTCTAACATCAAAGATGATACAGACGATACAGATGACCGAAAAAATGTTAATAAAGATATAAATTGTGTATGATATATCAAAGAAAATATTGAGACAAAAGGAGAAAATGCTGATTATCAGCATTTTCTTCTTTTGTCTCAATGTTCTCCCAGATTAGGAACGTCAAATCCAGGTCTTGTATGGGAAAAGGGTTATCAATATGCAGCCTGCATAATGCAGAAATATGTCTGTTATTCATAAAATGCACTTCAAAAGGTCTATTGAATGTCAATGGTGCATGACTGATATATCATGTGCAGCATCCCATATAACGTAAACCTTTTCGAAATGTCAAAATTTTAGGGTGGTACATTTTCAAAGCTAATGCAGATGACAAAATTGATGCTGAATAGGATAAGATTTCAGTGTAATATGTTGCAGACAATATTGAAACAAAAGGAGAAAATGTTAGCTATCAGCATTTTCATTTTCTCTCAATGTTTACCCAAGCTATTTTTTTCACTGATCTAATACCTAGGTCTTGCTCAGAGAAAGACTGATGTTTAAACGCCTCTTTCAGCTGCTCTGGTCATATCACAGCAGCTAGAGCAGATCTAAACATGGATACATATTGTTTCTCATACCAGTACTAACACAACATCCTTACCGAGCCTCCAGCTGTTCACCCACATAGGTAAACGATTATCAAACCATTGGTGGGATTCAAGCTTCGGGAAAGAATGAAAAGAAAACAATTCAAAACAAGGTAGACATCAGTGCTGCTTGATTAAGCACAATCATAGTGATCAATGAAGCTGAAAAATCATTTTCCCTTTCAATCACTGTTGGATAATTTATTTATTATCCACAACAATTACACTGTTTGACTTACAATTACATCAGAGCTTGTGTGAAACTTTGTATAATATATAGCAAAATAAATATTAAGGGAATAGGAGAAATTCATGGTGTATAATCATGTGATTTAGAATTTCCGATAATCTTCAATAACGTTGTCAATACTTGACCAATTTGAATTTGGTTTGAAGCAGATAAGGTGGAAAAATGCCAGGAATAACATGGACGTCGTACATTTCCAAAAAATCACATGATAAAAAAGTTATTGAAGATAAACCAAAATTTTGGGTTATCTTCAATAACTTTTTTATCAGTTGATTTTTCACAAATCAACCATGTCCATCTAATGCGTGACAACTGTTCACATTCTCTGCTTTAAACCGAATTCAAATCGGTTTCGTATTAACAAAGTTATTGAAGATATTCAATAAATATTGTATCACATGATTATCCACCGTGAAATTGTTAGATATTTACCTAATCTTTTTCTCCTGCCCCTTGCGTAAGTTCTCATCTTTCTGAAGTACGCTGAGAATCTTGTTTTTCTCCTTCGTGGACAAACTCTCAACAACCTCGAGACAATCTGACATCTCTTGTTTAAACTGCTGCCTTTCTTCTTTATGCCTCATACCTGCAATCAAAAGTGGTTTTCTATTTTTTGTGTTGTTGTATTTCAAAAATTAACTTAAAAATCTTGTCTTTGTTAAAATTTATCCTTTCCTAGTCTTGATTTATCAACTTAGGAAGGCTTAGAAAACTTTGAGGCAAAAGAAGAAAATGCTGATAGCCAGCATTTTCTCCTTTTCCCTCAATATCTTCTATACTAAAATGTACAACAATTTCATTTTTGTTTTTGTCCACTTTGTCGTCTGCAGCAGCTTTCGAACTTTAGCAGTCTCAATCTTGTTTTTCTCCTTCGTAGGCAAACTCTCCAATGCAGCTCCCCTATAAGAGAGATTGTTGCAAAAAATTATTTAATTTCTTTCTTCTTTATGCCTCATACCTACAATATAATGTATTTTTTTACAAGAGTTGTCTGTGGACAATGCAGCTTGCCTACACAAGAGATTGTCACAAAAATTGTTTAATGTCCTAACACATATGGTTTTGAGGTTAAAAGTCATGGTCCCAAATTAAACGTATCAATGTGTGAAATATCAAGGCTGCATCTGAAATTGGTAATGGGATATAGGCAAGGTTGAAGTTCTTTAAAAGTAGGTCAAACACCAAGGTCAATTTTCACAAGGTCAAATATCATGGTCCAAAATAAAAGGTCTTGGTGGGAAGTATCCTTGTGTGAAATAATCAAGGCTGCATGACAAATAGGCCAGGTTAAAGTTTCTTTTAACACTGTGATGTAAGTTGTACGTTAGGTTTGTGTAGTCATTCAAAGATGGCGACAACAATACAGCATGAGAGGTAGGTGTCTTAGTTTTTCATTGATAAATTTCTTAAACGGTCGTATCTTGCCTTGATACTGATATCATTATACAGGGGAAATGTATACCTATCAACGGTTCTATATATCAAAGTACCAGTGTTGTCCTATCGTACTCAGTCGTTGTGCAAAGACAGCCCAACACGGAAAACTTTTTTCGAAGCGAGAAAGTTGCCCTTTTAAGGATGATTACATAGTAATCAGCGAACTAGGGAACAGACTATTGCTCTAACTTGGATGTTTTTAACATGCTCTTTTCTATGGTTACTGTTATTTTACACAAAAATGTCTAGAATGACCACAAACCCCGTGTTTATTAAATGGCCAGACAACGGTGTAGTCACAGTGAAAATATGCAGACACAACGGTGCAGTTTCTGTGTTTTATGTACGGTGTGGTTATATTTTCATAACAAATTGTGAACGGTGTAGACATAATGCAATTGTGAACGGTGTAGACTTGAAGTAATACAGAACTTATCATTTCTGGAATGATAATATTGTTATGTTTAATGATAACGTTTTCACGGCTGGGAATCATGTTTTACAATTACTACCGAAATTCTTCAACAATTATGTTAATATGTGACTGACTTGTAAATGCTTTGCAGCAAAGAAGGTGACATATGTCTACAAAATATACTTTAATCAAAATATATCAGAATCTAGTTTCCTTGCTTTTTGTCAAAGCAATTCCGTAAGGGTCAAATAGTAGAAATTACCAAGAATCTACTGGCGTCTGTTTTATTTTTTTCTTTATTTTCAGTTCCACTCTGTTCACCTATTACTACTGTCATTTCGAAGGGAGTTTCGAAAAGGTTGTGAAGCATTCGGAATAGGACCATTCCAGTCAGATATTAAAAGTGCGCAGGGGGGGGGGGGGGGGGGGGAGAGATCAATGATCAGACAGGTCAAAAAGATTTGAAAACTCTGAACTTTAGTATTATTCCTGATATTATCAAGAAGTCAGACTAGGACATCATCCCCATTTGCGAGCATAGAATACACAAGATAGACCTAATCAACGTAGAAAAAAGGATTTTGGAGTTAACAAGATTCTTTCTATCGATGATATCCCCGATTTTGAATGCATGAGTCCTGAACATAAAAAATGACGAAGTTCAACACCCCATAAAGTCGTTCAAAAAGCCCCGACCTTAATTCCTGATATTTCCATTGGACGTGCTAAAACAGATGAAACGGATAGGGTCTCTTCTCTTTCCCCAAGAGAACATGAAAACAATGACTGAAATGAACAGTTTGTTCCCAGATGTGATTAAGTCATTGAGAAGCGTTGATCAACTTGGTATTTGTTTATTTTGGTCAATGAAGGTCGGCTCTCGATGGAAAACATTGCATTTCATTTATTTATGGATGTGTGTAAGTTACACTGTCTTGGTAGTACTTCAATGCGTTTTACTCCAATAGTCAAACGGTTTTGGCGAATAGAATATTGTCTTTTTCATTGCAAATGGTTACATTTTATGAGTGGACCAAAAGAATCTTGGTCAGAAAATTGTCAGTCCTGAAGAAGAAGTTCATTACGTATGAAAATTCGAAAATGAATTTTGCAGTTCCAGAATTCTATTTTCAAGACTTATTTACTTAAGTCGAACAAGACGAAAAAAAAGGCCCAAATGTTTATGAAACAAATTTATAATTTATGTTTTGTTATTTATAATTTATGTTTTGTTGATTGAATCCTTTATTTTGGGTAAAATCAGACTTTTCAATGAGGGGTCAATTTGAAAACAAGATACATTTCGATCAATAATTATCATACTCCATGAGTTGAAATCATTTCATTAATTACAATAATTGATTGTAATAACCAATTAAAACAGTTACAAAGAAAAAATCAAAGCCAGAGCCGAAATTTCGAATCTACAAATCAAATGAACGGATGAACAAGAAATTTGCCGTTGCACTTAACATGGCTTCAAAATGACGGTTATCGTATGTCTTGTTTGATATTTTGTGATGGTATTCCTTTTGATTATCATTTCCGTCAGATGTTTATTCAATCACAAATAACAAAAATGTCTTCCGAAAATTAAATCAAACATACATTGAACTGTTTAAAGCTTAGGTGAATGAAGAAAAGAGAAAACACATTTCCTTAACTTTTGTTTTCATTTACTTTGAGGATGGCGGCATTTTCATCTGAGTTTTCTGAGACCAAAGTATTTGAGGGAGATAAAACAGATGTGCAGATGATCTGCTATCTGTTATAGCTAGTTCGCCCTATACAACATACCAAGTCTGCACCGTTCACAATTTGTTGTGAAAATAATAACTACACCGTACAGATAACACAGAAACTGCACCGTTGTGTCTGCATATTTTCACTGTGACTACACCGTTGTTTGGCCATTTAGTAAACACAGCGCTTGTGGTAATTCTAGACATTGGTGTGTAAAATAACGGTAACCATAGAAAAGAGCATGTTAAAAACATCCAAGTTAGAGCAATAGTTCGTTCCCTAGTTCGCTGTTTACTATGTAATCACCCTGAAAAGACTAACTTTCTCGCTTCGAAAAAAGTTTTCCGTGTTGGGCTGTCTTTGCACAACGACTGAGTTCGATAGGACAACACTGGTACTTGGCTATATAGCACCGTTGATAGGTATACATTTCTCCTGTACAATGATATCAGTATCAAGACAAGATACGGCCATTTAAGGAAATTATCGACGAAAAACTAAGACACCTACCTCTAACGATTTTCCACCGACGCCATCTTTGATTGACCACTCAAAACTTCCGTACAAACTACACAAATCTAACGTACAACTTACAACACAGTGTTTAAAGTAGATCGAACTCCAAGGTCACAAAGTCAAATGTCATGATCCCAAAATGAACTGTCTTGTTGGGAGGTATCCATAATATCAGCTTTGAAAAAAAATATTTTTCCTGGTTAATATTAAATGTCAGCTTTTTTATACATGGTTCAGTTTAAAAGATGTCATTCTAATCCTTGACATGCTGAGTAAGGACATGCAGATAGCGGTTATATAGAAAAATGTCACATTGCACACATACGCCGGCTGACATTGTTCTACACTACTTGCCAAAGCAACAAGAATATAATATGTTTTCTAATATCACCATGACCACGGTGGATAATCACGTGACGCAGAATTTTAAAAAATCGTCAATATAATTTTTTTTCTAAAACTTGAACAATTTGTATTCAGTTGGAAGCAGAGAATGTGGGTCCAAGGGCGGATCTAGGGGTGGGGTCAGGGGGTCATGACCCCCCCCTGGAATTGGCTGAAAATTTTATTTTGACTATATAACTTCTTATTAAAAGCCATCATTTGGGCTTTGACCCACCCACCCCTGGAAAAAAATCCTGGATCCGCCCTTGGGGACAATTCCAGAAATAAGCTGGACGTGGCCGATTTTTAAAGAATCAGCTGATAAAAACGTTATTGAAGATAAACCAAAATTTTGGTTTATCTTCAATAACCTTTTTATCAGCTGATTAATCAAAAATCCACCACGTCCATCTAATGTATGACATCTGTCCACATTCTCTGCTTTAAACCGAATTCAAACCGGTTCGGTCCCATATAAACAAAATTATCGAAGATTTTCTGAAATTGTTGTATCACATGATTATCCACCGTGATGACAGGGGCACCACTGTTCTTACATTTAAGACATAGTCATTCAAAAACAAAACAGCTCACATCTTTATCCATAATTATGGTAAATTCCGCTCTTGTTATAATATTCACCCCTCAGCATATCACAATGACGCTATTATATAATGGATATATCAAACATCTATATCATCAGCGCTTTTCAACAAAAACCTCGTAACTGCAGCTTCTTTTAAGCTGCAGTTATGAGGTTTTCGTTGAAAAGCAGCATTATGTATCATTATTTCATCTCTTATCCTTCATACATGAGGCCTATATTGAAATGCTTTTGTTCAAAATGACATATTTTCTCAAAATATGCTCACATTTTTTATCAAAAAATATTATGAATTCTGCACTGTTATAATAAATTCATCCCTCAGTTTATCACAATAACACTAAAACATACCAGAAATTGATCTATTAAACATCTATATTATGTGTCATTATTTTACCCTTTATGCATGGGGAGTATATCAACATCTGAGTTTCTGTGGACAACATTGCTAACTTTGATGTAAACTTGTCCGAAAAAAAAGTGGCTTGACTTGGTAAATGTAGGTCAAACAGTCAAAGATCAAGGTCGAAAGTAACGCTCAGAAAGTGAATTTCTGCCTATGTAAAGCCTCTCTTACAACCTGTTGTATGTGCTCCTGCGTGCAGTCTGCATCTAAAACGTAGGCAAAGTCGTGCGATCCACGCACATGCAACATACCAGTTTGGTGGACACAACCACGACGCAGACTGCCCTCAGCAAAGAATTGACTAGACAATTATTTAGCCTATCTTATAACCTGTTGTGCGTCTTTATAAATCAACATTTAAAAGTCTTCGAAGACGCTCCATTTATAAAGACGCACGATGGATTGTAAGAGAGGCTCTTCTTGTGGTAGACAAGACTTTAAGTCATTTTGCATTTTTAGGTCAGGTTTATATTTTTGAAAACTCCGAGGTACACTCAGTTTAAAGTAATGGTCCAAAATGAAAGATCTTGGTGAGAATAATCAATGAGTATAATATCAAGGCTCGATCTCTAATAGTACATGAGATAATGCAAGATTGAAGTTTTTGAAAAGAAAGCCAAGGTCATTATCCAAAGTGAAATGTCTTGGTCAGAAGTATCCATGTGTGAAATACCAAGGCTCCATCTCTTAAAGGTGCATGAGATATGGAACAGGTTAAAGGGTTTGTTTATTAGTCGATGCAAGTCGGACACTAGCCTAGGGCTGTGACATTAGCTACACAATGTACACATACATAAAGTCCAGGCTCCCTAAAAAGGACCTTCCTGAATTTTTGTTATTTAGGAAAGTGTTAACCAATTACCATACCAACCCAACCAATCATTATACAAATCTATATCCTTGTTATGAAACTGGGGCCAATTTTCAAGCAGCCAATTTTGACACATTTAGATAAATCAGTAGGAAGTGTTGATAATAATTCATCCGTGTCGGTTTCAGTGATTGGCTATGAATAAAAGTTTTAGTTTGAGGGTGTTTATCAGTCATGAGGAAATTTGTGAGCATTTTCACCCTTTAAATGATATTTATAATATAAATTAACATATTATCATCCAAATAGGGAATTTTTACATTAATTACACTCAATACTAAAGTTCATTTCGAGAAATGGAGAAACAGTTACGAGTTAAAAGCTCATCCCAAAGCAATGAGTGAAGGCTGTTCTTTTATTATCGTCGTTGGGCGATCAAAACCTTGTAACTTCAGCTTTTGCAAGCTGTAGTTACGAGGTTTTGAATACCCACTAACGACTAAGCACTTGCAATAGCGATGGGCTAAAACTTTTAAATGTACATAGTACTTACATACGTCTTGCAATATCACGATGGTTAATCACGTGACATAGAATTTCAGAAAATCGTCTATATTTTTGTCAGTACTTGACCAATTTGAATTCAGTTTGAAGCAAAGAAGGTGGGAAAATGTCAGAAATAAGCTGTACTTGGTAGATTTTTGAAAAATCAACTGATGAAAAAGTTATTGAAGATAAACCAAAATTTTGGTTTATATTCAATAACTTTTTTATCAGTTGATTTTTCAAAAATGCAACACGTTCATCTAATGCGTGACGTCTGTCTACCTTCTCTGCTTCAAACTGAATTCAAATCGGTCCCGTATTAACAAAATTATTGAAGATTTTCTGAATTTGTTGCATCACGTGATTATCCACCGTGAATATGATAACTAAACTTTCAGATATACAGGTATTTCTATACATCAGAGCAAACTAAATATGTCAAAGAATAGAATTGAAATCCATATGCTACTGTTCAGTAAATGTTTTGACATGTTTCATTACTTTTAATGAGAATTTATTCTACGGTCATTCACTTCTCTGACCTATCTGCTTTTGACCTAAATTACACACATATCATTTTGCCATGTATAAGTATAATATTTATGAGGACCCATGCTCGATATTTCATGCATCAGGGGCCGCGTTCACCAACATTTCTAAATTAATCATCTCAAGCAAAACTATATTACAAGCCATCTGAATGGACGAGACGTATGTCTCGGCCAACCAGATTGATTGTTTTGTGATTTTAAAGGTATTTTTTCGATTAAAGGGACATTTCATTCCGATTTCGTTTTTTAAAAGTATTTCTTGATGCAATGATTTGTTATTCTAAGGCGCAGAAATCCTATCAGTTTTTTGAAGTCATTATTTATAAGCTAAAACTATGCCTTTAAAGTTGAGACTGAAATGATAAATTCCATAAAAATCTGAACTGTTGTTCACAACAATTTGTTTAATTTTTAGCACAAAAATATATATTTCTCGTACATGGTGCAATATTTTGGCTCGAAATTTTCAGAATTTCCATAAGAAAATACGCTCTTTCAGATACATTTGTAAAAGTATAAGAAAAATATGAAAAAATAAATGTGAAATGTCACTTAAGACTTGTTGGCGCACTCATTCCAAACATAGGGGGAAATACGATTACATGCAATCATGAAGTGCATGACATTATCTCGGACAAAAAAGAAAGTAACTTAAGCGTTTGTACAAAGTTTTTCACTTTCATTCGAGGACTTGTTTCCCAAAAATGTCACTAGAAATCAAGAGTGTGTTGGTAAAAAAGATAATAAAAGACTTGATTTAAAAGGACTAATCAAGTTTTCACTGGACATCAGCAACCTACCCATTTCAGGTTGACCAATTTTTCTTCAATATATTTTTCCTTCAAAGACCATTTTTCCCAAAGTGCCTGGTTTTGGACCTGTTCTAAAAACTGAGAACAAGAGCTGTCCGAAGACAACGCGCTCGACTTTCTAAGTTGTTTAGTATAAAGGGGACATAACTCCAAATAGAGTGGTCCCAGGGTCATGGGCCCTGATAGTAAGGTAGAGGGTGTGATGGTGAATAAGTATACCAAGTTTGGGTTGAATCCCTTTGATAGTATGGAAGTTATTGATGTTTGAAAAAACTTTAACCTTGGTTGCAACGCCAACGCCAACGCCGACGCCAACGCCAACGCCGACGCCTGGGTGACAGTATAAGCTCTCATTTTCTTCGAAAAGTCGAGCTAAAAAACGCCAACCATTTACCCATAAATGTTACTAGAAATCAAAAGAGCACAAGTTGTTTCTTTAACCCATTATCAGACAGCAAAATTTTGGGTAGGTCCAAATTCAAAGATGTTGCAGACGACAATTGTAAGTGAATGAGTTTTAACATTTTATGATATCTTTTGGTAGAAAACATCGTGGTAAATGAAGAAATTGCTTGTCACAAGCAATTTCTTCATTTTCCACGACGCTTTCCCAAGCCATTTTCTTGATGAGCATCAAAAAAATCTCTGTATTGGAATGGGTTAATTTCCACAATGATCCTTTTGAGGTGTCAAAAACTGTCATTATGTGGGAAAGGGCGAGTTCAGAAAGGTAGCATACCAACATATCAAATGATCTAACGATAAGAAAACATGCAACATTGGGTCATGTTATGCATGTAGGTAATGTGATATTGATCGGGACAAACAAATGAATGGATATCTAAACACACATTTAATCCTTTCCCAATCCTTTTCCTTTTCTCTACATGCTTTTTAAAGCATTTTTCAAGAGGGACATAAAACATGGCATTGGTGGGAAAGGATTATGCCATTACCAGATGGTAAAATTTCAGACTTGTCAAAATTGAAATCTGTTGTGGACGACAATTTAATGTGAATAAAATTTCACATTTTTGGGTCTTTCTCGATAGAAAACATTGTGAGAAATGAAGAAATTGCTTGTCACAAGCAATTTCTTTACTTCCCACAATATTTTCCCAAGCCTACTTTCTTAAGGGCGTCAAAACCAGGTCCTGGTTTCTCGTAAATACTTAAATATACTGAGCAAAAAAAAAAACTTTACATCTTTTATTGCCTTTTTAGGTGGCTAAAGCGTTTCTCTATGTCAATTTAATCGATATGTACTTATTTGGCGAATGATAGAGAATATACAGGCATGAAAAAAATTGATGTTTTACAGCGCACGGGCTTGCACGCTTTTCATTTCCGGTTTTCATCACCCTACTCGTGTTTAGCAATCCCGAGTTCATTTCGAATGCTTTTTGACATCGAGTGTCACGTACTCTTTATCACTAAAACGAAAAAACAAAACTGTTTTCATTTTCTTATGAAAACAAATATGCCACGGCTATCGGAAAATGACCGAAATCAGGCTGTCGGTATGCTTAGAGCCGGTATGTCTGTGAATAACGTTTCCCTTCATTTTGGATTCTTAAGGTAAACACTTCATAACCTTACGACTTGGTATGCATCTACTGGAGAAGTTAGAGGTATGCCGAGATCAGGTAAGCCTCTAGTGACGTCACATAGAGACGGCCATTTTATCACCGTAACGCATCTGCATAACCGATTCATCCCAGCAACAATAACTGCTAGACAGCTAGGAGTCTCTGTCCATACCATACGTAATCGTCTTAGACAAAACAGAGTTGCCATTCGAGCGCGCCGACCTTATACGGGACAAATCATCACTGCCCGCCACAGACACGCTCGCTTAGTCTGGGCTCTTCGTCTCAGGCACTGGACGAGCCCAGAACGGTGTCAGAGTAGCCGGATCTTTCGCCCGACCAAAACCCTATTTAGCACATGTGGGATGAGCTGGAGGATCGATTTCACAATAAACATCAAATCAATGATGTGGATGACTTAAGACATGCCCTTCTTTTGGAATGGCAGAACATACCAAATCATGCCATTCGTCGGCTCACAAATTCAATGAGAAAGAGAATAGCATCCTCTATTGTGGCAAATGGTGACTACACACGTTATTAAAAGTAATGGTTTGCGTTTACACATTCAGAAATGATACTCAAAAATCACTTAAAGCTTTCATCATTTTTTGTGATTTTTGAAATTGACCCCTCTGTCTTTTGACCTTCAAGTTGACCTTCATTTTTCAAACCAATGGTCTCGATCTTTTATCAAAGTCGCGGACATTTCTTTCAAATTTCATATAATTATTACATAATGTATTCTATATTGCTTCAAAGCAAGGCTACAGCCCTCAAAAACCCATGTAAAGTTTCTTTTTTTGCTAAGTATACATTCTCAACCTCAAATCTGACCTCTGTACTCAAATCACACAAAATCCACATGAACTTCAATCGAATACCCTTCAACGTTGGAGAGTATTCCATTGAAGTTGAGCATGTACTCATGAGGATGTACTCAAGTTTTTTCAAGAAACCAGGGCCAGGTCTTGTTCTGGAAAGAATTAATCGGGCTAAATCGAAAAGTAATAATAGTTACCTGTATAAAATGGCTCTAAACACCAGTCCAAAAGTCAAACAGTTATCCTATCAAGTCCATATGTTACACCTGCATTAATTATCCTTGATGAACATCATGTAGTCTGACACACCTGAAATTACAAATTTGAGAATGAAATAGGCTGGAATCAAAGGTCCTATTCAACTGATTTGCTGCTTGGAAAATGGTTACAGTCTAGACTAAATATCAGAAAGTAGCTTTGAACACCAGAGTCCACAGGTCACCAGTTATCCTTTCAAGTCCATATGTTACACCTGTGTTAATTATCCTTGATGAACATCCTGCAGTCTGACACACCTGTAATGAAAAATAAAAGTAGAAATAAACAAAACCAAATTCAGAATGTTGTGGAGATTTTGCTGGGGACAGGTTTACCCCATTACGGTTTCCATACAACAAAATTTTAGACTTAGTCTAAATCTAAAGTTGTTGCAGATGACAGTTTCAAGTGAATTGAATTTCACATTTTGGTATGTCTTAGTAGAAAGCATTGTGGGAAATGAAGAAATTGCTTGTGACAAGCAATTTCTTCATTTACCACAATGCGTTTTCCAAATCCATTATCTTGATGGCGTCCAAAAGCGCCATTGTATGGGACAGGGTTAAACTTGTTCTGTTGATCTTGATCTATATTCCTACTTTGACATACAGCAAAGACTCAGATCAGATCTATTAGCCTAAAAACACACAAGTCAACAGTTAACCTCTAAATCCCATATGTTACACCTCATCGGTGTAAATGCAAAACCTCGCATGTCGATTCTTGCTATTTTTAAAGTACAAACTTGTGTGCCCAGTTACAGACAATTCTTACAGGTTTTGAGATATTTTACAGATCAGTATTGATGACAAATCATTTGTGAACAAACTGTCCAAATTTCAAGTAAAACCTTTCAGTTTGGGAAAAGTTATTACACTTTTTTCCTTCCCCATTGACATTTTCCAACAAGAGCTGTCCGAAGACAGCACGCTCGACTTTCTAAGTTGCTTAGTATAAAAAGGGCATAACTCCGAATATAGTGGAGCCAGGGTCATGGGCCCTGGTAGTAAGGTAGAGGGCCTGATGGTGAATAAGTATTCCAAGTTTGGGTTGAATCCCTTTGATAGGATGGAAGTCATTGATGTTTGAAAAAACTTTAACCTTTGCTGCAACGCCAACGCCCGGGTGACAGTATATTAAGCTCTCATTTTCTTCGAAAAGTCTAGCTAAAAACGAGATACGAGGTTTTGCATTTACAACGACGACCTGCGTTAATTATCCTTGCTGATCATCATGTAGAATGACACATCTGCATTGAAAAAATATTATCAAATAAATTGGATTTCATGAACATTTAAAAAAATGCAAGTTTCTGACAAAAGTAACCAAAGAAATACATCTATTATAACAAAGTCTTGAGATAACTTATCCCATTACAAGACAACAACATTATAGACTGGTCCAAATTAAAAGATGTTGCAGACGACAATTTCAAGTGAATGAATTTAAAATTTTAGTTGTCTTTCTGTAAAGAAACTACTGTGGGAAATGAAGGAATTGATTGAGTGGGGTGTCAAAAGGTGTTTACTGTGTGGTAATGCAGTGGCGGATCCAGGATTTCGGAAAGGGGGGGTTCGCATTTACAATTAGGGAGGTTCGTTTTCCTATTATTTACAATTTTGACTGAATTTCTGCATGAAAATGAAAGAATTAGGCTTCAGAGGGGGGTTCGTTTGAACCCCCCGAACCCCCCTGGATCCGCCACTGGTAATGGGTTATCTTGTTGGTTGCTACCTGAATATGTAATGATCACCATCAGTCCTGCCCAAATGTTTTTCAAGTCTTATAAAAATTTCAAAATGTGATGACAAAATTTATTTTTGTACAAGAAAATGAAAATTAATGTATTATTTCATTGATATTATCAAAAAATATTTATATTGGGTTCAAATGTACAAAGGATATAAGCAGATACCCTTAAAGCTATTTTAATCAGATTTTATCACACCACAATATACCATATTCCTGTGATAAAAAGTTTTTGCTTTGTCCTGTTTACTTTTACTTATAAAATTTTTACTCTTTTTATTGGCAATCCCACTTTACAATATACCATTTACTCATGTTCAATTTTGTTTTCAAATGACCTGCCATCATCTGCTATTTTGCATTTTGATGTATACTGAGAGGCAAAAATAAGTATACACCCTAGTTCTTTCACGTTTTCTGAGAAAACGATTAATAGACTATGTAAGATTTCAAACGCCACCGAAGGTGATCGTTTATTGATGTAACCTTCTCCTACTATAAGTTTGTCTGTCCTTCCTTCCATTGCGAACATGTTTTCATATCGCACAGCGCCATAGAAAAAGGGGACTTAATCAATTAATTAATGCAAATATTCACATTGACACAGCCCCTACATATATCTGAACGGATTTTGATAGAATTTTCACGTAAAGTGCCAAGTCACCTAGGACTATGTGTAAATTGTTAGTGCTTTTCCATGTAATGATGCGTCATGGCAAAAGGTGACTTGATGTAAACAAGTTATCCGACATAACTCCTTCTAAACTTATAGACAGATTTTGACCAAATTTGCACAAAATGTTCCTAGCTACCTGACTAAGGGTTTATAGTGTCACGTTTCTTTCATAGTAAGCTGTGTCATAGAAAATGGGCCCCAGTGCCAAAAAGTAAAATATTGATTGATTTCTACCAGCCACCGAGAGTTATGTTATAATGTTAGAGAAAATTTAAGCTTGTAATTTGTTGTGATAACAAATGAAGAAATCAAATACGGATGAACAGCAATATTTGATGCTCCTCTAACTCGCACATGCAAAGTTTGCAGAATCACATGCAAAGTTTGCAGAATCAGCATGTAGCAAGAGTATGGATAGTCAAGCAATTTCATGTGAAATTTATTGACACCGTATTATTGGTTAATGGGTAGAAATAAATTTGACAAAATTTTGAGTCGATATGATGAAAATTAAGAAAGATATTGACAAACGAAAACTGTATACTTTCTTTTGCCTCTCAGTATATATTATTCAAAAGTGACTTATGGGGCAGAGTCTTTACAATATAATCTTTGTAATTGTACATGATCTCATGTACAGTCCAGCAACATTAACCCCGGATATCTGCATAAGAAATGACCCCACTTCGGCAATGTCTTGTTAAGATGCTCAACTTTGCACACGGAAATAAAGATGTCCCAGGTTAGTTTCGGTGGACAGTAACATATGTCACTTTATTGGTAATAAAATACTTACTTATTACAAATAATAGCAATTTTTTGGAATCACTTGTCCTTGAACTTTGTTTAACCCATTCCCAAACGACACAATTTAAGGGTGATCCACTTCAAAAACTGCCACAAAAGATAAAATGGATGTTAACTTATTAAAGATAGGATTTGTGTAAAATATGGCACAGAAAATATTGAGACAAAAGGAGAAACTGCTGGTTATCAGCAGTTTCTTCTTTTGTTTCAATGTTTTCCCAAGCCTTCTCTATATATAAGGGACGTCAAAACCAGGTCTTGTTTGAGTCCATATAAATCCAGATAAAATGTTTCATTGTATGTTAAGTTTACACTACCATAATAATAAAGAAGTTTTTATAGAATTACATGTACTTAAGAATTATTGTAACTATAGAGTGAACAAATTACAATTGTAATGTTTTGAAGGTCAATCTATACAATTATGGTATGCCAATAAAACTTGACCTGAAAGAGTTTATTTGTGTTTGATAAGATCAAAATTGACCAGGTGAAATGTAGCAATAAATCATGCATGGTCTTTAAGACCACCTATAAAAATTGTCCCAATAGTCCGTCTGATGACCCAGGCAAAAAATGATTTCGCTGCACCCCCCTAGGTACCAAGGTTGTTATATACCATTTTAAAGCTTGAAATATGCTGGATACGATGCACGATGTTGTCAAGTTGTAAACCTGTGCAGGTCCCGTGTAAACATACAAATGTGTGGGTGGGGTAAGATAACAAATAAATTATTTGAAATACATTTTTCAAATACAAATCCACTTAAACCTAATCACTTAGGAATGCACTCATTCGAATGCATAAAATTACCATCTAATGAACCAGAAGAGATATACAAAACACATTTTAGTCAATTATACGCAGAAATAATGCTCAAATATCTCGTCAATTGGCATATGATGGGTGGGGTAATTTAAGCACAGTAAAATACAAACAAATAGTCGCATTAATGTTCCGTGAAACGTTTGTACAACCATTTATAGATTAAAAACAACTAATTTTGATCTCAGTAAAACATCTTCACCCCATATCTTAACAGATATAAACAAGACACAGTTCTATGCCGATCTTTAAAATGCCTCCTCTTTCCCTGTAACTTGCAATATAGTCCGTCAGATGATATTAAATAAGGGCGCTATTTAAGGAATTATTTGCATCCCTTACCCATGATGTACCAAGGTTGTTATATACCATTTTAAAGCTTAAAATATGCCGGATACGATTCACAATGTTGTCAAGTTGTAAACCTGTGCAGGTAGCGTGTAATCAAACACATATGTGGGTGGGGTAAGAAAACAAATACATTACTTGAAATACATTTGCCAAGCGATAAATTTTTTAAACCCAACCTTAGGATTGTGATCATTCAAATTCATGAAATTATTATCAAATAAACCAGATTGGATATACAGAATACGTTTCAATTGTTTATAAGCTGAGTCAATTTGCATATGGTGGGTGGGCTGTTTTATAAACAATAATATACTTAGCCACACAAACAAATAGTCGCATTATTTCTCTGTGAAAACTTTGTACAACCGTTTACAGATTAAATACAACTTATTTAGATCTTAGTTAAATACCGTCACCCTATATCTTAACTGATATATACAAAACACAGTTTAATACTGCACTTGACCCCCCCCGCTGTAACTTACAACATAGTCCGTTAGATGATATCGCACGAGGGGCTATTGAAGGAGTTACTGCATCCCACCCCGATGTATGCTGTTTTATACCTTTTTAAAGCTTGAAATATGATGGATACAATGTACGATGTTGTCAAGTTTTAAACCTATGCAGGTCCCGTGTAAACACACAAATATGTGGGTGGGGTAAGATAAAAAAAATTAAATGCATTTGTCAAATATAAATTGTCTTAACCCCACCCTTTTATAAATTTTCTCACTCAAATGTATGACATTATCATTGAAATATCCAAAAGCAATATACAAAACACATTTCAATCAATTTCACCAAGGAAAGGGCAATGACGGATCCATGATTTTTTTTTAAAGTGGATTCAACTTTCTTCAAGATTCTACCTTAAGAATTTAGAAATTAACTTAACTAAATTCTTATGAATAAGAAAGTGATGTCAGGGCCAAGGGTCTTGCTACATTTTGTGTTTGGGCCCTGGGCTAGTGCAATTGGGAAAATAACGACGTTTTATCCTAAATTGGGGAAAACTAAAACATGTTTTAAAGCTTCAAGTTAGACTGTAGGTATGTAAGATGCACTTGTAAATACTTTTTGTTTAAGAAAATTCATCGCAACTGCGGGAAGTATGGGTGCTCATTGAGACTGTTCACTCAAGAATTGGAATTATCAGTCTCAATCTAATAATGATCACATTGTGATCAGAAAAAAAATATTACAGAGATTCTCTTTGTGGTGATCACACCAAAGATGTGCTATCGGTGCACATAATCTCACAATGACAGCTTATAATCGTGATGGCTGTAGTGCTTATGATAACCATAGGCCTCAGTCACTTTATAGCTATTAAACTAATTGTAACTTGTTTTCAGAATTAGTTTATATTTATGAATTGTGTGGTAAAATGAAGTCTGAAATGTCAGTTTTGCTAATTCAAACGAAGTCAATTCGAGACTGGTACCTAACGGCACAAAATGAGAAAAAGTCTTAGATAATATGAATATTACAATGCTTATCAAGGTTGTATATGTTATAAGAATTTATACGTTGTCGTTAATGAGAAAACGATATATTCATTAATTGAGTGGGAGATGTATTTGGATTTATTTATCCGATTCGGACGTAAACTTCCAGAAAAAATATATCCAAAGTAGTAATCCAAATTCGATCTAACAGATAAAATGTGATGGTTATTAGTTTACAAAACCATATTTTGAACGCATGGCTTAACGAAATTATTACGAAAGCCATTGCGTTATAAAATGACCTTTACAATATAATCATTATAATATTTCTATGAAAGGTACACTTTTCACTATAAGATGGGGAATTATCAAAGTATATCATTCTATATAATCTGATCAATTAGCCTTCAAAACTTTCTAACTAAAGCTATTGCTGTCACTATGATACTTGTTAAAGCTAGTTTTTTTTTTAAATTATGAATCCTAATTTCGACGAGACATAATTATTAGCATCACAGGAATTCAGTGTGAATGTCCATGGAAAGCTTAAAAAGAAGACCTTTATTATAAAGATCTTGCTTCAAATAATAAAGGTTTGTTGCAATAGACATAGAATACCATATACAAGCTTAGAAATGACGAAAAATAAAGACAAACTATACATATATAAAAAAAAAACCCCAATGCAATTAAAATCTATAAGCAATGCCCAAATCATCCTCAATTTTGTGAAAAATCAGTAACCTTGTGTTATCAAATTTTGCATTTTTATAGTGTTGAATTCCCGTCCTTCAGTATTCCAAATCAAATTAGTTTTTATATACATGTACATCACACATTATATCATACAAATTAATGACGAGAGACCGCAATGGTGGTGTATGCTTACATGGAGTTATAATATAATAAAACATCCCTTACTCGTATATGCCTTAGGTCGTATGATCCACACCGTCCAGCCAACTATTGGTCAAAACCATCATCGAAGACCCAGCTAACACATACCATTTCGTCCCCTATCGAAAATAGCTACTAATCTTTTGCATCAACAGACGGAAAAGCATGCGAAACGTTACATCGATCCGTACAATCAGATAAGCGCTCTCTTTTAAGGACCGTTTTGGTTGAATCTTCCCTAAATAAGTGACTGCATTCGGTCAGCTGTATCACCAATTGAATTTTAAGATTTTGTAACAGAGGTTAAACACATTGTATCATGTGTAAGTGTCCGATGTTGGGTAAAAACGCATTTCAGCAATTTTTCGAGGAAGGTAAACTCTTGATACACTGGTTTGATTTATTCGAAAGTGCAATATTAAATGAGTTAAATTGCAACATCTTCGATAAAGGAATAGAAGGCCCATTTGATCACTCTAGCTGAATTGTGTCCCCCATATTTTAGTAAATTTATAAAAGATAGATAAAGATCAAGGAATTTACAGAATAATTTGAGAAAGTGGAAACATGAACTTAACAAAACTATTCTCCAAAAGAGATCTTTTTGCTTAGCCCATGAAGGTATTTTACTCCCAAAGGATCATTCAGAAATTAATTACGTCCCTCTTATTAACCATTATTTTAAGTTTAAATATTCATCTTTGTGTGAATCTTTACTGTCCTCAAAATTATTTGTATTCATTTTCCAGATCAAGTCAGAATCAAAATGAATGTTCTATATATTTATTCCATGTGTATATCTACTATTGGCCACCATCTTGGACGCTATCATATTATTAGTGTGTTGTCCAGTGATATCACAGTGCAATCTTTGTGATTCACCAATCAATATATCTCTTAAATCAAAGAATGCTAAAATATTTTCAGTGGATGCTCTTACAGGGATTGGTGATCCATACAAAATGAGTTTTGCTATCTGACTATGAATGGTTAAAGCAGAGATTATTGTAAGCTACAGGTAAAGAGGGGACATTTGAGAGCAGCCTAGAACTATGTCTTGTTTATATCTATTAAATTGGGTAAAGATGTTGTACCAATGTCCAAATAAGTTGTATTTAATCTATAAACGTTTCTACAAACGTTTCAAGAAACAATAAAACGAGTATTTGTTTGTGTGGCTAGTACGTTTTCTATTGTGTATAACAATTATCTAGCAACAATATGCAAATTGACTGACTACCTGGAATTATTTCTGTGTATAAACTGCGTATTATCAATTTAAATGTATTTTCTATATAACTTCTGGTTATTTCAATCATAATGACATGCATTCGATTGAGAATCTTTATAAAAGAGTGGGTCTAAGACGATTTACATTTGACAAATGCATTTCTTACCCCACCCATATATTTGTGTGTTTACACGGGACCTGCGCAGGTTTAAAACATGACAACATCGTGCATTGTATCCAGCACATTTCAAGTTTTAAAATAGTATATAACAGCATTGGTACATCGAGGTCGGATGCAGCAACTCCTTCAATAACCCCCTTGTGTGATTTCATCTAATTGACTATGTTGTAAGAAATAGGGGATGGGGGCATTTTCAAGTGCAGTCTAGAACTGTGTCTTGTATGCACATGTATATGCCAAGATAAAGAGTGAATGTGTTTTACTGAATTCCAAATAAGTTGTATTTAATCTGTAAACGGTTATACAGACGTTTCAAAGAACATCAATGCGAAAATTTGTTTGTGTGGCTAAGTATATTACTGTTAATAAAACACCTCATCCACCACATTCAAATTGGCGAGATATCTGAGCATTATTTCTGCGTATAATTGATTGAAATGTGTTGTGTATATCTCTTCTGGTTTATTCCAGAGTAATTTAATGAATTCGAATGAGTACATTCCTACGTCATTGGGTTTAAGACGATTTCTATTTGAAAACTGTATTTTAAGTAATTTATATGTTATCTAACCCCACCCACATATTTGTGTGTTTACATAGGACCCGCATAGGTTTACAACTTGACAACATCGTGCATCGTATCCAGCGCATTTCAAGCTTTAAAATGGTATATTACAACATTGGTACATCGATTCTTAGGGGTGAAACGATCTCCTTAAAAAGCCATCTTATTTGAAAGAATTAGACGGACTATGCTGTAAGATACAGGGAGAGAGGGGGCATTTTCAAGAGAAGCCTAGAACTATGTCTTGTTTAAATCTGTTAAAATATTGGGTAGAGATGTTTAACCAAGACCTAAATAAGTGGTATTCAATCTAAAAACGGTTGTGCAAACGTTTCATGGAACAATAATGTGATTATTTGTTTGTGTGGCTAAGTGTTTTACTGTGCATACATTACCCCACCCACCATATGCAGATTGACGAGATATATGAGCATTATTTCTGCGTAAAATTGATTGAAATGTCTTTTGTATATCTGTTCTGGTTTACTTGATTGTGGTTTTATGAATTCGGAAGAGAACATTCCTAAGTGATTGGGTTAAAGACGATTTCTATTTGACAAATGCATTTCAAATAATTTATGTGTTGTCTTACCCCACCCACATATTTGTGTGTTTACACGGGACCTGCACAGGTTTACGACTTGACAACATCGTGCATCGTATCCAGCATATTCCAAGCTTTAAAATGGTATATAACAACCTTGGTACCTAGGGGGGTGCAGCGAACTCCTTAAATAGCCCCCTTATTTGATTTCATCAGACGGACTACAAGACAATTACCTGCCTATACATTGTCTCTTTCAGTAACAAGATAGGCAGGCCTTTCGGGGGATTTTCCCCTTACAGCTAGTGTGTTCATTACAATAGTTACAAACTATACATGTTTCACATACATATTGTCGCTTTCCTACAAAAGCCTTGTAACTGCAGCTTGTCTTAAGGTACAGTAACCAGGTTTTTGATGAAAAGCAGCGATATACAACATGAAAAAGGATATGCACATATTTTAACACCCATAATTCATACAAATTACACAAAATTGCCATCATTAAATACTTCCATACCATTTACATCTAAACCTACGGTAGAATTATTATTCTCTTGTAATATTTAGCGCAGACCTGGAATGACTGCTAGTCCACTAAAGTACAAAATTTCGGTCCAGGGTCTGGAAAAAGATTCCTAACATCATTTGACAATTATGATCAGATTCAGAACAACATAAATCATAATAAGCCAATGCATATTATGTCTTTTCTTCATTAATCGGCATATTTTCCAAAGCTTTTATTTTTTCTTTTAGGGTCATCAAATGACAGTATTGTATGGGAATGGTTTAACATGGAGATTGTAAAGTGCGAAGTAGCATTCCAGGGGGGTACGGACAAATCCAACCAGCATGGCCAGGCTAAAGCAGTACATGCAATTGACCAAACGCCGACTGTCAATCAAAAACATCGATCAGCGAATGGACGATCAGAAAAATGGCATGCCCCAATTGTTCTTCGTTGCACGTGTTATTGTATCGATTTATCGACTGACAATCAAAACAATCAACATGCCAATTGCAAAGAAATTTGTGCTAACAATAGACTAGGTTTACCGTATGTTTTGAAAAACCGTCGGTGTTGTTATAAAATCTCGTAACTACGGCTTAAATTAAGCCGTAGTTACGAAATTTTATAACAACACCAACGAAATACTATTTTGTTTGTCCGAATTTACGTCACGATTAACTGGATAAAATCGTTCCCTATAAACGAACACATGGCCATTGTTTGTATTAAATTCTATGTTGGGAGGAGCGATCTGTCGATTGGCGTTTGGTCAATTGCAAGTGCAGACACAAAGGGGGCCCGGACCCCCCCCCCCCTTTCAAATTTGACCAAAAAGGGGTTATCAAAATGAATTTGAAGGTATTTTTCAATCATAACTTGTGTCAAAGTCAGCCTCCTCTCACTCCCATCCATGGACAAAAGACCAGTGACAAGACCTCCACTGAGATATTTTATGCCTGGATCAATGCTTGCATCTTCTATGCACTAAGATATCCTGTCCACAAATTATTCCACTATTTTAACCCTTTCCCAAACGACAAAAATTTAGGGTGGTCCATTTCAAAAGGAGCTGAAAACAAACAAAATAATTGGTGTCATAAGTAGAAATTGTGTATGTTATTACAAAGAAAAATATTGAGGCAAAAGGAGAAACTGCTGGTTATCAGCGGTTTCTTCTTTTGTCACAATGTTTTCCCAAGTTTTTTCTATTAGGAAGCGTCAAAACCAGATCTTGTTTGGGAAAGGGTTAAACTGTACAAGTAGTATATGAGTTCATAAATGTTTGTTTTACAACAATTTTTGGTGTCATATCTTGACAACCAGCTGTTGTAGGTGGTAGGTATGGCAACAGTTTGTAACACTTATTTTTGAAATTATCAAACCTTTACCAATACCACTCTCTCACATAGATGATTCACATCCATTGGTGAGACAAATGACTTGTCAAATGTCAGAATGGATACTGGCCGAGCCAGGGTATGAACTCGCGACCCCCAGGCTCCTATGTTACCAACTGACCTATCGGGGCTTGGTTGTGACTGGTAGGTATGGCAGCAGTTTGTAACACTTATTTTTGAAATTATTAAAATGCCTCATTCAAGCAGAGGTCGAAAATACCTTATAAAATCATGTAAACCGAAAAAGATGGTTATTCGCATTTAGTTGGGCCTTAACAGACTTCAGATAGTAGTGAACAAGCTTCTTACAGGAAAACAACCTTTTGCATCGCAGAATACCCTTGCGAAAATGTTGCAGTGTCAACAAACCACGACGATTACCGAATAATTATCGCCAGAGTCCGTCATTTATCGGAACAAGACATCGGTCTATAAATAGAATGGGTAATTCCCAACCCAACAGACAAAATGGCGTCTTAACCTACTTCGATATCAACCAAATCCATGCACATTTTTGCATTCTTCGCATATGCATGTCTGTTAATTAGAAAGAAATGATTAAAGTTATTGATAAGTGACCAAAGATGATCTAAGTTGGGCGTTTTACTCCAGATCATTAGATGCAGGGAGCTAATAATATGGATTGGTCTCGATAACCTATTCCAGTGTTTGGTAAGTTTGGCTTACTCGGCTCGACACGAAAACCTAGTTTCGAAAACCTTTCCAAAACCTGATTTGTTTTTTCACAAACCAAAACCGATTAGGCCTATAGAGCCGTTAGTGATTACCGCAGCTACAATGCTGACTGAATGAATTGAGGGAAAATCATTTTCCAAACGGCAAACATTTCAAGGAAAAAGCAAAGTCCAATCGGAAATGTGAGGCATAGTGGCATACTGTCAAATTTGATGATAAAGGAAAACTTGTAGAGGCCTACAATATAGAACTGAAAATATTAATGAAAAAGGGGGAAAACACTGGTTATCACCATTTCCTCTTTTGCCTAAACACTTTCCCAAGTTTGCTGTACTGAGGGCATTTAAACCAAGTCTTGATTGGGATATATAGAGTTAACAGTGTGTTTAGCAACTTTCAAGTAATATTCACTTATAATGAATCTAGGGAAGCGCTCAGATTTATTCATTATCATACATTATTTAGTTATCAGGGATATGTTTTTTTTTGTTTACATTGTCAACTCCCCTTGAAAAAAGTGGATCTGCTCCTGATGTTGCAGAATCTGGTGACCTGACCATGTGATCCTGGTCTAGTTCTTGCATGTAAAAACACACACAAGATTCCAGTGGCTGGTCCATTGGGGGTTGGGAAATTCAACTGACCCCCCCCCCCCCTCCTGCCTGATTATTTCATTTTCATTTACAAATTCAGTCAAAAATGAATAATTCTAAGAAAATGAACCCCCTGTTTGTATGATCTAGCCACTCGGAGATATACTGGATCCGCTGCAGCATTTCAAGGCGGGACTCAGTCCAAAATCTTATTCTTTGCAAGCAACAAAATAGATATATGACTCCTTTTATAATAATTCTTTCCCAAATGTTGCAATTTTAGGTTGGTCTGGTTTGGAAGCTGCAGCACTGTGCAGACAATGAAATTAATGTTGATGACTCGAATTAAGTGCAATATAGTGTAGAAAACATTGAGGCAAAATAAAAAGATGTTGGTTATCAGCATTTTCTTCTTTGTCTAAATGTATTTTTCTAGTCTTTCGCATTATGGGCGTCAAAACAAGGTTTTGTATGGGAAATGGTTAACCCATCACTGGACAGTGACACCTTTTGACTCCCTCACAAGAAAAGGCTTGACAAAACATTGTGGAAAACAAAGAAATTGCTTGTGATAAGCAATTTCTTCATTTGTCACTACATTTTCTTACCCAAAATGTAAAGATTTTTAGCTCCACTGGCCTTTCAGGCCAGCGGGCTATTGTCATGGCGGTGTGTCCGTCGTGCGTGCGTCCGTCCGTCCGTCCGTGCGTCCGTAAACTTTTTCTTTAAAAATCTTCTTCTCAAAAACTACTGGATGGATTTCAACCAAACTTCACAGGAATGATCCTTGGGTGACCCTCTCTCAGATTCCTTCAAAGAATATGGATTGAATTAGAACAACCTGAATTATCTGCCCTTGAATGTCAAAAATAGCAGGTTTTGACTTTAGTTTTCTTCTAAAATCTACAAATATTGAACAATCAAGACAAAACTTTGACAGAATGATGCTGACTACAAGATCTTGCCTTGGTAAAATTTTCAGCTTGATCTGAATTTTACATCATGAGTTATGTGCCCTTGAAATTGACAGAATCGCCATTTTTGGCTGTATTTTGACTTTGTTTTCACTCTAGCAACTACAAATATTGGCTAAACAAGACAAAACTTTGATAGAATGATGCTGACTATAAGATCTTGCCTTGGTAAAATATTCAGCTTGATCTAAATTTAATAGCATGAGTTATGTGCCCTTGAAATTGCCAAGAATTGCCATTTTCGGCTCTATTTTGCTGGTTTTGACTTTACTTTTACTCTAAAATCTACAAATATTGACCAATGAAGACAAAACTTGGACAGAATATATATAAGCATTATATGCTGCCTGGATGTAATTTTCAGCTTGATCGGAGTCTTACATCATGAGTTACGTGCCCTTGAATTTGACAAAATTGCCATTTTCGACTTTGTTTTCAATCTAACAATCACAAATGTTTAATAATCAAGATGATACTTGGAAAGAATCTTGTTGACAACAAGATCTTGCTGATGTGAAATTTTCAACATGATCACACTGTTACAATCTGAGTTATGAGCACTTGAAATTGACAAAATTTCAGTTTTCAACACTTTTTCCACTCTTGAAGCCACGAATATTGACTAATATAGGCAAACTTTGAACAGAATGATAGTGACCATAAGATCTTGCACGAGTTTAATTTTTGATTTGATTTTAAATATACATACTATATTATGTGTCCTTGAATTTGGCAAAATTATGGTTTTCAATTTTATTATCGCTCTAAAATCCCTAAAATATTAGTCAATCATTTACTTTCTTTTTGCATTGACCACATGATTGCTGCTTTTGACTTTGTTTTTGCTGTAAGAACCACAAGTATTCAAAAATCTAGTCAAAACTTGGATTAAATATTAAAGGGCGACGGTAACAGATGGTCTAATTGCAAAAAATGAAATTTTTTGAAAAAATATGCAAAATTTTTGTGTTGACAACCTCGGTATGGTTAATAATATGCGATTCAGACAGAGAATGAGCCGAAATTACAAGACAGATAGCTGAATTTAGGGAGAATCCAAACCTAAATTCAACCCCATCACTGATGGGGTTAGAATTATTTTGAAATTGTTGCACATGCGCATACAGCGCGGACCATGATTCAAACGAGATTCATACTTGAATTTCAATATGACGTCATCATGTATGTTGTGACGTCATTTAAGAAAGTCGCATGTCCTACTGTTTTGACCTACTTTCGATATCGCTTCATGAATTTGGTATCAAATTGCGAAAAAATGAGTCGTTGCTTCAATATTTTGTCGTAATCATTTAATCAGGTCATATAAAGCTTAAAAAGTGTACATTTCGTTTGTATTTGACAATTTTTGGGTCCAAATCTGGGAAATAGTAGCTTTAAAAGAAACTCAGGCCTGTGGAGCGACTCAAGAACTTCAGGTCTTTCTAGTTGAAATTTCATCAACTTGAAATTATTGTCCGCAACACCTTTCAAATTGGAACAGTCCGAAATTTTGTCGTCTGGTAATGGGTTAAACATTGAAACAAGTTGGACTGGCTTAATAATGTTATAATATTTTTTGCAGACATGAAAGAATGGAGATATTGAATGTAAGCTTCCCAAAAGGACTTTATGATATCAACCAGGCCCAAAAGATCATCCCTACAGTACTAAGTTTAGACATGCTTGCCTGTGATTATCCCTCAGACACACAGATCTGCCCATTGAGAACAACTTGATACTGTGATACTATTCAGCTGTTGATCATCACCCAGGAAATGAATTTGTGCAACAAAACAATTTATCTCGGGAGACTACAGAAACATGGACAAAGGATTCATCATCCAAACATTTAGCTAGAACCACATCCAAATGAGGACAAGAGAAATAATGCCCGACTAAGCTTCTTCTACAAAATTTCACAGGACTGATACCAGTTATGCCAGCAAATGCCTGTTTGATGTAACCAATGAGTGGAAAGAGTCTAATTAGCCCAAAGAAATTCAATGTGAAACAAAATGATAACAGTCCTATTGATGTATTATGACATGACTATTGTAAAAACCATCAATTTAAAATCACACGGTACAAAACTTTTGTTTTTTAATTAAAGAGAAGGGTCCAGGACAGAGTACTGTGACTTGAAGTGCAAAGACAATCGATGGCCTCAGAAATTCCATCCCATGTCTGGACTGATAACTCCGGTCTCCCGTGCTGCAATTATACCAAAAGGCTGTGCAGCGTAGAGCATACAAATACAGAGACCCCATCTCCTTGTGACATTATTGTGTGTAAGATGAACCTCCATTTAATGAACAAAAAAGAATTCACCAAGAAATGATTCTCAATATTGAAGGAAATTTCTAAAGCAAAACTATTCCAACTAAATTGATAGCAGTTTTGCATTACAAACAACTGGTTTTGAATACAAATTTATTGTTCAATGTATTATAAGTGTAGTAACAAATGTATATGGAAACTAATTTGGTTTCCAAAATAAATCCTTTGTAGGGCAAAATCTATCAGCAAGCAATTTCTTCTTTTGCCTCATGGTTTTCAAATGCTTTTTGTAAATGTCAAAAGGCAGTCTTGTTTGGAAAAGGATTAAAACCTATAACAATAAATGATGATTGTTTACATGTGTTTCTGGACATACCAATCAAATCAACAATCTTTGTGTGGAATCATGTGACATAATCATTTAAGCAAACTGCTGTAAATAATTCTTTCGATAAAGGAGCAATTTTTAATCAGTTTGAAGCAGAGAAGATAGAAAATTGCCACAAACTTGATCAATGTGAGCAATCATTAAAAATAAAGTGATAAAAAGTTATTGGTGAACAAGTAAAACTGAAGCTGGTGGTCAATAACTTTTTAACAATTGATTTTCAAAAGACCTACCGCGTCCAGCTAATACCCATCATATTTCTGCCTTTTCTGCTTCAAATTGGTTTTAAATCAGTCTTAACCCCTTCCCAAACAAGACCTTGTTTTGACATTCCAAATAGAAAAGGTTTGGGAAAACATTGAGACAAAAGAAGAAACTGCTGATAAAAAACCAGCAGTTTCTCCTTTTGTCTCAATATTTTTATGCCATATTTTACACAAATTCTATCTTTAATAACTCATATTTTGTCATTTGTGACAGTTTTTGAAGAGGAACACCCTAAAAATGTTGCAGTTTGGGAAATGGTTAAGTTAACCCATTACCAAATGACAAAATTTGGGTTTGTCCAAACTCATTTACAAATGACAATTTCAAATGATAGGAATTTTTACATTTTTTGTCTTTTTTTAGTAGTAAAACAATGCGAAAAATGAAGAAATTACTTGTCACAAAGCCATTTTCATGTAGGGAGTAAAAAAAAACGATTGAGTGGTAATAATGGGCAGGCCTGTAGGAAGCAATTTCATATTTGGGGGGATTGGGGTGGGTGGGGAGGGCTAAAGCCCTTGTCCCGAAAATTGGGGGGGGGGGGGGGGGGCTAATTTGGAATTTCCCAAAATTTTCGGTGTAAAATTAAGAAAATTTGGCATTTTTGGCCAACAATGGGGGGCTTAGTCCCCCCCCTAGCCCCCCTGTTCCTACGAGCCTTATGGGTTAATAGAATTACAGTCGACACTTGTTGTGTCGAAGTCCGAGGGGCCGTCAAAATACCTCGACATATCCAGAGTTCGACTCATCCGATTTTGTTTGGCTTCGATAAAGTTGATATTTGACCATTTGTGAAACTAATCATTTAAGATTATTATTGAAATATAGTAGGAAAAGGAAAGAAATTGCTCGTTTGGAGCAATTTCTACCCTTTTCCTACTATATTTCAGTTCGAAATTATTTTGTTTGAAAAAAAGTTATGGCCATTGATGAGGACGGGACCAGATTTGAACTTCGACTTAAGGGAAAATTCGACTTGTCCGATGCCGACATAACGAGTGTCGACTGTATTAACCCAATCCCATTACCACACAGTGACTCTTTTTGATTCCTCTAAAGCAAATGGCTTGGGTAAACATTGTGGAAAATGAAGAAATTGCTTGAGACAAGCAATTTCTTCATTTCCCACAATGTTTTCTACCATGAAAGACCAATGAAATAGAAATTTCATTTACATGAAATTGTCGTCTGCATCATCTTTCAAATTGGAACAGTCCAAAATTTTGTCGTTTGGTAATGGGTTAAAGATTTTCTCCAGTTGTTGTGATGTGTGATTCCCAGCCGTGATTATGTCTATTGATGATAACTTTATTTTAAGGATAGCAACATCATTCAATAATAATGTTTTTAAGTACATGGTATGGAAAACATTGCAACAAAAGATGAAAATGCTGTCAATCAGCTTTTCTCCTTTTGCTTCAATATTTTTGTTCATGAATCCTTTCTTTATCAAAGTCTATCAGGTTTGAATTTGGACCAGTCCAAACTTTTGCTGTTTGGGGAATGGTGAATGTATGGATCAACACATTTAGGTAGAAGATCTTAGTTCTGATATTCTGCATTTTCTTTTTTCTCTGAAAGCTTTCTAGAAGGCATTTTAAATTGGATTGTCAGAACCACTGTTTTGGTTGACCCATTTCCAAATCATTTGACAAATGACAATTATTGTAGACAAGTCTTAAGTTACAGACAACAAAATAAGCCCTACCGGCATGTAGATCTATGGAATTTGTTCATTATAGCAAGGAAAGCAAATAGAGAAAAGAAGAAAATGCTTATTCTCAGCATTTATACTTTTCTGTCAGTGTTTTTTCAAAGGCTTCTCAATAAATTGCTTGGAAAAGAGCTGACTGAGCAATCAGGGCATGGGTGAAGACCAAAAGAAAAGAGAACATTCTTTCTAGTTGTTTATTTTGAAGATCAGTTTCTATGCATATTTAAGATTGGTAAATAATTTGAATTCCTAAGCCAATATCAAGTGTGATCACCAAAGGATTTTGGGAACATGTTTTATTTAAAAAGTGATGTAGAGAAAATACATGTAATCAGAACTTTTATATTTATTAGCATAATTATCATTAACTTTTTTTTCCAAGTTACACAATTTTAGCCAGATTCAATTTGAAAGCTGCTGCTAGAATACAATGGAATGGATGTTGAGGACGATGGAATTTGTTAAAATATAACACAAAAAGCTTTGTAGCAAAAGGAGAAAATGCTGGTTATCAGTATTTCCTTCTTTTGCTTCAATGTTTTCATAAGCCTTATGATCCATTCGCTGCATCAAAAAGCGTCATTGTTCTGGAAAGATTAAAGGCACAACCCTATGTGACAGGATTTATCCTTTCCAAAATAAGTTTTAGACTCAAATCTGGATTTTGCTGGAAGAATTTGTGAACAACATAGCAGATGAGATTTGAGATAAAAGGAGAAAGTTCTCAATTATCTTCTTTCTTCCTAGCTCTTTCCAGGCTTTGTTATTAGGTACATCAAAGCTTGTTTGCAAAATTGGAAAAGGGTAAGCATTGTTACCACAAGTACATATTTTTCTTAAGACTTTTCCTGCAATATTGATTGAACTAAATACTATTCATTACCCAGTTACCAAACGACACATTTTAAGATGAGTCCAAATTCAAAGATGATGCAGACGACTTTTTCAAGTGAATGAAATTTTGAATTTTTTGGTCTTTTTATGTAGAAAACATTGTGGTAAATGAAGAAATTGCTTGTCACAAGCAATTTCTTCATTTTCCACGATGTTTTCCTAAGTCAATTTCATGTGAGGAGTCAAAAAGAGTCACTGTGTGGTAATGGGTTCATCAACATTTAATTCTTTTCTAGTGATGTATTCTTAGTTATTACTTTGTCTATAATAATCATTTAGTTAAACAGCGAAGACCCACTTTGTCTGCAAAAGTTTTAAACAATTTTACCATGAGCATTATGTATTGTAGATCTGGCCCCGGTTTCTCGAAAAAACTTAAGTACGCTCTCATGCTCAAATCTGAGCACCGTGCTCAAATTGCACGAAATCCACGTGAACTTCAATCGAATACCCTTCAACGTTGGAGAGTATTCCTTTGAAGTTGAGCATGTTCTCATGAGAATGTACTTAAGTTTTTTCGAGAAACCGGGGCCTGATGATTAAATTACTCAATTATAAGAATTTCATTCTTCTGTGCTTGCTGAAAAATGTTCTCATGGTCATGTTATGGTTACCAATATATTTTCTAACTGTTGAAATTTAGCAGTCATCAATAAAATAAATTATTTCATACACATCAACAATATTTTACTAGTTCTTATTCATATGTCCTTTACCCTTTCCAGAACAAGGCCTGGTTTTGAAATCCCTAAGAAAATAGACTAGTGAAAACATTGATGTAAGATAAGTCAAGAAAATGCTGATAATCAGCATTTCTTCTTTGTTTCAATATTTTCTATGCTGTTTTATACACAAATTCTTTCATCATCATCATGCATTTTGTGATTCACAGCAGATTTCAAATTGGACCACTCTAATATTTTGTCAACTGGGAATGAGTTTAGAAAGCATTGTCAAACATCCAGATTAAAGAAGAGAAAAGTGGTTCCAAGGCTTGATCCCTGGCAGAGGCAGACATCCTGTCGGACAATATTGTTCGATAATTGTTAACCAATGTGGACGAGCAGCTGAAGGCTAGGTTAGGATGTTGTGGTAGAACTGGTATGAAAAATTGCAAGAATCCATGGTTAGGTGCTCCAGCTGCCACAAGATGACCAAAGCAGTTGAAATAGGAGTTAAACCCAATCTATCAATTCTGGAATGTCTTTCTTCAGAACTATCACAGTATCCAATTTGAGCTTCTAGCTGACTACATTTAATTAAGTAACCCTTTCCCAAACTGCAAAATTTTAGGTTGATCCACTTCAAAAACTGCCACAAATGACAAAATATAAGTTATTAAAGCTAAAATTTGTGTAAAATATGGCATAGAAAATATTGAGAGAAAAGGAGAAACTGCTGGTTATCAGCAGTTTCTTCTTTTGTTTCAATGTTTTCCCAAGTCTTTTTATCCGGGACGTCAAAGCCAGGACTGAGGTCTTGTTTGGGAAAGGGTTAACATGTACTGGTGAGAGACAAATTACTTTTGTCATATGTCAGAAAAGATATTGGCCAAGACGGAGTTGTTGGAACCCACAATCCCTGGATTGATAGACTCCGATGTAATCACCTGAACTATCCAAACTAGCAGCCTCAGATTGGAATTATTGAATGAAAGAAATGCTGCTGATAACCTTAATTTTCTTATATTTCTCCTTTTCTGGGCTATAATGTACACACATTCTATTGGAATACATGAAAATTATGATGTTTTGTTGAAAGGGCCCAGTAAAACATGCCCTTCCTACATGTAGATAGGAACTTGAAATTACCTCCCTAATACAGAAAGCTTTGGAAAATATTCAGACAAAAGAACAAACTGTTGGTAAACAGTATTATGATGGAGTAAAGGCTTCTTTCAGCATAATTAAGATTAACTGTTGGTTAAACTCTATGCCGTGGGTACTCAGTTGAATTGTCTTGTCCAGAAGATTCCAATGGGTACCCACAAGATAGTGTTTGAATTAATAAAAATTAAAATGTTTTCAAACCCTCTCATTTGCTTTCGTCTGCAAGTCATTGAGCTTATGTTTATTTCAATCATTGCACTGGCAGGGTTATGCACTGTTGTATGACTGTGATAAAAAAGTCACTGACATTTTTCCTCTGTTCAAATCACATTCTTGTGACAAGGTACTGTATGATCCAATTTCACAATAAATGTACATTCGCCCTGCTGAAGGCCTGAAGCATCAACATGCTTACTGACATGACAATTTGCATGTTTCTTAGCATCATAAATAGAGTCAGATGTTATATGTTCTATCTTCTTTCTGTATGGCAAACTTCTCATCTTCATATTGTTCAGTTTGTTGCTGTAAGACCTGAAATTGAAAGTATTCATTCATCTTTACTCCTTTTCATATCTTCTTCTGTACATACACCCTTTCCAAAACAACAAAATGTTGGCATGCACCTGGTCCCAATTAATTTGAAATCTCCTGTAGATGACAAATTGAATGTAGCTAAAACTATGATTTCAGTGTACAATACAGCTCTGAAAATGCAAAACAATGAAAAATGTTGATGATCAGCATTTCCTTGTATTGCCTTATTGTACCTATAATAAGGAACAACAAACAGTGTCAATGGGTGGGAAAGGAGAAAAATAATTAATGTTTTTATATGAATAATATTTCTGATGTTTTCATCTCAAATGAACATGAAAAATCACTGAGCTATTGTGGTCACTTTCTGTCTGACCATACATAGGCAACATATACATGTATATTATACATGAATGACCATGATTTTTTTTATCAAATTCTTTTATTGTTCTTATTCGTCCAGAAAGTTAGTTACATTGAATTGTTGGGCATTGAATCTCAAATACTGCAGATTTTAACTTTGTTTTACCTCTTTTATTTACAAACATTGAATTATCAATACAAGAAAATTGACTTGTGGAAAAAAAACCACTTGAAAATGGGTAATAGAATGTTAGATTGATGTGTCATCACTTCATCCTAACTAGAGCTCTGAATTTCACATTGAAGACAGATATAGGGGTTACTTACTGGTACATGTACATTGTCTGTCAGCTGCGTTTGGTCTCGGACACTGTTACTGTAACACCAACATTACTGTCCTCAGTTATCACAAGAATGAATGAGGTTCCACTTCATTCTTTGGTCTACAAAACATTGAAAAAATATTTATTTGTAAAATTGGAAAACAGCAACCCAACCCTTTCCCAAACAAGACCTATTTTTGATATCCATAATAGAAAGACATGGAACAAGTCAAAATTGAGTCAAAAACAGAAAGTGCTGCTTACTAGTATTTTTTTTCTTTTATCACAATATTATTTTCTATGCCATTTTGTGTAAGATTGTACTTTTATTAAAGCCTTTCTTATTTTCAGTAGCAGATTTTAAATAACCAGTGTAAATCTATGTCATTTAGGAAAGGGGTTAAAATGACCATCATAACATTTGAGAAGTTCAAAAAAGAACATATATGGTAAGGGATCCAGATCAACCTTCTTATACCTTCTTACATAATACAAATTGCATTTTGAAGTATTGAATATCTGTAGCAATACCAAGTCCCCTACAGTTTTACATTATGAATGAATATCCAGTGTTTTCCTTTTGATTTAGGGGAAGGGGGTCCGGGCCCATAAGTGGGGTGGAAAGGGCTATGTTCATGAATAGAAAATGCAACCCAACTACCCCTTTTTTGTCTAAAAAAGTCCCCGGAACTATTTTCACACACATGCGACACCTTGATATTTTTTCTACCACAAATGCCAATGGGCATAATCTAACATATACGCACATATCTGTACCGATAACCTTTGGTGTCGCATGCATGGGAACATATTATTCATAGATGGGTCATTTTTAAGCAAAAATCAGTAAAATTGTGTTTATTTGACATAAAATGGGGTATTCAAGGTCGTTTAATGCAACAATTGTAAAGACACAGAAAACATTTCTGATGCGGTTGATAGGGGGGGGGGGGGGGGGGGGGGGGAGAACATATTGAATACAAAAATGCTATCACCAATGAGATTTTTGAAACTTTAAAAATGCCATTCTACAGGGACATTTTTACCTATTTGTAAACTTACCACTAAGTGACTTTGCCCGCAAATTCCCCCCAAAAGGAAATTTTAATGCACTTTTAACCAATTACTACACAATGACGCCTTTTGACTCCTATACAAGAAAAGGTTGTGATGGCATTGTGGGAAATGAAGGAATTGCTTATGCCTAGCAATTTCTTCATATTCCACAATGCTTTCTAACTCAAATGGATTTTTTTTAAACTTGATATTGTTGTCTGCAATACCATTCATATTGAAACACTCCAAATTTTTACTGTCTGCCAGTGTCTGGTAAAGGGTTAAATACTCTAAAATACAGTGCTATAAATGCATTCAACTTGTTTGTTCATAGAATGGGACGGGACATTCAAACAACCATTTGAAGTGTTAGAGGCGCCAAGAAACTAATTATAATTTGGATTTATCTAAAATATTTTTTTGAATTGAGAATACAAGTCCCAGGAGGGGAAATTGACCTAAAATATGGGAAAAGGGTATATTCCACAGAGAGTAGGTATAGAAGCCTAAAAAGGAAAAACACTGATATTCCTAGACTAGAGATATTAAATATATTTATTCTTTATTCTTCAGGTTTGAGTAAAATTTCAGAAAAACTGATTCCCAATATCTTTCTAAATCCAGCATCTGTATCATCCTCAATAATCAATGGATCAGATCTAAACTCATATTTGTTCTATAACTTAAAAATGCACACTCATATTATACTAACAAGAGCTGTCCGAAGACAGCGCGCTCGACTTTCTAAGTTGCTTAGTATAAAGGGGGGCATAACTCCAAATAGAGTGGTCCCAGGGTCAAGGGCCCTGATAGTAAGGTAGAGGGTGTGATGGTGAATAAGTATTTCAAGTTTGGGTTGAATCCCTTTGATAGTATGGAAGTTATTGATGTTTGAAAAAACTTTAACCTTTGTTGCAACGCCGACGCCCCGGTGACAGTATAAGCTCTCATTTTCTTCGAAAAGTCGAGCTAAAAATAAGCTCACACAGGACAGTCAAGAAAACTGAAATTTCCCAGTAATTTTATCAGTCAAGCATCCCTACTATCTTCTTCAAAAATCAACAGACCTGAATGAAACTCAAACTTGCTCTGAATTAAACTCATGAAAAATGTTTAACCTGGAAAACTGTATTTTCCCAGTAATTTTTTAAGTCCAGCATCCGGATAATCCGAGTCTTCTCTGATGTAAATACGCTCTTTGATATTTTGATTTTTCGCTATGTAAATAGCGAAAAATCAAAATACCAAAGAGCGTATTTACATCAGAGAAGACTCGGATTAGCATCCGGACTGAGTGCAAACCTAGAGTCGAAGTCGGTAGGGGACTAAAAAAAGATGCGCTTTAACTTTGTATCATCGAAGAGAACACACAGAGAATAACATGGGGTAGCCACAACAGGCCCTGAATGGCTCATGATCAGATTATATATGAACAGGCTGATCTAGATCCCTGTTCCACAAGGCCCCTTAGAGCAAATAATCTGTGTGTGGAATTATATTGCTTAAAATTTTCATATGCAGTATTATTTCTAGTTGCAACACCAGCAATGCTGCATGTAAGTTTACAAGCCAGCTTGCAAGGATTCATTCACCAAGAAGTTTGGACGAGAAATATTGGGGCCGAGGAAAACAAACGTCGGAACAGTTGGGATTACACATGAAGTCTATATCGCGTCTTTTCTTCATTTTGAATAGATGTTTACAATATTAAGAACGTTTTCTGTAAATGCAAATGAAATTGGGTCATTTGTCACTACAATTACAAATGATGGCCTTACCAAAAACCATCGGCATCGCCTTCCTGGTCGACTTTCTAGACTAAGTCTGCAAATACTGTAGGTCTAATTCAAGTCTTCAACTCGTTCATACATAGAAATAAATCTATAATTTTATGGTGCTTTGTTCACTCAACTGAGCCTCCTTCCTTCATTCAGTTCCTTGACACAGTACGCAAATGAACGCTTTGTTTTTAGAAATAAGGTGAAGGTCGTTTTCTAAATAAAAATATCACGTGACGACACACATGTTTCCGAATATTTATGGCATTACGTCATACGGAAACCGCCGGAGGTATTCGGTAATACATTCGGTGCTCATCGGAAATTTTGCCGGATTTTGACAGGAAATTCCAACTTCCGGTATTTGTAAGAAAATGTTTACAGAATCGATCAAATGATGATTTTCATCCACCGTAATCTAAGCAATCATGCGACCGACAAAGCCAAAAATTGGCACATATACAAACGAAATGCCATATTTTGATTTCATGAATTTATTTTTAAGGAGAATCACCAGGAAATTGGTGAAAATCGATATTGGTGGCACTTTAAACCTTTACCCAAACGACAAACTTTTGAGTGGCCCTACTTGTAATCTGGCACAGACGTTAAAATGGATGTTTTAGCAAGAAGTTTTTTGTGAAACTAAAGTGCCCTCTAAATGGCTAATGTTACATTTTCATGTTGAGTATTGGACTGACGGACAGACAGCCAATGGTAAATCAATATGCCCCCATCTTTTGATAGAGGGCATGAAAAGGTAAGATTTGTGTACAAAATGGCCTACCAAATATTGAGGCAAAAGGAGAAAATGTTCATTTAACAAATCAGCATTTTCTTATTTTATCGTTGTTTACCATTGTTTTTAAAATAGATGTAGGCATAGTACTCATGGATCCATTTTAAATTTGGTTCATCTCTAACAGTCTGGATTCCAGGTTGCCTCAATGTTTTCAATTTTTTTCTGCAAGGGACGTCAAAACCAGGTTTTGTTTGGGAGAAGGTTAAACCTTTCCATTGTGACGTACAACTTGACAAGGTAGGGAGATATATAGCGATAAATACTGTAAAATGACTGGATGGGAAACATAGAGACATGCTTCCAGTTGATCTGACTTCACGACCGGTTTCGTTCAATGGTTTGAACTCATCAGGGGATTTTTGTTGTTTTAAGGCAAGAGAGATGTCTTGCAATGTTGGTGTCATTTTCAGTCATTTTCACAGTCATTTTCATACAGTAGGGAGATATATAGCATTTGCTCCCGACAAAGAGGTTCTGAGTTTGATCCTAGGTAGCGGAGCTTGATCTTTGGCTTTTTCTTATTTTTCCTCAATGATTGCCCAAGCCTTATTCTCTTTCGACATCAAAACCAGGGGCCAGTATTATCAACGATCTTACAACCACTTTTTTCTATAAACTGTGGAGGAAGACATCTGATTGCACGAGAAATCAGTTTGGGCCAATCAGGTTGTTGTTACATTAAGTAATTAAGCGAAATATAATCGTATGTATGTTGGTAATATGGACCCCAGGTCTTGTTTGGAAAAGGGTTTAGGATCAATGACATAATTATAACAATATTCCTAGAAAATACAATGAATAGGACAATACTGAATAATGCAATATAGAAGTAGGAAACATGAATATATTGCCCTTTCTTACCCTTTCCCAAACAAGACCTGGTTTTGACATCCCTGATAGAAATGACATGGGAAAACATTGAGACAAAAGAAGAAACTGCTGATAACCAGCAGTTTCTCCTTTTGCCTCAATATTTTCTGTGCTATATTATACACAAATCTTAATCTTTAACAACATTTATTTTGTCATTTTCAGCTGGTTTCATATAGGAAAAGTTCAAATTTTGGTTAACCCTTTCCCAAACAAGACCAGGAACCCGTATTATAAACAATCTTAGCACCAAGTTGGACGAGAAATAATGGCAAATGTCATACAATGGTTGATAATACCGTGATTATATGAGCCTAGTACATGTAACAGGGTTGGGAAACATTGAGACAAAAGAAAATCATGCTGATACTGATAGCCTGCATTTTCTTCTTTTGAATCATTATTTACTCTATCCAATCTTTATCAATACAAATTTTGTCATCTGCAGCAGCTTTTGAATTTGTATAAGAGAAGTTCAAAATGTCATTGTTTGGGAAAGAGCTAAACGAAATATTTTAAACTGGTACTATTTTGAAAGCTACTGCAGATTAGCTGCGATATCGTAGCCACAAACTTGATGGTGGGTATTGGTTTGAAACCCAGACCAAAATTCCAAAAGGTTTTGGTTGCAGTATTGCAACTAAATGCAGATAAGAGATTAAAAACAGAATTTGTGGGGATATGGGCCACAGCAATTACGTTTAACCCTTTCCCAAACAAGACCTGGTTTTGACGTCCCTAATAGAAAAGGCTTTGGAAAACATTGAAACAAAAGAAGAAACTGCTGATAACCAGCAGTTTCTCCTTTTGTTTCAATATTTTCTATGCTATATCTTACAAGAATCCTATCTTTAATACCTTCCATTTCGTCATTTGTGGCAGTTTTTGAAGTGCCAGATCACCCTAAAATTTTGCCATCTGGGAAAGGGATGGTCTGTACAACATTATAGGAGTCAAAAACAACTAACTAATCAAGATCAAACAAGATGTGTTTCTCACTTTGTGAAACACAGATGCCCCCCCCCCCCCATGGTTAATGTTAAGTTTATGGACAGACAGTGACAGACAGATAGACGGACAGACAGACATGAGTATAACAATATGCCCCAGTTCTTTCAATATGGGGGCATAAAAATTTGAATAAACTGTACTTGTCGCTGAGAACTGTTTACATACTAGCAGAATTTCCTTCTGTCCTTTGTCCATTAAGCTTTTATTAACCCTTTCACAAACAAGACCTGGAATTGACATCCCTCATTAAAAAGGCTTGGGAAAACATTGAGCCAAAAGAAGAAAATGCTGATAATCAGCATTTTCTCCTTTTGTCTCAATATTTTCTCTGCTATATCATACACAAACCTCACCTTTGTGAACGTCTCCAGGTTCGATACCCGGCTGCTGCTAATACCCTTTCTGACAAAATTGTCACCCACCAATGGGTTTGAAATCATAACCTAAGTGAGCGAGAAGCTGGAGGCTCGGTATGGGTGTTGTGGTAGTACTGGTTTGAGAAACAACAGGAATCCATGGGTAGGTGCTCTAGCTGTCGTGATATGACCCTGGCAGTTTAAAACAGCGTTAAACCCCAATATAAACTCAAACCTTTGTGAACGTCCATTTTGATGTTGTGTAGCAGCTTTCAAAGTGGAATAATCGGTGTAGAACTTGATCACATATCATTGAAGCACAAAAATTCTCCAAATATCATGTCTAGCACAACAAAGTAATATCCATCAATGGTTTGATATCGTGAACCTATGTGGGGGAGCAGCTGGAGGCTCGGTAAGGGTGTTGTGGTATTACTGGTATGAGAAACGACAGGAATCCATGGTTAGGTGCTCCAGCCGCCGCACTGACCTTAGTAGTTGAAAATGGCGTAAAACCCCAATAAACCAAACAACAAAATAATATTAAATACAGGTGAAAAGAACTAAAATATGTCAAAATGTGTCAACAAAAGAGTCTACCTGTAAAAAGGTCTTTTATCTGTATTTAAGGACAGATCCTCCAATTGTTACTGCGCAACTTACTGCGCATATCCTAAATAACGAAATAAAGCTGTTTCAGTAATTGGCTTTTTTCAGCAAATGCATTTTTTACATTTAGTTAATGTTTGGTTGATAAATGACAAGACCCTTTTCGGTTATTTCAATTTTCTCTGTTTGGTCAATTAAAGTGTAATAGTACTCGGATGGTACATTTCGCTTTCTGTCACGCGTTCAAAATGTGGCGTTAGCGATAGGAAACGGAGCAACAAAAGCATAGTGGTGTCTTTATGAGCTAGTCCGCTTCAGATGGACACAAAAGATGACACATTTTATTATCTAAAGCTGGTAATAAGGAAGAAAATGGATAAAAGAAGTGAAACAATTTCGGACGGAGCTGTGAAAAGTAAACGAAATTTTACTGATAACTATGAAAAACGCTTGGTTTGATATATTTTTCTTTTTTTGTTTCTATAGGTATGACCAAGCACTATGTCTATACCAAAAAAGAAAAAATTCTTACCGCTGGAATATTTTTTATTATCAGAAACGTTGCGAAAAAAGAGCAATTTCAGCTACTTTTGAAAGAATGCTTTACTAAAAATTTCAAAATCATCACTAATTTTTCCCAAATTGATACTCATTTAGACAGAATAAAACATATTGAACACAATAAAGACTTATTTATGTAATCCTAGTCATTTCGAACACCTTTTTGTGGGTATTTAAGTGACACCTCATTTTTGCAATTTTAGACGAGAGTAGTCTCCCTTGAAATTCAATAACTTTTTAATTCGCTTGGTGACCTATAGTTTTTAAGTCGTTTTTTTACTTCTCATATATTTAAATATCAGTACAGAAAAAATAAAAAAAATCTTACCGTGGGAAATAAATGGAGGATCTGTCCTTAAATCCACTTACACAACCTCTCTATTGGGAAACTTTTAAACCTCTGAAAAACATCCAGCAAAATGAAAATTACCCATACATGTCAATGTAGATTTGTGGGGTATTTATTGTATTTTTATACATAGCTCCAGATAAAAGCGATAAAATAGGATAAAAGTAGCAAAAGGAGCCGCTTGCCTGAAGCTAATATAATCCTTTACCTTTCTATATAAAGGCATCTATATTGTCAATAAATTTACTGGGTCCGTACCTATTGTGCTTCACGGAGGGACCTTATAATACTGCAATCACACACACACACACACAATAAATTTACTGGAGACATATCTTTCAGCAAATGTTTTAAAAACCTCTAAAAGCCTATCTGCCCCTCTTTTCCTTTCTAATTCAGCGTCAATGTTCCAATGGCAGAGAAGGGATTTTGGTGGCAAATTCTCTCATGATGAAATTGTATTTCATGGTTTGTTAGTTTTGAAGTAACCTCCACCCACAAATAATTTCATCCTTTCCCAAATTGTAAAACTTCACTTTCCAAAATGAAATATATATGAATGAAGGCTGCTTCGAGGGACGAATAGCATTTAATTTTGTGCTAAAAATGGACTGGGTTTACCGTTATGTTTGCCAAATCGTCGGCATTGATACAAAATCTCGTAACTACGGCTTGAATCATCTTAGTTACGAGATTTTATAATAACACCAGTGACCAACGTTATAGTATTTGTTTGGCCGAAATTACGTCACAGTTTATTTACTAAAATCGTTCCCTATTGGATGTCGATATAAATTAATTTGTGTATAATAACACAGAAACTATTTCAGCAAAGGGAGAAAATGCTGATTATCTGCCTTTTTACGCTCCCCGAAAAAATTTCGGGGGAGCATATAGTCGCTATGCTGTCCGTCCGTCTGTCCGGCCGGCTGTCCAGCCGTGTGTCTGTCCGTCCGTCCACAGCCATATCTCAGCAACCCTTGGACCAAATTCAATGAAACTTCACATGTGAACCCCCAGGGATAATCCCTAGGGACCTTTTTCTCCGTTTGTTGACTTCAGGCTGTGTCATGGAAAAAGGGCCTTAATGTAAAAATTAGATTTTCACAATTTCTCTTCATCCAATGGGCAGAATGTAATGAATTTTGTACTTTTGTGATAAATGAGATGTTCTAGACCATATTCTATAAATAATGTGTGTACAAAATATCTGTCATGGGAAAAGGGTGCTTAATGTATGATGATTTGTCTGTTCGTCCGTCCACAGCTATATCTCAGCAACCCTTGGACCAAATTCAATGAAACTTCACATTTGAACTTCCAGGGATAATCCCTAGGGACCTTTTTCTCTGTTTGTTGATTTGAGACTGCATCATGGGAAAAGGGGGCCTTAATGTATTAATTAGATCTTCTCCAATTTCTCTTCATCCAATGGGCAGAACTTAATGAAATTTTGTATTTTTGTGATAAATGAGATGTTCTAGACCATATTCTATAAATAATGTGTGTACAAAAAATCTGTCATGGGAAAAGGGGGGCTTAACGTATGAAAGTTTTTATTTTGTGACAAACACTTATTCGGTTAGCATAATCCGTCTATGACGGCTCTTGTTTTCTTTTGCCTCAGTTTTCCCAGGCCGCTTCCGCTAGGTGCTTCAAAAGGTGTAACAATTCGGGAAAGGGTTAATCTACCAAAATCTAATTAGCGGAAAGAACTGTGCAACTTTATGTAACTTTTTAACTTTCCAACAGTTATCTTACTTTTAATGCTTTCCCGAAGTTGGCAAACAGCATGATTTTATGGTGTTCCAATTTGCAAGCTTCTGAAGTCAATAAAATTAAGGCAAAAAAAGAAAAACATTTGTGTATAACATAGCACAGAAAAAATTGACGCAAAAGGAGAAAATGCTGGTTACCAGCATTTTCTTCTTTTGCCTCAATGTTTTCCCAAGCCTATTCTAACAGGGACGTCAATGCCCGGTCTTGTTTGGGAAAGGGTTAAGTCAAAGAAGATTAGCTTTACCCTTTTGTTATTGTCAGACTGATAAGATGGCCCAAGGGACTGCAATGAAAGTTTCAACCCTTTTTTAACCTTTAACCAAATGGCTAAAGATCAAAATTAAGACAACTTATATTGTGACAAAAGGATAAAAATGCTAGATTTACCACTCGTTCTCAGAATAGGACGTCGATTTCTGAAAAAGGCTGTCTTCGCTATAAAAATATTTATAAAAAATAGAAAATCATCAATAGTTCAAAATAAGTTTGCATACCTTCAATATCATTTATAGTACAAATAAAAAATGGGTAAAACTCATCATAGTATACAACTGTATGGATTTGGGCAATCCATATTTAAACCAGGGGGTCGATTTTTCGCCTGTCCCCGCGCTGTTCGTTGATGATTTGAAGCTTTTATGGGCAAGTTGGCAAAATGCAATACAAAAAAGATATTTTTGAAACTGATCAATGGTTATGTGCCAACGTAAAAATAAGCAATATTTGACTAATTGAGGTAAAAAGAAAAAAATATCCGCAAAAATATTTTGTCCCCGAATTTAGGTAATCTACGTTAAGCATCATTTAAAAAAATAATAAATAATTCAAGAACTCCTTTTCAACAATGATTATCAACGGAATTAACATCTTAAACAAGCATTTGAATAATCAGACTGCAATATAGACACGCATGTGTTCCATGTTTTGTTTAAAAACACAATAATGCAACCAAGGTACGACCGTTGTTTTAAGCTTGTAATTTACGTTAGTGACATTTTCCCCATACTAGAAGAAATAGAAAAATAAACAATATAGTAGGAAGTAGGATTCAACTTGAGGAGGAAATAGGGGTAATAAATTATTCTTTCATATCTTTTCCGAATTGTCAATCGAGAAAAGTTTCCTGTGCAGTAATTTACGTTATGTAAGCTACGTTAGTGAAAAACACGAAATTCGCTGTTTTGAGCCTGATAGAGAGATTTATTGGTTGTTAAACTGTAGGATATACATACAGAGTCTGAAAAAATCATGTTCCTTGTTTCATTGCTCAACATGTCAGTCTCATGGAGTGTCATTAGAAGTCTGTGACGGGTGGCAGATTTCGAGGTAAGTTACATGTTTTTAAAGAATTTCCACAATTTCTTTACGGTTTTATTAATTTTCATACTATGAAGGATATATTGATACAAAAACTGTATAAGTTGTTTTCCAAATTGTGACAACGTACCTGATTAAAGCACACTTATTAACAAAAACTTTGAATTCGTGTTTAGAATTCTTGACTTACCCTCTAATATTTATAGTCCATTATTACAGAAACCTAAATGTAACCCTTAAAGAAATGTGGATTGTTTTCAAATTTAAAAGTACAATAATTGTCTGACATGTTTTAATTGTAATTTCACTTAAAAGATTGAATTGACCTGTTGTGCAAAAAGGCGATAACGTAGCTTTCAAAAATGGATATATATCTGCTCTAAACGTCTGCCAGTATATCTTTAAGATATCATAGAATGTTAACCTATGTTATCATGGGCTTTAGATGCCGAATTTCTAAATTTACTCGCTTACATATGGATTTTCCCCGTGGAATCAAAGTAATTAAACTCGACATCTTAACGTAGATTACCAAAGTAGAAAACGTAGATTACAAATCATAATTTACTTTTTAAAAGTGTCACATTGCACAGGTAACATTAATTGTTACTTATTTTTCACTGTTTTAATGCCCTTGAAGGAAACGGTTTGAGAAAATACTTAAACAAAAGACAAAAATGCTGCTATTCAGTTTTTTTTCTCTCTCTTTGAATAATTATTTTCTAAGCTATATTTCAAATTAATTCATTCAATATCCACACCCACTTTGCCATCAACAGAATCGTTTGAATTGCAAGGCTGAGTGTTTGCTGTTTGAGAATTTGTCCCTGTTGACCAGCTAATGGTTAAGCTTGATGGCATTGTACGCATAATCATTCCACCATGTGCCATGTGTCGAGGTTGTTGCAGATACACTATTCTTGGAGAGTGCATTAACAAAATAAATTTAGACACTTAAATGTTCTGCCTCAATGGGTACATTAATATGGATGCGTTCGTTTCTTTCTTTCATTTTTTGATATTTTGTAAACAATATTCATTACAAAAATAAAGATCCGCGCAAATTTGACCTTTGCATCACATAGCCTTTATAATTATTATATTCTTAAAAATAATATTAAATCATATAACATACGCATTCTGAATATGGATAATAAAGGGAAATTTAAGACTGGTCTAAATCTAAACCCAAATTTGAAGGTGAAACAAATGTTACTAAAAACAGACAGTGTGCTATTAAAACATAGAAACTTTTCAGGAAAAGGAGAAAATACTGACTATTGGCATTTTCTTTTCCGTTATCTATTTCTTGCTTTCCATTCTAGAGGGTGATCAGAACCAGGATTTCGGAGGAAAGGGGTATTATTCTTTGTGTATGATATCCTTTCTTTTCGCTTGTGCACATCTAAGATTGTTTCGAAAATTTACAAGGAACTTTTTTCAAAAATCATTATACCTATTTAATAAAAGGTTTTGATATTCAGAAAAGAATCGTGAAAGTTAAAATATTATCGTGGAGAATTCCAGTCTATAATTTTTAAGTTGTTACTGTTCTTGTTACTGTCTACGGTAAATAAAGTTTCCCTAAGACAATTTTACATTCATAAATGGCTGAAAACTTCTTCCCAGATATTTTTAGCATATTTGTAGTCTTTTCCTTGGCACCCTAAGATTTGTTAAGCTCAAATAAGTCATTTATAATTTGGTGTAATCTACTCTATGTCGTGATTTAATCTACGTTATGAAGAGGACATGCAATTTTGAAAGTAAAATTATGCAAACAATCTCAAATAATAGATACTTTTCATATATGTTTAAATAGTAAATTACATTTATTACAGGATTACAGTTGTAGATCGACAACTTAATAATTTTTTATCTTCTTTATTTTTTAGTTTCGAAAGAATGGGTATTTTCCCCGTCGATAGATCTATCAAACTGACTATTTAAAGACTGAGAATAGGAATTCAGAATAAAAAATAACAAACCCTTTCAGTTAGAATATCAAGAAATATGATAAAATCATTTCTTACAGTAAAATGTAAAATAATCCGTAAAATATTGTCAATTATTTACTCATAACGCAGATTACACTTCATTTATACCAGAGTTAAGAAATAGTATTGCAAAAATAAAAATCATTGTATTTGAGTTCTGATATTTCGCATTATTGTTCATAAATGTTTGTTCTACGGAATTAAAAAGAAAAACAACGGTTTTGAAGAAGTTCATTTTTGCTCAATTTGCAAATTGGAATCGACGTCCTATTCTGAGAACGAGTGTACGTGTTAGCATTTTCTTCACTAGTTTGATGTTTTCCTAAGACAGTTTTAAAGACATCAAAAACCAGGCCTTAATTGGGATAGGGTTAACCCATTCCCACACAGTGTCTCTTTTTGGCTCCTCACGAGAAAGTAGCTTTGGAAAACAATGTGGAAAATGAAGAAATTGCATGTGATAACTGATAAGCAATTTCTTAATTTCCCTCAATGTTTTCTATTAACCAAAAAGACGAAAAAATGTAAAAATTCATTCACTTTAAATTGTCATAGAGATCTGCAACATCTTTGAATTTGGACCTTAAAATTTTGTCTTTTGGTAAATATGTTAAACATGTTCTATTATAGTTTTAGAGGTGACATATCAATTACTATTGACAAGGCTAAATAAAAAACATTCATAAGAAAAAAATAAATATAGGTATTATGATTGAGACCCCTGGTTAAAGTTAGTTTTATTATTATTATTTATTCAAATTTATTTATTTATCTAATTACCGTAATTATTCTAATAAACGCCCATATTCTAATAAATGCCTATCCCCCAAAATTCAGCTGAAAATCTGCATATTTCAAGGACAATTTAAGTGGGGAAGGGTGATTCTAATAAACGCCCATCCCTAGATTCTCGATTAAAATCGTGCAAGTCATAAACAAAGATTACTTCCAAAAGCAATGAAAGAGAGGATTTCCTGTACCCAAATATATTTACACTGAAGGAATTTCATCCAAAAATCGTATTTTACTGTCCTTGTAAGAAAACTTAAATAACCTTTCCTTGATTAACTTAGAGTCCATGAATTGACATTTGATTCGCATATTTTGACTAACAAAATTAGAATTCCTCTAATAAACGCCCACCCCCAAGTTTTCTATCGAGCACTTTTCTAATAAACGCCCGGGCGTTTATTAGAATAATTACTGTAATTCATTTATTATATCTTTTATTTATTTGCCGAACAAGGTGTTTCTAAAATTGTTTGAATTGAATCATAAATCCTGATCCATACCCTATGTTGTAAGACATCTAGATCTAGATGATTCGAATGAATGCTCACAAGGTCTGCTTATGTCAGAGGCGGATGCAGAGTGGGTTCAGGGGGTTCAAATGACCCCCCACCCCCATCTGTTGCCTGATTATTTCATATTAATACTGAAATGAAATTCAATCAAAATTATGTAAATCATGTAATAGCGATGAATTTTGACTTTTGTGCTAAAATAGATCAAGTTTCCTGTTAAGTTTTGATAAATCGTAGTTATAAAAATATTGTAATTACAGCTTGAATGAAGCCGTAGTTACGAGATTTTATAACAACACCTACGAAAAACTAATGTTTGTTCGAAATTACATCATGGTAACTAGATAAAATCGTTCCCTATTCTAGGAAAACTATGTCATGTTTAATTCAATAAAATCATTCCCTATTGATAGCTTGTGCTTTGATGTTCTTTGAATAAAAAATGATAAATGTAGCTCTACAGTACAGTGTTCCTACTGATTCTTAAATCTGATTACAAGCCATTATCTTACAGGTTTTGATAAGAAACAAAATACCACTCGCAAAAATTAGGGGTGCAAGATTCAATTTTGGAGTACAAAATACCAACAGATTTTTTTAAATTACTGTATATTATGGAAGCGCATTATTTCCTAAAAATATTAAGCTTGGATAGTGGTATATTTTTATGATATCTTTGTAATTTCTTTCGCAATTAAGTGGACCCGATTAAGATATTGCTTCCCAATTAAGATATTGTACGAAGCATGACAGGTACGAATAGAGAAAATCTTTAAAGTGTAAATCTTTGCCAAAACAGGTTTAAACGGTATCGATAATGCTTAAATGAGTAGATTAATCATCGTCATAGGTGCGATTTGGTCCTTAGTAAGATATATTATCTCTATAAATCATTTTTCTCCCTCGTCGGTATTTCTCTGACTTTTCATTCTGTGGATGTAATCAAAGTATTCCAAATGAAAAAGATTAATGTTTCTAAAAATAGACCACCGCTCTAACAATAAGTTTTGGTGCGGGCCGCTTTTGAACTGTTATTCCTAGTGTTTCAGAAAATTCCCTATCCAGACAAGTTTTAACCCTTTCGCAAACAGCAACATTATAGACTATTCCAAATTGAAAGTTGCTGCTGACAACAATATGTATGTTCAAAAATAAAGGATTTTTATACCTCGCATTGGAAAAATGTCACAGACTTGACACCATTCGTTCAAAATCGAAAATGGATCAACCCAAATTGAAAAAAAACCGGGAAATTATCTCCGTTCTTCCTAATTAAGTCCATCATCCGCTCATTTTCCGAATTTTCTTTTGCCTTTGAGATTTTCATCCGCGACATGGGTCCACTTATTTTCTTACACGGTACGGAAACTACAGAGACAGAGCCATTGGCTCTGCCGCTTAAATCCTCTGGGGGGGGGGGCTTCCGGCCATGTGTGGCTCTGTCTCTGGGGTCGTGATTTTTTGACAAAAACAGGTGAGTGTTGTAATAGCCAGTATTCACAATTGCATCCGGATTTTGTGACGTCCGAATATAGGTGCACTTGTTCCGCAGATGTCACTTACTTTTTGCCAAGAATCGGACTTCTCGTATGCTGTTCCCTATATGTACATTTTGTTTGAATGTTTCTGTATCTATCCAGCCTGGTTTTGAGTGGATTAGAGCCGTATCTCGTCTAAAATTTCGATCGCTAGAATCGGAATTTTCCGAGATTGTTGTTGTCATTTTGATCCTCCGTTTTTGGGCCGAGTTCAGTGTTTCATGCATATATTTGGACAGAAAATGCTAGATTAATATGTCTATTTTATTCTGGGTTGGGTTTCTGATTGTATTTTTAAAGGTTCTATCCATTATTTGAATTTTCCGCAGGGTGGTCACTTTGTTTACGTTCGTCGCTAAGCGCGCCGTAGGTACTCGAGTGATCGCGGTGTAGGAAAATTTTATCGCTTCAAATCGCATTTCTAATGGACCGTTTGGATAGAATTTGGATCAAATAATATTTGTCATGTATGTTTTGATTTTAATTGTCCGTATGTTTTATGTATTTTGTGATAATATTTGGGACTATTTCTTTGGTCTTTTCGCGGATGGAAAACAATGCTTTCCGCCGTGTTTGATTGTTGTTTTCAGCAAATTTATCTCCCTTTCCCATTATGTTTTGTAGTCTAGAACAAACTTTAGGAACTCGGGAATTGAGAATTGCTATTCTATTCCCTGGATTCTATCATTTGTGTAAGTTAGAGTGAATCTTGTCTCAGAATTTTTGAGCCGTCGGGACCTGATTACTCAGAATCGCCGCTCAATTCTGATTGGTCAATTCGGCACTCACGAGCCGATGCTCAGAACTATAAATACTCGAGCGCGTCCCAGAGCCCGCTTATCAGCGGCTTGGACGGGATTGCCATAGGAGGCTATGTGAAATTAGAATTTGGATTTATTTTGGATAAAACAAAACAAAGTAAGACTGGTAATAATTTTTGGAACTTTATTTTATTCTCTGGCATTCCCGTCACTCCAACGAGCTGCTGATCATCCCCTTTCCCCATAATATTTCTTTATTTTGGTCTTAGCCCTTTTCAGGAAGAGAACCTCAACACATCTCCGGTCGCCTCCCCCCCCTTGGTTATTTCTACATAACTGAGCGCTAGAGGATACGACAGTCCTAGTCCCTTTTAGCCAATGGTCCCTTGTTTTTATTTTGAAGAATAACCTGACCCTTTCCCTAATTTGGCCCTTTTTGTCCGGAGGACCAGAACATTGTCATTTGCATAACTTTGATTGTTATGCATGACTTTGAGTGTCCTTTTGAAATAATGTTTGTCTTTGGAAATAAGCTAAAGAATAAGTAAAGTGAGTACTTTGGGAGTATGTTGAATTTGGTCTAAATTGTATGAATTGACTTGTCTGTTTTCTGTGTTTATTAAATCCATGTAATTTTAGCATTACATTTGCCTTCCTTTACTTTGTATGAAGTCAAAACCAGGAGCCCCTTTTTACAATGACCTGCTTTTAAGTTTTGACTGGAAACATTCTGACAAAGGAAATTGGTAGTCTGTCCAATTTGCCTTGTCAACTGTAAGCCAGAAGTCCCCTTTTCTTGTGATAATTGCAATCATCCCATTTTTGAACTCAGTCAAAACCGACAGGCCCTCTTTACTATGACGGTCGGACTATTGATGCTTTGCTAGACCCCGTTTGACTAGGGAAATTGGTTGTTTATCCGATTTCTCTTGTCGCTTTACGCCAAAACCCCTTTTTCTGTGACATGTGCAGTTGCCCCTTTGTCCTGGTCAAAATCAGAGGCCCGTTTTTAAGTTAAATTGCAAAGCTTCATTCAGTTCCGATCAACGAGATTGCGTGCAGCAGAAATCTGGACGAGCCGATCTCGGTCTAGATCAGCTAGGAAACTCACTATCATTGGTGACCCCATCATTAGTAGTTGATTTCCAAAGCTTATTACAAAAGATTGCGTGTAGCAGAAATCAGGACGAGGCCGATCTCGATCCGGATCAGCTTACGGAACTTTATCGGCTATATCTGTATCATGGCTTGGTAGTGTTCCAAAAGCTTAGAGTAGCCATTGTAGGTAACCGCATCCTGACAAATTAAAACCGCCGGCTGCCTACAGTGTTCAACTTTGTTGTTCATTTATTTTCTTCTGGTGCTTAAAATCGAAAAACCGGGAATGTCATGCTCCCCTAAGACCATTTATCTGCCTGTTCTAATTCTGTGGGCTTCAAAGTCGGCAGGGTTTTCACAGGATCATTGTCGTCGTGGGTCGACCCTATGTGATTTTTTCTTGTTTACATCATGTATTCATGTACATTTCAACGGTAAATAGCCAATTGCTGCAGCCAAAACATGTGATATACTAACCGAGGGATAATCTCGATCAGACATTGCTTTCCCATGTAACAAAACCTTAGAAATGATTGGCAAACGTAAAGTTTGAGCAATTTCTATCGGTGGCTCTGTCTCTGGCGGCTGGCTCTGTCTCTGGCGGCTGGCTCTGCTTTGAACTGTCGGTTAATTTTATTCTGTTTACAAAACACTTGTCCAAAGCATATCTCTGAAAGTATCGAAGCTATGATCATGAAATTTCATGGGTGGATATATCTCAATAAAGACAAGTTCTGTATCAAAGGAGCATAAATATTCCTTTCTTATTTTGTGAGTCACTGTCCTTTGTTTTCGACAAAAACACTTATCCGGACAAATGTAATGGCGGGGTATTATATCACATTAGATGATACATAGAATTCTTATTTAGGACTGCTCCAATTCAAAATGATGTCCAGACATTCAAGGATGCAGATGGGCGCCCCCACCCCCTCTCATGAGAGAGACATGTATGTATCTGCGCATAGCTCCGAAGTATCAAATATGTAATAGTTATCATTGAAATCTGTGAGAAAAAATATGAAAATGCTGGTTATGAGCAATTTTCTTTTCTCGCAATGCACCAGAAAAATGTGTCGCTTGGGAAGGATTAAATGGAAAGATGTCGGATATATTGGTGCAAATAATAAAAATAAAAAAAAAAAAAAAAAAAAAAAAAAAAAAAAAGGGCCAGTTTCATTTTTTAAGACGTATTTTTGTCTTTGTCTTACCGATGACTTACGACAAGTTTTGGACAAGAAACGCGTATCACCAATTTATCAAGACCTTGGGCCCGTATTATCAACGCTCGTACGATTAATTTTTGCGTAGTTACTTGTAACAACAAATCTGATTGGTCCAATCTGATTTCTCGTGCACTCAGATGTTTTGTTACACATTTTATACAAAAACTTTGTCGTAAGATCGTTGAAAATACGAGCCCCTGGATTATGCGATTGTTGTTTTAACCGATATTTAAGACATCGTTAAGTCAAAATTACTTCTTTTAAAAATGTTTTGATGCCCCTGACGTTCACACCGAAAAATCGTCTGCTTCAAGTCTGTTTTGTGTATTTTCTCAGCTAATACTCGACGGATTTTGACGAGATAAAGTGCACCGCACGCGCGTCATTGAGAGGGACATTCCCCGGTTCTAACTCACTCCGCATCAAATCCCATGGTTTCTCGAAACATTCAAAATGAATGTTTTTGGTTGCATTCTAATAAAACTATGGAATACTTTGCATAAAGAGGTTCAGGAATGACCCTCTCAAAGGCGCGTATGGTGCAATTGCTCGTCAAAATACGTAGAGTTTAAACTGAGATATAGAACAAAATATACTTGAAACAGACAATTTTTCGGTGTGGACCTTTCCCAAAATCACGTGGATTACCCATCGTGTAATTGTTTCTTTGTCAACACCCAGTTTGTCGCCTTAAGTACAGTACTACATAGAATCATGAGCCGTGACGAAAGGTTAGTGTATATTCCAATACATGTAGATTGGAAGAGAAGCTTGTTTTCCACTGAATAAAAGCGAATAATGGCACATTTTGCGCGGTGGGGGCGTCCGTGGCCGAGCCGAGCCCCGATAGCTCAGTCGGTTACGTCGGAGTCTGTCAATCCAGGGGTCTCGAGTTCGAACCCCGGCTCGGCCAGTATCCATTTTGACATTTGACAAAAGTCATTTGTCTCTCACCAATGGGTGTGAATCATCTATGTGAGAGAGCAGCTGGAGGCTCGGTTTGGATATTGTGGTTGTACTGGTGCGAGAAATACCAGGAACCCACGGTTAGGTGCTCCAGCCGCCGCGATATGACCCTGGTAGTTGAAAACGGCGTAAAACCCCAATAAACTCAAACACGTCCGTGGCCGAGTGGTTAGAGTCGCTGACTCAGGATCACTTGCCCCTCACCTCTGTTGGTTCGAATCCCACCAGGGACGTATGAACTTTCATGTGAGGAAGCTATCCAGCTGGCTTGCGGAACGTCGGTGGTTCTACCCTGGTGCTCACTTGGGGTCTTCCTCCACCATTCAAAGCTGGAAAAAGGTCAAAAGAAGGGAGTTCCTTCCTGGGCACGCCCAGTCTACTACTCGGTCATATGGGCAACCGGCAACCGAGAATAAATAACCTAAAACAATAGAATTTTGCGCGGTGGCCGTGAGAGTTCAGTAGCTGTCTCCAGATAGTACGATGTCTTTATCACAGGATGTTCGGTTCCGAGTCACATATTTACTTAAATCGAAATCCCTCTTCCCCCGTCAATTTAGACACGCTGATCTTTGATCATTCAAAGGACATTGTTTAATTGCAGCTTTGAAATTGAACAACGCTGAATGTTCGATGTTTTGCAAAGGGTTTAATCGGTGACTGAACCATTCACCATACACAATATGATCTATTCAGTGTGTGAGTAAATTACTTCGACACGAATTTTGCGACAGATTAATTTTTTTCACCAAGCACGCAGAGACAGAGCCAGCCGCCGGAGACAGAGCCAGCCGCCAGAGACAGAGCCACCGATAGAAATTGCTCAAACTTTACGTTTGCCAATCATTTCTAAGGTTTTGTTACATGGGAAAGCAATGTCTGATCGAGATTATCCCTCGGTTAGTATATCACATGTTTTGGCTGCAGCAATTGGCTATTTACCGTTGAAATGTACATGAATACATGATGTAAACAAGAAAAAATCACATAGGGTCGACTCACGACGACAATGATCCTGTGAAAACCCTGCCGACTTTGAAGCCCACAGAATTAGAACAGGCAGATAAATGGTCTTAGGGGAGCATGACATTCCCGGTTTTTCGATTTTAAGCACCAGAAGAAAATAAATGAACAACAAAGTTGAACACTCACCTGTTTTTGTCAAAAAGTCACGACCCCAGAGACAGAGCCACACATGGCCGGAAGCCCCCCAGAGGATTTAAGCGGCAGAGCCAATGGCTCTGTCTCTGTAGTTTCCGTACCGTGTCTTATGTCGATCGGTGGTCGCAAAGACCTAGGTTTATCCTTGGACTAGGCTATCATGGCTATATAGGGGATACCTGGGGCCTGTTTCATCAAAACATTGAAAACGTGTTTTTGACTTACCAATGTCTTAAAAATCGCTTAAAACAACAATCGCATAACCCAGGTCTCGACAGATTGGCGATACCCCTTTTTTGTCCTAAATTTGTCGTAAGACACCGGTAAGTCAAAAATAGGGTACGACTTAAATATTTTGACGAAACTGGCCCCTGGGCAAAGTGCTACATTTTTTTCGACTTTTCAAAATTTTTACAATAGTGTATACCTTGCAGTCGTGTAAACCATAAAACTTTGCCCGTGAAACACTTTGCCCCGGTCTCCCAAAGATCTTCCGGTAGGCCTATCAGAATATAGATCTAGATAAAAGAGTATGCCTACATGAATGGATGTATTCTTTTTAAATTTTGTTTCAATATGGCTATAACATCTCTGTATCTTCGCTTTTCAACGAAAACATCGTAACTGCTGGTTAAAACAAGCAAATAAAGTCTTGCATCTGTTCCGATTTGGGTGAATATCTAGATTGAATGGTAACGTTGCACGACTATGCCATGTAGATCTTACAAGTACAAAATTGCTGCAGGAGGCAGCATCAGAGAAGCACGGCCTAAATGAACTTTTAACAATGACTTTTCGCATATGTATCTAACTATCTGCATCTACAACAACTCTTGTGATAGGCAAAGAGAAAACTCAAAATTACCTCATTGCCACTCATTTAACCACCTACGAAAAGAGAGCCTCAGAGGCAGTGACAAACTCGAAATTACATCACTGTCACCCATTCAACCACCTACGAGAAGAGAGGCAGTAAGAAACTAGAAATTAACTCGCTGCTACCCTTTCAGACAGATGGCGGTGATTAGTAAGTGTCTTTCCCGAAGACACACCTCTCCTGATTTCAAGTTGAATGAGCTATCCACTGCACTATCAAAGGTGTCAAACATGTAGTTAAGAATAACAGTCTAAGAAAACTAACCAATCGATAATGCAGAAACAATATACCACTTCTTCTTTGAAGAGTGGTATACATGAAATTGAAAGAAACATAACAGAGATATTGGATTTTACTTTGCTGAAATAGCCCTACCTGGTCGGAAAATAGTGTTGAAATAATACAAAACAGCAAGAAAACAACATTATGTAATGGAATTTGTATGTTTGCAGATTTTTGATTCGTCAAAAAACGTGGCCGTGGCAGGAAGAAAGGGGCTTATCAGACTTAGAGAAATCATAAGAAAATTCTTTAAAAATCAACCATTGGGCCAATTTTAAGCAAACTTGGCAGAATTGTTCCTTGAGTGACCCTTCTCAAAACTTGTTTGCAGATTTTTGATTCGTCAAAAAAACGTGGCCGTGGCAGGGAGAAAGGGGCTTATCAGACTTAGATAAATCATTAGAAAATTCTTTAAAAATCAACCATTGGGCCAATTTGAACCAGACTTTGTAGGGATGTGCCTTAAGCCTTTCGTTTTAAAATTTGTTCACAATTATTTTCATTTGTAAAAAGTTATGGCCGTGGCAGGGAGAAAGGGGTTTATCAGACTTAGAGAAATCATAAGAAAATTCTTTAAAAATTAACCATTGGGCCAATTTGAAGCAGACTTTGCAGGAATGTTCTTTGAGTCTCTCAAAATTGATTCACAATTTTTTACATTTGTCAAAAAATGAGGGCGTGGTAGGGAGGAAGGGGCTTTTCGGCCATAGAGAAATCCTAAAAAAAATCTTTAAAAATCAACCAATGGGCCAATTTGAACCAAACTTTGCAGAATTGTTTCTTGAGTGACACTTTTTAACATTTGTTCATAAATTAATAGTTTCGTCAAAAAATGTGGGTGTGGCAGGGCGGGGCTTATCTAACCAAGAGAAATTGTAAAAAAAATCTTCAAAAATCTTCTTTTCATTCTTCAAAAATCTTCTTCTCCTTAACCATTAGGCCAATTACAGGGGTAAAAGTTTTCAGGCATATGCCTGAAGTTCAGGTTTTTGAGTATTCCAAAATGCCCCATTTTCTCGATTTTTACTATATACGAGGGCTGTCCCCATAAATCGTAGACAATGTCGATAAATCAAAAACCTCTGGATAGATATTTCTATTTTTCCATAGCTTAAGCCCACACCTTTTGATGCCACTTTGACAAAAAAATCAAGTTAAATGCTTACATTATACTAAATATAATAGAATTTTTTGCAAAAGCATGTACCGACCCGCGGCGCACGTCACAACGTCATAGTGTAACAACGTCACATTTTAACGGGAAACCGAACGGCATTTTCTTGTCTTATGATTGAACTTTGTAGCTTTATCGCAGATACTCTTGATTTTTTAGTAATTTTGAAATCAATAATTGATAGATTAATTTAACCAAATGTATTTTCATCTCAAAGTCCGTTTTCTTCGCCATACTCTTGTGCATTTTCCGCTAATCGTAATCAGTGACTTCTTTTTACCATTTAACGCCCGCTCTTCTAAACAATCTCGGCCTTCTCCGGGGGCAATATTGAAACGTCGTTTTGAGACTTTCAAAAAAGTGTCCATACATGTGCTATAAACACGTGGCTGTGTATTTTGATTAGTTTCATCTTCATTAAATATTCAATGTGTTATACTGCTCTCCACACCGAAGAACGGACAATTTTACGGTGCGCCGCAATTTTCAGCAACGTCGTCTTTTTACGTCAACGACATTGTTATTCATTTTCTTTTAAAACATATTAGTTGGAAAACGAATAACGTCAACGCTTTGAAATTTTGCACAATTACAAAACATAATTTACTCGATGCGGCTGTGTAACTTTTTTGACTGAAAATAGAAACCAAAATTTTTTATTACGACAGTTAATCAGAAACGACAAGCGGGAAAGGCATTATTTTTTACGTGCGCCGCACGATCATTATGCGCTTAAAATAATGGGGTAAAACTGGATATAAAGGAAATATATAAAAAGCTAATGAATGAAAATCAAGTCAAAATGGACAAACAATGGTCATACGGAAAATAAACATTGTGCAACGTTAATAAGACAAGTTATCGAATGTGTCTACGATTTATTGGGACAACCCTCGTAAATACAGACTTTTCCAGGTTTTCAGGTTTTTCAAAATTTTCAACTTTTACCCCTGCAATTAGAACCAAATTTGGCAGGAATGTTCCTTAGGTGACCCTTCTTAAAATTTGTTCGCGGATTTTTTGTTCGTCCAAAATTGTGGGCATGGCAGGTCAGCACTTATCAGACTTGGAGAAATCATAAGAAAATTCTTTAAAAATCAATCATTGGCCCAATTTGAACCAAACTTGGCAGAAATGTTCCTTTGGTGACTCTTTAAAAAAGAGTGTGAATTTTTGTTTCGTCTGAAAAAGTGGGTGTGGCAGGGCGTGACTTATTGGACCTAGAAAAATTCTAAAAAAATTCTTTAAAAATCAACCATTGGTCCAATTTGAACCACACTTGGCAGAAATGTTCCTTGGGTGACTCTTTGTCTTAAACTTCTTTCAGGTGAGCGATATAGGGCCATTCTGGCCCTCTTGTTTCATTTGCCGTAATTGTCGGCAAAAATAATAATATACAGTATACATTTCAATAACATTGTAATAGGCATAAGGAAAATAACGACAAATTTCACTGGAACGTTTCTTTTGGACGTCAGTTTAGAATTGTTTTTGGGTAAAGAATTACTAGTACAACAATTGAATTTGCAAAAAAACTGAAATTCAAAATAACATGAATTGTTTTTGGGTAAGGAATTACAACAATTGAATTTGCAAAAAACTAATATAGAAATTACCTGCAAATATTACCAGTTATACGGTATTATGTTAACCCATTACCAACCATTGAGTCTTTCTCACTTCCCAAGTGAAAAGAGTTTTGGAAAACATTGCGGCAAATGACGAAATAGCTTGCGACAAGCATTTTCTTGATTTTCCTCAATGTTTCTACTCAAGGAAACCATTTTTGTGAAAAGCAATTTATTCATTTCCCATTTTTTTCACCCATTTTTTGTTGTTTGCAACATCTGTCAATTTGGACCACTCTTGAATCTTGCAGTTTGGTGATGGGTTAGACAGTTCCATTAACATATCAAAATTAACAGTTTCAAAATGCAAATACAAGCTACTGTAAAATCAGAAATGTTCGCTAGGGATTAATCTTCGCTATGTTTGCGAATCCAATAAATTCGTAAACATTTAGCCACGTGAACATATTGCCTGTGAGCAAATGCAATGATTAATTCGTAAACATTTAGCCACGTGAACATATTGCCTGGGAGCAAATGCAATGATCCTACAAGAACGCACCGTCCGTCCGCCATTACTTTGATTTTCGGAATTGTTTTGGTTTTATCGTACAATGTAAATCGAGTAAATAATAAAATCAAACTAGACAAACGACTTTAATGTTCGCATTCTTTAAAATTTCCAATAAACCTTCGCTGCGATGGGCCTTGAATACATCAAATATCACCAGGGCTGTTTGGTTACACCTGTAAAAAAAGGTGTGAAATGTGGTCAATAGAGCGGGAGCGCGACAGATCATCGACAGACAAATCATCGACACGACTAATTACGGACAGGACAAACAATCGACAGGACAAAACATCTAAAAAAAGATCGACAAATAATTGACAAACATCGACAAACTGTTATCTTTTATTCTGGTTGGATAGTTATCTATTTATCTATTTATAAGCAATATTATGCCCAATTCCCCGTAAAAAGTCCATCACTGGTCGAGTTTCAAAAGTTTTCACTAATTCCATAATGTATTGATTTCTCGTCATTTCACCCTTTTTTGGAGGTTTGCGAACTTCTCTCAAAAGAGCAACTTTTCGTAACTCTGTATGAGATTTTTCTGAGCATAAAGTTTCTAAAAATTTGTAGATATTGGGATGACAGGCATTGTTTGTCAGCAATTAACAGTTATGTTATGCAGTTTTCCATACTTTAAACATGATCTATCGAACAAATACGGACTGCTGAATATATTCGATCTGAATTATCGTGATATGATTTTATTAATCTACAGAAGATGAACAGTGTTTGGTATGAAAATGTATTCACGTCGTACATGATTAAATGATTAAAGGATTACGGATTACGTGAGACCATTTTAAACAAGTGGGGCATCTGGTATTTTTTACATATCGAGTTATTAATATGAAGACCGGATGTAAAAGTAACACACAAAACCGATAGTTGATGATAGTTGATGGTTTTATTTTCGTGAAAATTAAACCACATGGTTCACAGGTTTTGTTTTTCGCAAACTTTTACCCTCGCGAACCACTTCAAACTTAAAAATTCGTAAACTTTTGGCCCAGCGAAAATATCTGATTTTACAGTATACATACATGTACAATACAAAAGCATTGCATCTGTATAAGTTTTCTTGTGGAAATACAGGGATTGTTGGACTGATTTCATTTGACATGACATTACTTCTACGAAAGATTTGTTTATATTTTGCAAGTAGTGTGCAGGTAGTGACATCACAGACTTGAATCATAGTACACAGATATGAAAAGAATGATAGAAAATACAATTTAACTTTATCATTAAGGAAAATGCACTTACTTTATGATAAAGAAAGCTAATGTTGTGGCATGTCAAGTGAAATTAGCAATACGCTCTTCTTTATCAGTTTGTTGTCTTTTTATGAAGACAGTAACTGTTGTTTATTAGTAACTTTAGCCTAGAATACTGATAATCTTGATAAACATAGATTCTCGATGTCTGGACAACAATGAAATATTTTATGGCGTAGATAAATTCATGACCAGTCATTTCCTTCATGATAAAATGTAACACTGTTTTTAAGATGCTTTCAACAAAAACATATATATTGGAATATTACAGTAAAAGAGGTTTTGCTCAAAAAGGAGAGGAAATGTAGTGTATGAAGTAAAAGAATAAATATCACAATATTCATATCTAAAGCATTACTGTTGTTATAGTAGAGAGTGAAAGTAGTATCTAAAATACGGGCATTGTTCTTATAAGCCCTTGCGACATAACAAAAAATAAATAAAATGAAAAATCCGTGCTTTACGAACATTCGCTGATAATTGAAAACTGTGGTAATGGTTTTTGATGTCTAATGATATTTAGAACATCCCTCAATGTTATCTGAGGAATTTGCTTAACCCCTGACCTTTAACACATGTTGTAAAGGATTGTCGGCTTTCAAAACAGCACAGTGAAAATCCAAAAATCTTTGAAAAAATATGATTTTAGACTCTTTTTCAGTTACCCCTTTCTTAATTTTCAACAAATGATAAACAAAAAGTAATTTGTAATGCTTGTTTGTGAGAAATATGAATAAATTGAGCATTGAAAGGAACATTTCCGTTCATTTCCGAGCCCACTCACATGTCAAAAACAACCTTAATATGCCCGGCCTGAGGGCCGTGCAACAAGTATCCAGGGGTTGGGTACGGACAAAACCCCACCAGGACAAAACCTCACCAAGACAAAAAACCCTCGGACCCCCCCCCCCCCCCCCCTTGGACAAAACCCCACCACTAAAATTGGCAAAGCGGACAAAACCCCACCAGTCTTATATTCTATTTTTAAATCATTCAAGAATGATTTTTTATTGAAACAAATAAATTTAGCCTACATTTGATCAAGTATTGTTTAGTTATTCTTTGATTAGGCTATTTATTTTCTATTTTTCTCATTTTTGATGTTTGATGAATAAAAATTTTAGGAAAAAAAATAACACTCATAATGCTATTATATTGTAGGGCTAATGTTATTTTTTCCACGGTATGTATTATCATTGATTTATTTTTATAATATTCTTAGATTTATGTGTTTTTTTTTTTTAAGTTTTTTTATGAAGCATAAAAAAATGTTTTTGGAACAAAAAAGTATTTATTGCTAAATCATAAATTGATAATGAATGAAGAAGTTATCCCCGAATATCATGAATATAAAATGATTTTTCCCCAAAAAGTTTCAATTGAATGATGCCTTTGATTAATATTAATACGCATGATTCATGGGAATAACTTTTTACAATTAGAAGTGTTACTTTATACTGAGGTGTCAAGTCTTCTGATGTCATCTATTGTCCTGATTATGATGGGTGATAATTGATTTCTTATATAAGGGAATGATACAATGCATGCCAAATGATTTATTTAGGTGACAAAAATCTGATGTCAAGATAATATTTGGCTTCATCTTATTCCCAGTAACCTCTCCTTTTACCACAGTTGTTTCCATTTTTAATGCAAATTGCCTTATTTGGATATTTCAATAAACACAGAATGGGAAATAAGTATTAAAAACAAATGCTTTTAAAAATACACAAATACGATATAGATCACATTTTTGAAGCTTCAAATAAAATATTTAAATAATAAAGTAATGAATTGTGTAACGTAATCAAATCTTTTATATTTGAAAATATTTTTCTTACCAAATATTTTTTTCTATATCATAAATTTGTTATACTATATTTTATATACTAGTGGGTTTTTGTCCTGGTGGGTTTTTGTCCTGATGGGGTTTTGTCCAGGTGGGGGTTTGTCCGAGGGTTTTTTTTATCCTGGTGGGGTTTTGTCCTGGTGGGGTTTTGTCCTACACTCTCCAGGGGTAAAGATGGGAACGGCAATGCTTTTTGTACACTTTCACAAACAAAATCTGGTTTAGACGTCCATATAGAAAAATCTTGTGAAAACATTGAGACAAAAAAGGCTGACAACCAGCATTTTCCACCACTGATTTGTTATTTTCTCTGTTACATGCAGGCCTATATTGCACACAAATCCTACCTTTATTATACCCATTTACCGGCCTTTAGGCAGCTCTAACAGCCAATGTTTGCTCTTTGGGAAATGGTCAAATGCAAAATATCAGGTTGTTTTAACCATAACTAAATGTTGTCTCTAAGGCGATTCTAATAAATACCCAAGGATCTAACATATAGTTTTTTCTAATAAATTTAACCCTTTCCCAAACGCCAAAATGTTAGCTTGATCCGTTTTGAAAGCTGCAGCAAACGACAAAGTACATGTTACCAGGGACAAAAATTGTGAATAATATAGCTCGGAATAGGCCTACATTGAGGCAAAAGGAGAAAATGCTGATTATCAGCATTTTCTTCTTTTGCCTCAATGTTTTCCCAAACCTTTTCTATTAGAGACGTCAAAAGAAGGTCTTGTTTGAGAAAGGGTTAACTAGATTTTGAATGGTTTTAGTCTTTATCCCCTCTCCCCTGTTGCTAATGCAGATTGTATCTTCTGGAGTTATCCGGATTTTCTCTGGCGAAATTCAATCTTTGATATGTCGCTCATTTACATGTAAATGAGCGACACCAACGTATCAAAGAGCGAATTTCACCAGAGAAAACTCGTATTACTCCTGGAGTAATCGTAAAATAGGAAGTGTACCACAAAATACCCTGGTCTCCACTATGATCTGACTCAAGAAAATTCCAGGATCTCTCTTTTGGGGGAATGGGGTGGGATTTGCTACGAGGGGCGTTCAATTAATTTTGGAACAGGAGTTCTATAAGCAGTTTTTATGTTGCAATTTAATTGTAAAACAATTCTTCGAAGTATTCCAATTTGACATCCTCACGCTTTTGAAGTTTTGAAATCCATTACTTACTTATATGCCAATAAATGCTCCTCTTTTGAACACCCAGCAGACACTGCTAAACGGCACTACCTAAGGAACATCAAGACCTATACCGAGTGTCAGAGAGTGATTTCGTCTGCATAGGGAAGACAAAAAAGTCACACGGGCTTAAACCAGGTTATAATGGTGGATGAAGACGCTATGTAGCATGTTTCTCTTTCTGGAAGACTTTGACAAGATGACACCCGTGGACAGCTCCGTTGCCATGGATTAGGCACATGCCTCTTAAGCAGGTCACAGACCTGCATTTTTCGTGATATTATTTTCTCTTTTGCCGACATACCATTCTTTTATAAATGACCGGTTATGGTGCTGCTGTTTGGAACAGCAATTTGAACAACATGCCGATCACTTTTGAAAAATACCGCGTACAAAACCTGTGCCGCTTTTTAGTTCTTTTGGCAATGATGGACCTTACCTGATCTTTTCGCAACCATTGTTTGCTATTGACACACAAATGGTGCTCAAAATAGTAGATCCGTGTTTAACCATATGTGTAACGCTCAGAGAGGCCACATTTTCGCATTATTTTGAAAGATATTCTGCAACGTTTACACCAGTGGATTTCTCTTCCTTCGTCAACAGGTGGGGGCCCAACGGGCAAAAATCTGTCTATGTTTTAACCGTTTCGTCAAAATCGTATAACATATCCCCGATGAAAAACTAAATTCATATGCTATTCATTGCACAGTAAACCTTTCGTCTTGTTTGGTTATGTCGGAGTCTGCAGCAACATTTGATTTGGTACTACCTCTACGGGATTTGCCTGGGAGGCTCAATCAGGTCAGTTTTGTCCAATTTCATTTTTATATACCTTCTAAAAACTGACGTACGTTCAACATTAGAATACCAATGTATCTAATACAGTTCATTGTATACTTGTGACGCAGATATTTAAAAGCCTCTGCGACCTGTAATGAAGACCCTAATTACATCTAGCTCCAGTGCAGTGCGGTTTTTTTGTTGTTTATTTATTTATTTATTTTTCATTTTGCATATAGTGAAATAGCCAGTGTATATGACTGAACCAACTTGAAATTACAATAACGTTTGAAAGACTGAACGAATTTGTCTCAAATTTTGACCAAGTAAAGTTGACAAATTTCCCGTTAAATAGGCGTAGGCTCAACTTGTTCCATAGAAAAATAAGGTGTGGTGGAACATTAGTACCACTTTTAATTGAACGTCCCTCGTAGAAAAAAACTGAAAAAAAAAATGAAAAATGGTGACTATCAGCATCTTCCTATCCACCTGAGCGCAATGCTCTTTTTACTAACATAAAGAACTTTACAAAGTTTTACCATGAACACGGTTATTTTTGTCGACATCGATGGATGATTAAGATTTTATTTGTAAAAAGGGCTGGATTTTTAAACATGGTTTTATTGTTGTGTCTGCCCAGTGTCAACACGAGTAACTCAGTTTTAGTGTTTTCCATTTCACAAGATCAACAACTCTGCTTTTAAGAGCCTCAATAAATACCCTTATATGGTCCAATAAATACCCTTATATGGTCTTGTTTCTACAAATAACATTGAACAGGAAGTATAAAACGCTGCTTTTTCGACGAAAACATCGTAAATGCAGATTAAAATCAGCTGCAGTTACGAGGTTTCCGTTGAAAAGCGATGATAAATTGATTTGCATAATGTAAAACCACGCATTTAATCAGAATTTGTCTTTATCACAGGTATCTTTACACAAAATGGCGACTTACTCACACAGTGAGGAGACAAGACCCGGATTTTCAATTTTCTGGCAATTTTTCCACCTCTAGATTTACTGTATAAATGTTTCCCCAACCAAGCTTGTTGGTGATTGACACCAATTATTTACTGCTGAAGATCTGTTCCAGAGGGCCCATTTACTTTTAATGGGATCCCTGCCACCCTAATCAATGTTTCATTGTCTTGATTTCACATGCATGCTTGAATGCTAAAGATCAGTCTGGAAATTCTGTTTTTCAGAAATTCATTTTTTTTTAAAATTTCTTATTCTTTAGGAAGGAGTACATCCTGTGTTTTAATATTGGGTTTTAAAAGATATTTAGAATTTTAAAAATGTTTTCTCTCTTTAACTTGAATTAAGTTTTTTCCCTCTCCGTCGCACAGTTACAATAGTTTTGCACTAAGCCCTTGATTTGTTCCCACCTTCTGTATAGTCTACAATTTTTTCACTTAAAGTTTGTATATGTCGTATGCCATCTTGAAACTATGCAGTCTTAAGACTGCACAGATGTTACGGAACTCATTTTGAGCAGTTTCGAAACTGCATAATATATCGATTATATTGTTATTTTGACGTATAACGGCGTTCTCTCGATGCAGAACTCATCTTAAACATATTACTTTTGAGAAGGAAACTTAACAGATCACAAAACAAACCATATTAGGCTGTTTTTATTTGAAAACGTGTTCGGTACCGAACAGCCGAAGTTCTGCACCGAACCGAAAAACAGCTTCCGGTTTATCGAAAATGATTCGTACCCTAGAAATTTCGTACCTTAATTTTACCAGTTCGTCTACATTTACAAAACAATGCATATCGTCCAATTTATAGACAATATTGTCATAATGGAGATATGGTTTCTCAGTTCTGATTAATTATTTTGGAAAATGATGCATTAAGTCGTACTATTCCATTTCGTAACATTATTTACAGATTGTAAATGTCTGTAAGCCTATTCTGTTTGTGAACTACGATTGTATGTATTGTTATGAGCATCCTAACAACCTATCTATAGGATTTTTTTTAAAAAAATAAGATGAAATTTATGTAATCAGGTCTAATAGGAAATTTTAGTTGACAAAGTTGGCATTTTGAAAAAAAAAAAAAAAAAAAAAAAAAAAAAAAAACTCCTTGAAAGTAAGCAAGTTTTATTACGGAACATTTCACCCTTTAAGGGGGAATGATTCCTAAATCTTTTCCCAATAATAGAATTTATCTATATTTTGTGTGTTGAAATTACATGTTATTACCAATTGAAAAAAAATCATTCATCCTATAATATCGGTCAGTATACGTGAACTACCCGGTGAAGCTAAATCATTCATCCTATAATGTCGGTCAGTATACGTGAACTACCCGGTGAAGCTAAATCATTCATCCTATAATGTCGGTCAGTATACGCGAACTACCCGATGGAGTTAAATCATTCATCCTATAATGTCGGTCAGTATACGCGAACTACCCGGTTGAGCTAAATCATTCATCCTATAATGTCGGTCAGTAAACGCGAACTACCTGGTTGAGCTAAATCATTCATCCTATAATGTCGGTCAGTATACGTGAACTACCCAATGGAGCTAAATCATTCGTCCTATAATGTCGGTCAGTATACGCGAACTACCTGGTGGAGCCAATTCATTCATCCTATAATGTCGGTCAGTATACGCAAACTACCCAATGGAGCTAAATCATTCATCCTATAATGTCGGTCAGTATACGCGAACTACCCGGTTGAGCTAAATCATTCATCCTATAATGTCGGTCAGTAAACGCGAACTACCCGGTTGAGCTAAATCATTCATCCTATAATGTCGGTCAGTATACATGAACTACCCAATGGAGCTAAATCATTCGTCCTATAATGTCGGTCAGTATACGCAAACTACCCAATGGAGCTAAATCATTCATCCTATAATGTCGGTCAGTAAACGCGAACTACCCGGTTGAGCTAAATCATTCATCCTATAATGTCGGTCAGTATACGTGAACTACCCGGTGAAGCTAAATCATTCATCCTATAATGTCGGTCAGTATACGCGAACTACCCGATGGAGTTAAATCATTCATCCTATAATGTCGGTCAGTATACGCGAACTACCCGGTTGAGCTAAATCATTCATCCTATAATGTCGGTCAGTATACATGAACTACCCGGTGAAGCTAAATCATTCATCCTATAATGTCGGTCAGTATACATGAACTACCCAATGGAGCTAAATCATTCGTCCTATAATGTCGGTCAGTATACGCGAACTACCCGGTGAAGCTAAATCATTCATCCTATAATGTCGGTCAGTATACGCAAACTACCCAATGGAGCTAAATCATTCATCCTATAATGTCGGTCAGTAAACGTGAACTACCCAATGGAGCTAAATCATTCATCCTATAATGTCGGTCAGTATACGTGAACTACCCGGTGAAGCTAAATCATTCATCCTATAATGTCGGTCAGTATACGCGAACTACCCGATGGAGTTAAATCATTCATCCTATAATGTCGGTCAGTATACGCGAACTACCCGGTTGAGCTAAATCATTCATCCTATAATGTCGGTCAGTATACATGAACTACCCGGTGAAGCTAAATCATTCATCCTATAATGTCGGTCAGTATACGCGAACTACCCGATGGAGTTAAATCATTCATCCTATAATGTCGGTCAGTATATGTGAACTACCCGGTTGAGCTAAATCATTCATCCTATAATGTCGGTCAGTAAACGCGAACTATCCGGTTGAGCTAAATCATTCATCTTATAATGTCGGTCAGTAAACGCGAACTACCCGGTTGAGCTAAATCATTCATCCCATAATGTCGGTCAGTATACGTGAACTACCCGGTGAAGCTAAATCATTCATCCTATAATGTCGGTCAGTATATGAGAACTACCCGATGGAGTTAAATCATTCATCCTATAATGTCGGTCAGTATACGCGAACTACCCGGTTGAGCTAAATCGTTCATCCTATAATGTCGGTCAGTATACGTGAACTACCCGGTGAAGCTAAATCATTCGTCCTATAATGTCGGTCAGTATACGCGAACTACCCAATGGAGTTAAATCATTCATCCTATAATGTCGGTCAGTATACGCGAACTACCCGGTTGAGCTAAATCATTCATCCTATAATGTCGGTCAGTATACGTGAACTACCCGGTGAAGCTAAATCATTCGTCCTATAATGTCGGTCAGTATACGCGAACTACCCAATGGAGTTAAATCATTCATCCTATAATGTCGGTCAGTATACGCGAACTACCCGGTTGAGCTAAATCATTCATCCTATAATGTCGGTCAGTAAATGCGAACTACCCGGTTGAGCTAAATCATTCATCCTATAATGTCGGTCAGTATACATGAACTACCCAATGGAGCTAAATCATTCGTCCTATAATGTCGGTCAGTATACGCGAACTACCCGGTGAAGCTAAATCATTCATCCTATAATGTCGGTCAGTATACGCAAACTACCCAATGGAGCTAAATCATTCATCCTATAATGTCGGTCAGTATACGCGAACTACCCGGTTGAGCTAAATCATTCATCCTATAATGTCGGTCAGTATACGTGAACTACCCGGTGAAGCTAAATCATTCATCCTATAATGTCGGTCAGTATACGCGAACTACCCGATGGAGTTAAATCATTCATCCTATAATGTCGGTCAGTATACGCGAACTACCCGGTTGAGCTAAATCATTCATCCTATAATGTCGGTCAGTAAACGCGAACTACCTGGTTGAGCTAAATCATTCATCCTATAATGTCGGTCAGTATACGTGAACTACCCAATGGAGCTAAATCATTCGTCCTATAATGTCGGTCAGTATACGCGAACTACCTGGTGGAGCCAATTCATTCATCCTATAATGTCGGTCAGTATACGCAAACTACCCAATGGAGCTAAATCATTCATCCTATAATGTCGGTCAGTATACGCGAACTACCCGGTTGAGCTAAATCATTCATCCTATAATGTCGGTCAGTAAACGCGAACTACCCGGTTGAGCTAAATCATTCATCCTATAATGTCGGTCAGTATACATGAACTACCCAATGGAGCTAAATCATTCGTCCTATAATGTCGGTCAGTATACGCAAACTACCCAATGGAGCTAAATCATTCATCCTATAATGTCGGTCAGTAAACGCGAACTACCCGGTTGAGCTAAATCATTCATCCTATAATGTCGGTCAGTATACGTGAACTACCCGGTGAAGCTAAATCATTCATCCTATAATGTCGGTCAGTATACGCGAACTACCCGATGGAGTTAAATCATTCATCCTATAATGTCGGTCAGTATACGCGAACTACCCGGTTGAGCTAAATCATTCATCCTATAATGTCGGTCAGTAAATGCGAACTACCCGGTTGAGCTAAATCATTCATCCTATAATGTCGGTCAGTATACATGAACTACCCAATGGAGCTAAATCATTCGTCCTATAATGTCGGTCAGTATACGCGAACTACCCGGTGAAGCTAAATCATTCATCCTATAATGTCGGTCAGTATACGCAAACTACCCAATGGAGCTAAATCATTCATCCTATAATGTCGGTCAGTATACGCGAACTACCCGGTTGAGCTAAATCATTCATCCTATAATGTCGGTCAGTATACGTGAACTACCCGGTGAAGCTAAATCATTCATCCTATAATGTCGGTCAGTATACGCGAACTACCCGATGGAGTTAAATCATTCATCCTATAATGTCGGTCAGTATACGCGAACTACCCGGTTGAGCTAAATCATTCATCCTATAATGTCGGTCAGTAAACGCGAACTACCTGGTTGAGCTAAATCATTCATCCTATAATGTCGGTCAGTATACGTGAACTACCCAATGGAGCTAAATCATTCGTCCTATAATGTCGGTCAGTATACGCGAACTACCTGGTGGAGCCAATTCATTCATCCTATAATGTCGGTCAGTATACGCAAACTACCCAATGGAGCTAAATCATTCATCCTATAATGTCGGTCAGTATACGCGAACTACCCGGTTGAGCTAAATCATTCATCCTATAATGTCGGTCAGTAAACGCGAACTACCCGGTTGAGCTAAATCATTCATCCTATAATGTCGGTCAGTATACATGAACTACCCAATGGAGCTAAATCATTCGTCCTATAATGTCGGTCAGTATACGCAAACTACCCAATGGAGCTAAATCATTCATCCTATAATGTCGGTCAGTAAACGCGAACTACCCGGTTGAGCTAAATCATTCATCCTATAATGTCGGTCAGTATACGTGAACTACCCGGTGAAGCTAAATCATTCATCCTATAATGTCGGTCAGTATACGCGAACTACCCGATGGAGTTAAATCATTCATCCTATAATGTCGGTCAGTATACGCGAACTACCCGGTTGAGCTAAATCATTCATCCTATAATGTCGGTCAGTATACATGAACTACCCGGTGAAGCTAAATCATTCATCCTATAATGTCGGTCAGTATACATGAACTACCCAATGGAGCTAAATCATTCGTCCTATAATGTCGGTCAGTATACGCGAACTACCCGGTGAAGCTAAATCATTCATCCTATAATGTCGGTCAGTATACGCAAACTACCCAATGGAGCTAAATCATTCATCCTATAATGTCGGTCAGTAAACGTGAACTACCCAATGGAGCTAAATCATTCATCCTATAATGTCGGTCAGTATACGTGAACTACCCGGTGAAGCTAAATCATTCATCCTATAATGTCGGTCAGTATACGCGAACTACCCGATGGAGTTAAATCATTCATCCTATAATGTCGGTCAGTATACGCGAACTACCCGGTTGAGCTAAATCATTCATCCTATAATGTCGGTCAGTATACATGAACTACCCGGTGAAGCTAAATCATTCATCCTATAATGTCGGTCAGTATACGCGAACTACCCGATGGAGTTAAATCATTCATCCTATAATGTCGGTCAGTATATGTGAACTACCCGGTTGAGCTAAATCATTCATCCTATAATGTCGGTCAGTAAACGCGAACTATCCGGTTGAGCTAAATCATTCATCTTATAATGTCGGTCAGTAAACGCGAACTACCCGGTTGAGCTAAATCATTCATCCCATAATGTCGGTCAGTATACGTGAACTACCCGGTGAAGCTAAATCATTCATCCTATAATGTCGGTCAGTATATGAGAACTACCCGATGGAGTTAAATCATTCATCCTATAATGTCGGTCAGTATACGCGAACTACCCGGTTGAGCTAAATCATTCATCCTATAATGTCGGTCAGTATACGTGAACTACCCGGTGAAGCTAAATCATTCGTCCTATAATGTCGGTCAGTATACGCGAACTACCCAATGGAGTTAAATCATTCATCCTATAATGTCGGTCAGTATACGCGAACTACCCGGTTGAGCTAAATCATTCATCCTATAATGTCGGTCAGTAAATGCGAACTACCCGGTTGAGCTAAATCATTCATCCTATAATGTCGGTCAGTATACATGAACTACCCAATGGAGCTAAATCATTCGTCCTATAATGTCGGTCAGTATACGCGAACTACCCGGTGAAGCTAAATCATTCATCCTATAATGTCGGTCAGTATACGCAAACTACCCAATGGAGCTAAATCATTCATCCTATAATGTCGGTCAGTAAACGTGAACTACCCAATGGAGCTAAATCATTCATCCTATAATGTCGGTCAGTATACGCAAACTACCCGGTTGAGCTAAATCATTCATCCTATAATGTCGGTCAGTATACGTGAACTACCCAATGGAGCTAAAATATTCATCCTATAATGTCAGTCTGTATATGCGAACTACGATGGAGCTAAATCATTCATCCTATAATGTCAGTCTGTATACGCGAACTACCCGGTTGAGCTAAATCATTCACCCTATAATGTCGGTCAGTATACGCGAACAAATAGGCCTAGGTAGATCTGGGCCCAGCTGCGGATCCAGGGTTTCTGTGGACGGGGTTCAAATGTATAGGAGGGGAGGTTCGTTTTCCTAATATCACACAAATTTTACTGAATTTCTACATGAAATTGAAATAAAATGTTCGTCCCCCCCTAACCCACTTTAGATCCATTACTGGGGCCTACAAAATTTCATCTGAATTTTTGTTCCCCGATCCCGCTAATATTGAAATTTGTCAATGTTGGCTAACGTAGATCTAGATCTATCAAAAGTTTGTAACAATTTCTTGTACCGACAATTTTAAGTGAACAAAAATATTGTCTTTTGGGACAAAAATCATCGTGAGAAATAAAGAAAATGCTCATGGTCGGAAGTAATTCCTTCATTATCTACGATGTTTAACTTTTTCCGAGCCATCTCATCAACAAACAATTCTGACTTGGGGATCATTGCCTAGCAACGTAACGCCAGGTAGATAGATAAGCAGGTGCGCAATAAAATCTCGGCTTACGAGACTCCACGTTATTTCGCGGAGTTTCCAATCTCTGTTGTTATTATTATGTCTTTGTCAGAAGTGAATCGATCAAAAATCAAAATTTACCCGTAAAAAGTCCTTTCAGGTCGTTGTTTGATTTGAAAATCAATAATTCAGTGAAAATAAACAGTCTGAATGGTTCTGCATAACATACAGAATTCATGCATAAGCAGTTTTAAAACTGGATGAGCAGTTTCGAAACTGCTCATGCAGTTTTGAAACTGAATAAAGTTCCGTATATGCAGTTTTAAAACTGCTTAAGTTCTAAAACGGTTCACAACATATATACAGTTCACACAATTAGATAGAAGATATTGATTATATTTGTTATTTGTTATTGTATCACTCTTGTTTACCGGGACTTACAAGTACTGGGCTTATTTTGAACTGTTTACTGGTTACCAAATTAGTTAAGATCTGGTATAAGAGCCCCTTTGCAGTGAAGACTAACATGGGTCCTGTTCAACCTGCACAATATAAAAGATTTGATCAAGACACATGTTTTTCTCTTATAGTGACTGAATTTCCTCAATCTACTATTCAGTTGCATTGATCTTCCCGTACATGATTATTGTCCCTTGCATAATCGCTGTTCTCACTTTGGCATCACCTATGTCCCTAATGTCAAGCAGCTGTACGGATCCTGATCAAACTTCGATTAGGCATAAGCTGACTGGATTCACTGCTGTCTCAGATGACATGCCATTTTTCGAAATCAGATGTTTTATTTTAATTTCTGGCCTTTCTTATACCAGTACTACCATAACACCCTTACCGAGCCTCCAACTGCCCCCCACATAGGTTCACGATATCAAACCATTGATGGGTGACAATTTTGTCAGTAAGGGTATTTGCCGTGGCCGGGTATCGAACCCGGGACTTCGAATGAGAGACAGATGCGCTGCCAACTGCGCCATGACCGCGGTCGGAGAAAATATAATAACAACAATCAGATTCCAAATGCCGTAAGAAAAACCAACTTAAAAGAAATAGTGGGAAAAAACCTACTGTTATCAGCATTTTGGTATTTCCCTCAATACCAGTCTATTATATATTGACTGGTACAGGGACACAAAATTTCATTTTCACAGTATAACATCTACAGCTTTATGATACTTCAAAATATTCAGACAAAGTAAAAAAGTATTTTTATATCAGCAGTTCATAATTTTCCATGAATTTTCATTTTTAAAAATCAAACCTTTGAAAAATGTTACGCCTCGTCAATCATCTATGGCATTAAAGTATTTTATTTCTTCCTTAATTTGGGAAAGTCTTCAATTTTGATAACAAATTTGATACATGTAATTTGTAAATACCTTTTACAAAAAAGACCTGGTTTTGATGTCCAGTATAGACAAAGCTTAGGAAAGTTTTGAGACAAAAGAAAAAATGCAAATGTTAAAGCAGTCCTTTTTATGGCTATGTTGAACAAAAAATCATTTTATTGATAACCTTTTTTGTCGTCTGCAGCTGTTTTCAAATTGGAACAGTCTAAAATTCTGTCATTTAGTAATGGGTTAAAGAAAGCCCTTTCGAGTTTTGAGAAAATAAAGAATCTCTGGAAGCTGCACATGGTTTCACAGTCAATCATCAAATTCTACACTAGGGAGTGATTAACGGCCCAGCCAAGCGAGCCTGGTAATAAATATCACCTTAATGTATTATCAATTTGACAAAGCCAACAAGTGGTCCGAATTTACCGTGGCATCCTCATGATTCTAGTTCTACCCTCTTGTCTCCGCCCTGCACAGGTACGATTTATCGGACTAAAAACTACTTGGGCTATTTTGTATTGCTTTGGAATTGTAAGTGGGGACTATTGTTTGAATAAGTTCAACAACAGATGTATTTGTACTGACACCAGTGTTGAGTGCCATAACGCGAACCTTACAGATATAAGAACACTGTATCATTACATCAGGGATCGTGTTGTAGACGTGACAATAGTTGGGAATAATTTCACGGAACTTCCACAGAACGTGCTTGGATCGTGCTATGCTGACTCTTCACTCATACTTCACGACTTGAAGAGTCTCAACTTATCCCGTAACAATATACAGCATATTCATGGCAAAAGTTTTCATTGTATGCCTCATTTGGAAGAACTAGACTTGAGTCATAATTTGTGGAAAAATGATTTTAAACACGAAACGCAGATTGGTTACTTCACTTCATTACCCGCGTTAAAGCATTTAGACCTCACAAATGCTTTTGATGATGTTTGGTACGGATCTATACACATGTCAAAGTTATATAAGATCTTCGAAAATACGGATATGACAAACTTGAGAACCCTTCGACTTGGAATGAATGAATTCTTTACATTCTCAGATGCAGCGGCCAACAGCATGTGTCGACTGACTGAACTCAACACCCTCGATTTATCTTACAACAAGTTTGAATTTACGTTGTTCCCGACCATAACACCGTGTCTAGAGAATCTTCATACTTTAGATCTTTCGAACAACAAGTTGAAGCGATTGACAAACGACTTCATAGACCTGCTGAAGAGACTTCCTGACTTGGAGGTTGTCAAACTGGAAGGGAATCCGTTTAATTGTGACTGTGGACTCATGAATACATGGTACTGGCTGAATGAAACAAAGTTAGTGAACGACAAATCCAAGATCAGATGTGCAGATGGATTCCATTCTTCGTATATAGATAAGCCGTTGCTAGACATAATGCCTGCCGACCTTGGGTGCAAGGATTTTCAGGTGCGAGTAAATGGATATCTTTCGCCGAATATGGGGAGGTCAGATTTAGACATAACTGTCGAAGTTGAGTCCACTGAAATTGAGGTCCCTTCTAATGAAGCTGTAAGGGCATTTACTGACGTTACATTAGTTGTTTTGCTTGCGGTCTTTGTCGCGTTCCTCTAATCGTGTACCGTGAGAAAGCGAAAGGACAGTCCAAAAACTTGAACAAGGTGAACTTTCGCAGCTAACTAAATACAAATACTTTGCAAGATGTTGCTTTTATTTAACTCTTTCCCAAACAAGACATGGCTTTGACATCCCTAAAAGAAAAAAAACTTTGGAAAACATTGAACCAAAAGAAGAAACTGCTGATAACCAGCAGTTTCTCCTTTTGTCTCAATATTTTCTATGTCTTATTTTACACAAATTCTATCTTTAATAGCTTCTATTTTGTCATTTGTGGCAGTTTTTAAAGCGGATCAACCTAAAATTGTGTCGTTTGGGAAAGGGTTAAACTATGCACTGTTTGGGTGATATGAATCCCCTCCGCACTGGAGTGATATTGTCTATGTAGTCAGGAGAATAATTCTTGTATATATTTAAGGAATGAATGCAATTTTATTTTTTTCATGCAGGTATGAAAAAGAAAATCTAATCACACTGTATGAATCCGCGAAGCGGTTCATACAAAAGTGTGATTAGATTTTATTTTTCATACCTGCATGAAAAAAATAAAATTGCATTCATTCCTTATAATTTAATATTACATTTTATTACCGTAAATAGTAATATTTGCGACTAGAAAAATGACATATCGTCCGGACTATGTTCAAAGAAGCGGACAGATGTGCGATATCTGGCCGCTGCCAAGGTATTTAGATGTTACGCACGTGCCTTTCCGTTACGAAAACTTTAAATGACGTCATAAAAAGCGCGCGTTACTGCAACGGTGTTTACAGCGAATTCAGACGTCGTAACGTTATTTACCATCCTCTCAAGTGCGTTTTAAGCAATAAGTCTTTGAAATTGAGTTTGTTTCCACTAGAAAATCTATTTAAGAGTACGATTTAATGATAAAACTTGCAGTTTATTACTCAAAATGAACGTAATATGCCGATTTGTACTGGACACATCCATTTATCCATATTGTTGATACCGAAAGAAGTTCCGGCAAAGTCAATTTTTTTTCATGGAGTCATGAAAAAAATTTTTTAGCCAATCAAAACGCTCGGATTTTAATGAAATCAACTAATATTAAATTATTTTTATATAAAATTTTAAGTATTTTCAGACTTTAACTTTTCTGAACGACAAAATCTTGAATTTAAAGTTGTTTCAGACGACAAAATTCGGGTGACCATTGCTCTTTTCTCTGACCAATGATATATTGTTTTCGTGTCACTTAACCCATTCCCACAAATAGACAAAGGCTTCAGGGAAGCAAACAATTTCTTCTTTCTACATAAACGACTAAAACAATACATTTCATTCAATTGGAATCGTCGTCTACTACTTCGAATTTGGAACAGTCTAAACTATTGTCGTCTGGATAGGAGTAAATTTTATGTGTAAATTTCCCCGAATTGTTTCTTTAAACACCAGGGCACGTTTCCATATTCATTGAAATTGCGTCGAAGATATCTGTCCTTGACTTGTTCTGTCCCAATAGTTTTAAGCCATGTGACTCCTGAAGTTATAATTTCCAAACAAACACGCGATTACGAACAATCCATTTGTATAGGCCTAATCGCTGATAATCCGAGTCTTCTCTGATGTAAATACGCTCTTTGATATTTTGATTTTTCGCTATTTTCAAATAAATAGCGAAAAATCAAAATATAAAAGAGCGTATTCACATCAGAGAAGACTCGGATTAAATCGCTGACTGAATCATTATTTCTAACTGTTATTCTTAGGAAAATGGACTTTTGTAAGCTTTGTACATTTTTATAGAAAATTCATGAATCATTTGTTCAATTTGTCGAGAACAAATGATAATGAGTCTTTTTGATGTTTTATAGAATCTGGCTAGTTTGTTACTGTTCTCTAGTTTTTGAACTGTTTTTGAATGCGAGTGTTAGATATATTTAGAATCTTCTTGCTTAAAGTGACATTTCAGAATTATTTTTACATAATTTCACTTTTATTCTATCTGAAACAGCATGTTTTCTTATGAAAATTCTGAAAATTTCAAGCCAAAATATTGAACCTTTTACGAGAAATATATATTTTTGTGCTAAAATTAAACAAATTGTTGTGGACAACAGTTCAGATTTATATAGAATTTGCCATTTCTGTCTCAAAGGCGTGTTTTTCGCAAAAAAACTTATATCATTTCTACGCATCAGAATAAACAATCTTTGCATCAAGACTTACTTTTAAAAAATGAAATAAATGTGAAATGTCACTTTAAATGGTAAATGTTTTATCCTTGTATTGTTTATACATGTATGTGTAGCCTATATGCCTACTGTCAGTTCTAACATAATTTATACATGTGAGCTTATATTATAAGTGCTGTTGTATTGTCTTGCTTACTTAGAATAAAATATACCTATAATCAAGATTAAGTTGGTTATTAATTATTATAGCTGATAAATATTACCTAATTTTAAATAACTAATAACTTTTGAAATTAAGAAATCGGCTGGTCTGATAGGGTATGTGTATTGTCAAACACTATGACGTGATGGTTCTTTATATTACCTCACACCTGGCCCCGGTTTCTTGAAAAAAAAAACTTAATTACGTTCTCAGACTCAAATCTGAACACCGTACTCAAATAACATGAAATCCACGTTAACTTCAATCGAATATCCTTCAACGTTGGAGAATATTCCTTTAAAGTTGAGCAAGTACTAACGAGTATATGTACTTAAGTTTCTTTGAGAAACCAGGGCCAGGGATCTAAAAGATTTTTTTTAAGTTTTAACCAAGTTCGGAGAGCAAAATAAGACAATATCAAAAAGAATAAATGCGGGTCTCGAGATTTGGGAAAAAAAGAAAGAAAAAAATATGATGCAGTCATCGAGTTGCCATTATAGCTCTGATTGGGCTCTTCTTGCATATTTGAGTCTTCATTTGTTTGGATACCTATTGCTTAAACATTCAAGCGAAAGCAGTTATTTTGAATGATTGGGGATTTCATGGGATATGGTGTAGAGTGAGTAAGAATCGGAAATAGCCCTTTCAAAGGTGTGCATGGGCATAGGGCATGGGCGTAGCCAGAAATTTATTTGTATAACACACGAGCGCCGTAGGCCCGAGAGGGGGAGAACACAAGAGGAGATACCCCCGCTCTCAATGGGGATTGGGGGGGGGGGGTCTCCCCCGAAAAAAAAGTTTGATTTGTAAGACTTGTTGTCGTACATTCTATGTGCATTTTGAGACACAAAAACGCCCCAAAGGCTATAAAAACGATATAACTTAGATATTGAAAATCCATAGATTTTAACACTTGTAAACACATAGTTCACAACTTTCTCAAAGCCGTTTGCAGCCTTAGCAGTCGGCGTCCTAGCAGTCTAGCATTTCTGTTGATGATTTCCGGTAATGAAGTTGTTGTTCCGTTCTTGGTGTCACACCACTTCATATTATGGAACAGAAATGTTACTCCGTGCAATTTTCATCCATGGTGAATGTCGCCAAAATTGCTGTCGGTATTTGTCAACTAGTGCAGACGAAACAAGATGGCCGCTGATCTGTCATAAATTATTGATTGAGCCAAGAACGGCAGCACGTGAAATAGCCTATGTCGACTTCGCTTAGGTCTTTGGTTAAAATTTAGCTTTGTTGTTGTATTTCTTTAATTCGCACACAAATCAAGAGCTTTGTTTATATCGATATTAATTGATTCACTGCTTCTGTCAGGTCGTTTTGATAGCGTTTAGGAAGGGGATTATCAGGCTATTGCTGTAAAATGACGTTAAAAGCGAGGGGCACACTTGTCCAAAAATGCGAAATTACCCTGCCCCCCCCCCCGAATTTTCAAGGAACCCCTCGGTTTTTTCCATTCAATTAACATTGATAAAATCAGAGGGTTTCCGACATTTTTATTTCCGTTTAAATTTCAATCTATAGACGGATTTAAGGCCGCAAACGGCCTTTTCGTCCGTACTAAACATACGACCTATTCGCGATTTTTTTTTTTCACATTACCACACCCTATTACGTGCTATCACTCGGGCCGTTGCAAACTTCGTGCAGTATCATCGATAAATGGCAGGTGTACTGGGTAGGTCATACTTTTTCCATTTTTTATTTTGTGTTAAAACGCTTCTAAGCTATATTTTGTAGTGTACTAGGCTGACTATATATTTGAGTACCTACATGTCAAATATTAGCCCAAAGATTCCTCAAACAATAAAATTATTCGACAACAAAGTCGTAACTTCACATACTTTCATGTAAAATCCAACTTTCAATCAATATAATGAGGAAATGATAAGGTGATCGTTAAAATTAATATAACAATTAAAAAAGTCTATCAATTTTCTTACACTATGTAAATTGAGAAAAAATTTGAATTGAATTAAGTCCAGACTGACTGATTATAATTGAACGCTGATGCCGATTTGGCTGTCACGAACAGCATATTGATCGCAAAAATGGCAACGCGTTGCACTTTCAAATTTGATGTGCCGGTTTCGATCCTCTATGACATCTGGTACTTGTTTCATCAAAACATTGAAGACGTATTTATGACTTACTGATGTCTTACGAAACAACAATCAAATTACCTAGGACTTGATGGAAGGGGTGATACCTGACTCCTTTCCTAAGCGTGTAGACTGTAAGACATTGGTACTTAAGACATAAATACGCCTTAAATCCTTTGTTGAAACTGGCCACAGTCTCCTACCAAATGGGTGGACAATCTTAAACCTAAGTGGTATGAGTAGTTTGATTCTCGAAAACATCAAATGTAGTTGTGCTAGAGATGTTGAGAGAAATACAGGAATACGTTGGTAAGTCGTTTTATCTTTATTTTTCATACATGTAATATAGCGTCGAAAGAGGCATTTCATCCATTCTAATGGAACATTTTGTAGATGCCAGGCCGCGGCAATAGCGCAGCCAGGTGCTCCAGTCGCAGCGATATTACCATGCAGTTTAAATAAGCATTAAGGTGGAATGCTCCAGTTTTCTATTTTTTTCCAAATAAAAGAATTCATTTATATTTTGTATGCTGAAATTATTTTTCATTACCAATTGAAAAATGAAAAAAATGGATGGTCAGCGATCTTGTTTGAATTTTATAGGCATTCGCATCACATACCCCTACAACGAAAAAATGCACAATTTCTTGCACCTACCAAAGGTCGCTAAATGCTTTTAAAATGCTGTATAATCATCGTTTATTCCCGAAAACGGATTTAAAGTAACGTCTTACATTCAATAAGAACAGAAAACCCAAAATATGTGCTATTATAAACGCACAAATGTGTAAAACAGATTGCTCGCGTGTTCAGTTCGATCAACGAAGCTGAAGTGTTTTTTGTAAAAATTTGCATATTTTTGGAAATATTTCAAGTTCTACATCATAGAATTTGATAAAAATCCATCATTGCATTAAAGTGTCCGATGATTGGGAAAATTAAAGTCTTGTGCCGAAAGAACACCTTACTATTAACCAAATATCAAAGTTTCTACAATTTTCCAACATTAGAAGTGTTTTTATTTCGTCTTTTAAATTGGGTATTTTGGTCTTTTCCGATCTTTGCCGAAGAAAATACGCTAAACTTCCGACTTGAAATTATGACGTCATAGTGGCCACTGAATGACGTCATGGCGGGAAAAACGGGCAGTCATGGGTCATTTCCCGGAAAGTCTGAAATTTATGAAAAAGTTAAATGTCCGACTTTTCTGTCATAAAACGACTTCCCCAATCGATACTCAAAACACGGAATTCGTCCTCAGTAAATTTTAGAAAAAAATGTTAAAACAGTCAAAGAATAGGTAGTAAGTGAATTAAGGAATGTGCAAAAGAACGGTTTAAGTTTGTCTGTATTACTCTTACGATCGAGAAATGGATAAAAACTGAGACTTCGCTATATGACAGAAAAGTCGAACACATTATCTTTGTCAGACACCTCATGCTCTAGATTGGGGGTGGAGTCAAGCCATTGATGACGTCAATCCGTGGCAATTTTACGGAAATTGCCGATCTTTATTTTCTCGAAAATCAGTTTCTCAACGATGTAAAGAAAAGCAAATAACACTTTTAAAACAACCGAGTTTGGCGGATCTTTTATAAAACACGTTAATTTAATGATTTTCTTCCAATATACGGTGCAATAAACTGCCAAACTTGGTAGCCTTTAAGCAACATGTCCTGGTAATAATTCAAAAAAAAAAAATGTATAGGTCAATACACTTTTTAGTGAATTACAGCAATTTTTATTTAATTTGTTACACACGAATAAAATGACGTAAAACAGTGGTAACTGTGTATACACTTACAACTGTCTTGCTCTAAATAATCGATTTCCATCTTGAGGAAATCAGTTTCGCATAATAAATACGCTTTCACCATCGAAAATGGTAAATTGTAGTGACGTGTTATACTATTGAAAATATGGTAGCGAATCATATATGGTACGAAACGTTTAATTTTCTACAGTAATGACCGAGTGTTTCGAAAAACTGGAGCATCCCCCCTTAAATCCCACTCATTCCATCAATATGTCTAAACCAATAACAAAACAAATATGAGATTTCGTACGGAGTCAATCGTGTATTGCACGATTGTAAAAGTTTCCATTCACGTGTATTTTTGGACATGGGTTGATGGAAGACTGTTGTAAATACCTATAAAATACTATGTATATATCATTGTTTTGCATAGTTCGTTTCCATAGTCAGTGTAAATTTACGCGATCCAAACTTTTCCATTCGTGAAATCTTTATTTCGACGTACAAATAAGAAGCATTCTTTTATTGTTCAGCTGGCGTGTGGGTGCTCAATTGTTTGAATACGACCGAAAGTTACCAAAAGGTATACACGTGTGCAACATTATTAAATCTACGAGTCCTTTTTATGTATTTCTCTTATCAGCCATTCCACGAAAATTGACCCATTTACTGAAAATGCATGTCGCCGACCTTCATTGCATTATTTAACACCTTTATCAATTAGGTACAACAAAAAGCAAGATATCTTTTATCACGGGACATAATTTGCAATAAAGTAGTATGATTTTTAAGTTATTCAAACGATTTTATGAATGTGCTTGGTTGTGTTGAATATTGCAAAAACGTCAAAATGTTGATGTCGCCGAACAATTTTTTGTTCTAAACTACCGTCCAAATCAGCCGTTTTTTTAACTTAGACTTTGTTCTCTTGGACATTATTTTCCCCAAACCCTACTACAACGACTAAATTAAGTATGATTCCATCACCATACATGAAAAAGATTTTAAACATGTCTGTTTGTATGTCGCCAGATTTGCCTATGTGACCGTAACGAACTTTCAAAGGCATGAAAGAAAGTCAACTTTTCTCTCAATTTGCCGATTTTTAAACTAGTTTGGTCCGGGAATGGCTTAGTTTAACTAACAAAACCCTAAAGTTTATGAATATCTTAGTATTTCTTCACTAAAGCAAAGAACATGGACAAATAGAATTTGTCGCATTTCGTTTACTATGCTTCCGTTACGTCCGTGTAGCCCACAATAATGAACGGACATTCCTAAATCTGTCAAATTTTGACAGAGTGGTTGCTAAACTGTTGAAATAGAGGCGAGTTTCAAGTATAATCAAGAGTATAACATTTTGAGAGACTTGAAAGTCCTTTGGTCGCTATGCTTCCGTTACGCATATTTTTCCGTAACGTACTTCAAAGGACGCCCTGAGTTAAATAAACAGGAATATTTCAATACAGTGAACAATATAATGTACTGCAGTTATCAAAGATTCATTATATCGGCTACTGCAAGTAGAAAAATGGAATGTTAAATGAGAAATTCGACGTAGAAGTGTGTAAATATAGTATTATACAAATTCATTTCCAGATTAGCAATGCAAAACTTCTTTATTTATGATCGATTCTTTTTTAATTTGACGTGCAAAAGCTGGAATCTCAAACAAAAAACAAAGTAATGCGGGATTTACGTATCTACCCTTTGTGTTTTGCGGTCAAAATAACTGTTACGGAGCATATATTATTTGGTGGTATCATGCCCTGGATATTGATGAGATTTATTTTCTTGATTAATTGAGTTTGCATGAATCAAATGGAATTTTACATTTCCGTATAGTTAAAATTTGTCTAAATAGAGCTTATTATATCATGTTTTGCCATATATGCTATAAGGAAATGTTACGGAAGCATATATTTGGGTACACTATTTGTGCGTAAATTACGATACGTAAAACATTTTGATATCAAGTGATTATAATTAACTCAGAAAGTTTATGAAGTAGGAATACTAACAAAGCCGCTTAATTGTGTTTATCTGTGAATTCACATAGTAATATTCCGTTACGAAATATAGACTCTTCGTTACGGAAGCATATACTATATTTTATGGAATATTGAGCATACACTGCCATATGTGGGCGATAGATTAGCAAACATACCCCTTCAGGTTTTATCTAAGTATGTTACACAACATGTTTGAAACAGTTTGTGGCTTCGCAAGTAGACAGACATGGTTACAGCATCCTATTGATGATTTCGAGCGAAACACATAATTGTCTAGGCCTTAAAATATGCCCCTTTTGGTCCTAACGCCATTTCCATTTTCTAATTCCACCATTAGACATTTTTCAGCTTTGTACTGGTTGTTCTTAGGAAACCTGCATACCTCGCTTTTGTGGCAATTAGAAGAAGACACAAACATTTTCCTTTTCAACTGGGCCAGACGATAATGTTAACAGGAATAAATTTCTGCAAACGTGGCTCACTTGTCACAGTTTAGTCCCCAAGTTTCAGGAGCAGGTATGCAGGGTGCATTTTCCCTTCTTTTTTGTAATGCTGATATTGAAATAACACATACCAAGGCTGTGTTGTTGCACATACTCTTTAGTTTTCATTAATCCTGACATCTTTTTTCCCGAAACTAAACCTAGATATTTGTATTGTCGGGTCTTGAATAGTTTGTGAAGAAAGGGCTTCTCTATATTTCTTTTCCGAAAGCTGGTGTTCCCTTCTACTAGGTAATTGGCTAAAACAAATTACACCGCTCTTTCACCATTGGAGTTACAAATACTGATTCTTTGACACAAGATCACACGCTAAAAGCCTAAACCTTGTGTCAACCATGGCCAATCCAATAAATCACCAGGGGGTATGACAGTCTTAAGACGCTGTGATTTTGGAAATCAAGCTTTGGAACTAGTCAACGTGACTGTAACATCCCAAAATTTATTCTACTCCCAGTTCGTTTGCTACATTTTTATTGTCAGAATCAACATTCATCTACTTTCAGAATTCGTCTACTTCGACTTGGTCTACAATATATCATACATTTTTTATTACTAGACCTATATGATTCATTTTAATTTTTATTTCAATATTTTAATATATAATTATGCATTTTTCTTTTATTCCCTGTCAATAAATGGAATAATTATGCTTGACATAAAATTGTATCAAATGATTCATTTTTATTTTTTCCTTTGTAATTCATATTTTAATTGTATTTTTTGGAGTTATTTGTTAACGATTTTTCAGAGCCATATTTTTATTGAGGGATATATGATTCGCATGAATAACCAATTTACTTTAAAATAGTATGTGTTCTTATATAAATGATTTAATTAGAAATAAAAGAAATTAAGAAGAGAAGGGGACGAATAATTGCACACTTACCGAAAATTGTTCAATTTAACACCCCTTCAAATTGAAACATCCTTACAAATTTACACGGCCAATGCACACATGTCTAGCACACCATCGAATTATATATTTCTAGATACCCCCCCCCCCCTCCCTCGAAATTCATATCTTATAACATGTTCATAAATTAAGGAAAACAACGCATTGTTTTTTTAAAAAAAAATAAGATATCATACTGAAATATATAGCAGACAAATTTAGACGAAATGGAAACGGTATACAAAACCTGAGTAGACAAGGTGGCACCGGTTTTCAAAATAGACGAATTGGGAGTAGTTGTTGTTGGCTGGTTAGTTGTTGTAGATCAATCGAAATTGAATCCTAGAAATTGTCCGTGATGGTACCCGGTTGACGACTTTGTGGTGCATATACAGACATATCTATACAGACTGTTTTTCCCGATGCTTACAATGTAATTGTTACTCTGAGTGTGATATTAAATAATAGCAAAGGTACCAGTTCGGCAATTTTGCCAATGAGATAAATAGTTTAAGGGTACTAAAAGAAATGTTTATTGATTCATTCGTATTATTGAATTTACTATTTGTTTTATACCAATTTGTTGTTTCTTTTTTGTAAGAACCTTTGTGTTTAGCGTTTAAAATTCTTTGAAAGAAATGACACTAATGGTAATAAGGTTATGGAAATTATCTATCTTCCGTAACACGAGGGCCATTTTTTCCACGATCATACATACTAAGAAATAAAAGCTCGAGAGCCAGATGCACTGGAAAAGATAATCTGAAGAGGCATTACTATCGGAATATTTACTTTTAACTTTACTTTGCAATGTGGCCTCAAAAAGAATACAAACGATCACAAACACTTTTAAAATGCTCGAATATTGCGTTAAACAGTGAAATACTCGTTTTCATATCACCACACAGGGATACAGCTGAATTGTTATCATTTTGTCCTTGTAAGTTGTGCAAATGGTTGATGATGGTCCAACAAACAATCTTTTTGATGTTGGGTTATAACATTGGCCACAGCTCACGCTATATGTACCTCGAGTTGCTTTATAACAGCTAGGTTATAGTGGTATATTTGAAAATGCGATAACTCAGCAGGACTTAAAATGTTGTGGGTAAAATTTTAACCATACATTGTAGACATGTGACACTTTATTCTAACATAAAAATTGTGCTCATGCAGAAAAGTTCATTTTTCAACATTTTCGTTTTTGTAAATGAGTCAATTTTCGTGGAATGGCTGAAATGTATGTATTCCCGTGTAATACCCTCTCTATGTCCGTCTCTCTTTCATCTCACCGTCTCTTCTCTATCTACCTTAGATTTAAATTCAATACTGAACAAAAGTGAAAACGCTACACCTACTTCGCTTGTCATATTTTTTTCTAAATACATCAAGTAAAAAGTTCAAATGAAAGTGTTTCGCATTGTTCATTGACTTGGTTGTGCTTAGCACTTTACGTTTTATGGATCTTAATAACGGGGATGAAAAACGGACCCTTTTAATGTGACAGGGGTCCGTTTCTCAGGTGTACAATTTGAATGGAAAATTTTACACAATTTAAACCTTCAGAAATTCAAGCAGAAGAATGCAAACCATGTTGGACTGCATGGAATGGTAGTCCGCCAAGTTACCAGTCAGGAAATGTAAAGAAGCGTGCATAACATTGTTTCAGCGTTTAGAAAATGATGTTTGAAAAGCAGAATTGTGTTCCAAAGCTTGAAAATTTTACAATGTAATCTCCATAGGAAATTGAAATCGCTATTGCAGGGACATCTGGGAAAAATCCTAGTCGAAGAAAGCGTTCCAAAATGTCCTGTAAGGTCAGCATGATGTTGCAAAAACCTCCAATGGAAAACCTTGATATTTGTGAATATCAAACATTTTAAATTCCCTATTTGTTTATGTCAAAGGGAGGTAATTCGCAAAATTGACAAATTAGACCTTGATTTTTGAGCTTGCTACAAAAGATAAGTGTGATTTTAAGTGTTTTTTGGCAACGCGGATATAAAATCCAATCACTGTATCATTTTATCATCATAAGGATTGGTGGAAAGAGAAAAAAATGTGGAATTAGATATCTTAACTGATTAACACCAAAGATTTCTATCTTCTACAAATGTATAAAACGCTCCGAACACCCGTACAGAAATTAACTCAAATCACCCGTAAATGAAATTAATTCAATCTAAATACCCGTTCAGTTAGACTAAAAAAAGCCGGTACTGTAATGCACGTGTTCGGGGAATTTTTGGTCTCCGTACAGTGAACAAAAACATCAATATTCCAATTCTAACAATTCCGATCAATCTTAGGCTTTTGGATTTTCAAAAAAATAATGTAGTCAGTGTAATTTTGATGATATAACGTGGACAAACATAAACATAATGCACGAGCAACGCCTCTTTATCACGTTTGATTATCGTTTACGTTAAACATACGTATGCCAGTCCGATGAGCTAAAGACACAGACAATAACAAAGTTGAATCATATACTCAGTTCCAAAAGAAAATGTGCACTTTTAAATTTTGAATATCTCGAAAAGTATACCGTCTACCGCCGGGAAATGTTGTACGACACATCTCAAGACTATCGACAAACGATACATGGATGAAGAAATCATATAGCACTCACGAATTTTCGGCTTGGTTGCGACTTTGCCTTTTTAGTGATTTACGCATGCCGCACGTGCTGGATGAGTTATCGATCTGAAATTGAACTAAATGCAATCCTTTTTGCAAACCTTAGCATAAAATCACATTTTAATTACATCTATACATAGCGCATAAGGGGGAAGCGAATTACAATTAACGTCGGTGAAAAAGACTGAACCTGGTGAAAACAAAAGCCCTGAACAAATTTGAATTTGTACGGTATTTATATTCTAATAGCAAGTGTCCATTTGTTTGGCATCTTAAATGCATACAAATTTGTGGAAGAACGTTGCTGCACCGTTCGACGACAATTTACTACACCACTAACGTAGCGATTACTAACGTTGGCGTAAAGGTAACATCTACCGGAATGTTCAAACTTAAGCGTGGAATTGGCTTTGAATGCATGGCCAAATTCTACAACGGCATATAAGCGTTTAACTCGTTCCACAGAAGAAGCTGTAATGAGTGCAAATCTCGACACCATCAACACCATAATGGTTTGGCTGCGTGTATGCAGTATGAGCAATCATATCGACAACAGTTATGATGCCAATTTTCTTTAAGTATGATCTCACTTTTACACCATAAAGTGCCATAAACTTTGAGAAAATTATGGTAAAAGCAAAATGTGAAAGTGCACACTTTCTTCTGGAACTGAGTATAAAACGACCTATTTATGCTTTGAAGTTGGTGTTATAGGACAAAAAACACAACTTACGTCCAAATAAGTCCTGGGACCGTCAGAATCCACTTCCTTGTCCGCCATTTTGTTTGCTCGAAAAAATAGGTGCCGCTGGTCAGGCTCCCATAGCGTGCTAACGAATACATTCAATTTCATAGTTTTTGTTCCACTTAAAACTTCCCTTTATCGCTGCACGTTGAATGCGCGTACTCTTTATCGCTGTATATTGAATGCACGTGCGTCGGCATTGTTTTCTCCGCATATTTAGGGAGACTCGTTTTGATAATGTCGATTTGTGACTATTTTTAGTAACAATTCTCATGTATACAATGTTGATTTCCAATAAACCCATTTTTGCCTCCGGAAGTGTGTTCTGCGGGTACAGACTAAAACATAAGTGAAAGGACCTAATTGCGTATAAACTAAGCGAAACTGCATAAAACTTTATCGAAGTCAACAGAGCATATAGCCAGACTTGCCCTTTATCACACAGGTATCATGGGTATATTTACACAAAATGGCGACTGATTCACAGGTACGATTTGTGGGACTAAAAACATTTTTCAATCTATGGATTTCTGTATTGTTCATTTTGTGTTGCTTTGAAATTGTGAAAGGTGACTTTTGTTTGAATCAATTCAACAACAGATGTATTTGTACTGACTCAAGTGTTGAGTGTCATTACGCAAACCTTACAGATATAAGAACGCTGTATCATTACATCAAGGATCGTGTCGTAAGTGTGACTATAGTTGGGAATAATTTCACGGAACTTCCACAGAACGTGCTTGGATCGTGCTATGCTGACTCTTCACTCATACTTCAAGACTTGAAGAGTCTCAACTTATCCCGTAACAATATACAGCGTATTCATGGTAAAACCTTCAATTGTATGCCTCATTTGGAAGAACTAGACTTGAGTCATAATTTGTGGAAAAATGATTTTAAACACGAAAAGCAAATTGGTTACTTCACTTCATTACCTGCGTTGAAGCATTTAGACCTCACAAATGCTTTTGACTATGTCTGGAATGGATCTATACACATGCCAAAGTTATATAAGATCTTCGACAATACGGATATGACAAACTTGAGAACCCTTCGACTTGGAATGAATGAATTCTTTACATTCTCAGAAGCAGCGGCCAACAGCTTGTGCCGACTCACCAAACTAAATACCCTCGATTTATCTCACAACAAGTTTGAATTTACGTTGTTCCCGACCATAACACCGTGTCTAGAGAATCTTCATACTTTAGATCTTTCGTATAACAAGATGTCGCGATTGACGAACGACTTCATAGACCTGCTGAAGAGACTTCCTGACTTGGAGGTTGTCAAACTGGAAGGGAATCCGTTTAATTGTGACTGTGGACTCATGAATACATGGTACTGGCTGAATCAAACAAAGTTAGTCAAAGACAAATCCAAGATCAGATGTGCAGATGGATTCCATTCTTCGTATATAGATAAGCCGTTACTAGACATAATGCCTGCCGAACTTAAGTGCAAGGATTTTAAGGTGCGAGATGGTGGATATCTTTTGCCGAATTTGGGGGAGTCAGATTTCGACATAATAATTGTGCAAGTTGAGTCCACTGAAATTGAGGTTCCTTCCAATGAAGCTGTAAGGGCAATGAATGGCGTTACATTCGTTGTGTTACTTGCAGTGCTGATCGCTTTCCTCTAATTGTGTACCTGGAGAAAGCGAAAGGACGGTCCATGTGAACTTTCGTAGTGAACTGGATAGTGAATACATTACTTTGCAAGACGTTGCTTTCGTTTAGACGATGCGCTGTTTGAGTGATATTAATCCTCTCCGTTCTGAAGTGATATTGTTTATGTAGTCAGGAAACTATTATATGAAAATTTTGACAAAAAATATAAGTATAATCAGATTTTTAACTATCATGAACGACATAATCGTGAATTTAAGGGTGTTGCAATAGACAAAATTCGGATGACCATTGCTTTTTTCTCTGACAAATGATTTTTTTTCATGTCAGTTAACCCATTCCCACGAATAAACTCTTTTTGACTACCCGAAAAGACAAAGGATTTAAGAAAACATCGTAGAAAATGAAGGAATTGCTTGTGACAAGCAATGTCTTCATTTACCACGACGTTTTCTACGTAAAAGACAAAAAAATAATTTTCGTTTAATAAGGTTATTTCATCTAAGACCCCCGCACACAACAGCCTCCGAAAGTCGTCCTTGGAGTCTTAAAACGCCGCTCAAACGTTTAGTATTTGTTATTTTTAGTAACATACTCTCAATCCCAATGTGTTTTGGTAACAATACTCTCGAACCCAAAGTGTTTTAATGCTGAATGCACGTGCTCTTTATCGCTGTTTATTGAATGCACGTGCGCCGTCATTGTTTTCTCCACATATTTAGGAAGCCTCGTTTTGATAATGTCGATTTGTGACTATTTTTATTATATAATTTTCATGTATTTCCCATCAACCCATCGTCTTTGCCTCCGGAAGTGTGTTCTGCGGGTACAGACTAAAACATAAGTGAAAGGACCTTATTTAAATTGTCGTCTACTACATCTTCGAATTTGGACCAGTCTAAAATATTGTTGTCTTGTAATGGGTGAATTTTGTTGTATGTGTACATTTTCCTACATTGTTTCTTTAAAAAACAAGACATCTTTCCATATTCAATGAAATTGGGTCAAATATATCTGACCTTGACATGTTATGTCCCAATAGTTTTAAGCCATTTGGCTCTTGAACTAGGCTAATAATTTCGAAGCAAAGACGCGTATACAGACTTTGCATACATAATCAACAGGGCCGCGTTTTACTAACATAGATTTTTGCAAAAACCTTGTAACAACACATCTGATTGAAAGAGAAATGATAACAGTAATTATTCGGCCAATCAGATTTGTTGTTGTTTCAAAAATGTTCGTAAGTTTGTTAGTAAATCGGGCCCCATGCCCCTAGGAACAGATGGGGACTTAGCCCCCCCCCCCCCCAAAGTTGGCCAAAAATGCCGAATTTTCCTTATTTTACACAGACAATTTAAGGAAAATCCAATTTAGCCCCCCCCCCCCCTCCTCCAATATTCAGACACATGGGCTTCACCCCACCCAATATGAAATTGCTTCCTACGGGCCTGATCGCTGGCTGAATAATCATTTTCTAACTGTTATTTTTAAGAAATAAAAATATAATATGTAATTTTTGAACATTTCTATAGAAATATTGCATCATTTGTTCTATTTGCCCCAAAAAATACCACTGAGATTTTTTTATGTTTTAGAATCTGGGTAGTGCAAAGCTGCTTATACTGTTTTACAGGGTTAAAAAAAAAAAAAAAAAAAAAAAAAAAAAAAAAAAAAAAAAAAAAAAAACATAATTTATGTGAGCTTATACGTATTGTTATATTTTATATTGCCTTGCTTACTTAGAATAAAATTAACATATAATCAAGATTAAGTGGTTTATTGATTATTATGCCCCCTTTCTAAGAAAATGGGTGTATATTGTTTTGCAAGTGTCGGTCGGTCGGAAGGTCGGTCGGTCGGAAGGTCGGTCGGTCCGTAGGTCGGTCTGTCCGTAGACCAAACCTGGTCCGGAGCATAACTCAAAAAGTATTAAAGGTAGAATCATGAAACTTCATAGGTTGATAGATCTCATTGTGGAGGGGTGCAGTGCACAAGAACCGTAACTCTGCCAATTAATTTTTTTTGAGTTATTGCCCTTTGTTGATTTTATAACTTGATTCTCGTCCGGAGCATAACTCAAAAAGTATGTAAGGTACAATCATGAAACTTTACAAGTAGATAGATCTCATTATGGAGAGGTGCAGTGCACAAGTACTATAACTCTGCTGATCATATTTTTGGAGTTATTGCCCTTTGTTGATTTTCAAAGTTGATTTTTGTCCGGAGCATAACTCAAAAAGTATATTAGGTAGAATCATGAAACTTAATAGGTCGATAGATCTCATTATGGAGAGGTGCAATGCACAAGAACCGTAACTCTGCCGAACATATTTTTGGAGTTATTGTCCTTTGTTGATTTTCAAACTTGATTATTGTCCGGAGCATAACTAAAAAAATATGTAAGGTAGAATCATGAAACTTAATAGGTGGATAGATCTCATTATGGAGAGGTGCAGTGCCTAAGAACCGTTACTCTGCCGATCAAATTTTTTGAGTTATTGCCCTTTGTTGAGTTTATAACTTGATTCTTGTTCGGAGCACAACTCAAAAAATATGTAAGGTAGAATCATGAAACTTTACAGGTGAATAAAGTTCATTATGGAGAGGTGCAGTGCACAAGAACCGTAACTCTGCCAATCAAATTCTTGGAGTTATTGCCCTTTGTTGATTTTTACACTTAATTCTTAACCTTGCCAATATCTCATGTCCTTTTACATATACAGACTTGATATCTCACACATAGATACCTCCTATCAACATTGTTCAGATTTAACCATGACCTTGGACCTTGTGACCTTGACCTTGGAGTTTGACCTACTTAAAAAAATTAAACCCGGTATATATCTCATGACCTTTTACAAATACAGCCTTGATATTTCACACATGGACACATTTTACCAAGACCTTTCACAATTGGCCATGACCTTGGACTCTGTGACTTTGACCTTGGAGTTTGACCTACTTTTAAAAAACTTTAAACTGGCCAATATATCATGTCCTTTTACACATACAGCCTTGATATTTGACACATGGAAACCTCCGACCAAGACCTATAACATACAACTATGACCTTGGACCATGTGGCTTTGACCTTGGAGTTTGACCTACTTTTAAAAAAATAAACTGGGCCTATATCTTATGTGCTATTACACATACAGCCTTGGTATTTCACACATGGACACATCTTACCAAGACCTTTCACATGTGACCATGACCTTGGACCTTGTGACCTTGACCTTGGACTTTGACCTACTTAAAAAACTTTAATCTATCCGATATATCATGTCCTTTTACACATACAGCCTTGGTATTTCACACATTGACACCTACGACCAAGACCTTTCACACTTGACCATGACCTTGGACCTTGTGACCTTGACCTTGATGTTTGACCTACTTTAATAATACATTAACTTGGCCTATATTTCATGTCATTTTACATATACAGCCTTGATATTTCACACGTGGTCACTTCCAACTAAGATATTTCACTTTTGACCATGACCTTTGACCTTGACCTTGGAGTTTGACCTACTTTTAAAAAAATTAAACTATGCCTATATCTCATGTCCTGTTACCTATACAGTCTCAATATTTTACACCTCCTACCAAGACCTTTCACATTTGACTATGACCTTGGCCTGTATGACCTTGACCTTTGATTTTTACATACTTTTAGAAATCTTTAACCTAGCCTTTATCTTATGTCCTATTACACCTACAGCCTTGATATTTCACACATAGACACCTCCTACCAAGACCTTTCACATTTGACCATGACCTTGAATATTGCAACCTTGACCTTGGAGTTTGGCCTACTTTTAAAAAGACTGAAACCAGGCATATATATCATGTTCTTTTACACCTATAGCCTTGATATTTGCCACATGGACACCTCCAACCAAGACCTTTCACATTTGACCTTGACCTTGGCATTTGGCCTACTTTTAAAAACTTTAACCTGGCCTATGTTTCATTTTACTTTTACATATACAGCTTTGATATTTCACACATACACACCTCCTACCAAGACCTTTCATATTTGACCATGACCTTGGACCTTGTTAACTTGACCTTGACCTACATCAAATGTAGGCCCTTGAGGGGGCATATATGTTTTACAAACATCTCTTGTTATATATGATAAATATTACCTACTATTAAATAACTTATAAGTGTTGAAAATAAGAAATCTACGGAATCCTGTTTCCGCCATCCACTTTTCTAATAAGATTTAGTTTTTGAAATGTAGAAATGTTGAAGTTTTGTTTGTGACAATAGTCAGAAGTTAGTGACAATTGTCAGAAGTTAGTGTGACTAACTTCAACTTTTCTTCTTTTCACAAACTCAGATTTGATAGAAAAGTTGAAATTAGAGCGACTAACTTCCACTTTTCTACCAAAATTGAGTTTGTGAAAAGTCGAAAAGTTGAAGTTAGTCACACTAACTTCTGACAATTGTCACTAACTTCTGACTATTGTCACAAACAAAACTTCAACTTTTCGACTTTTCACAAACTCAATTTTGGTAGAAAAGTGATAGTTAGTCGCACTAATTTCGACTTTTCTATCAAATCTGAGTTTGTGAAAAGTCGAAAAGTTGAAGTTAGTCACACTAACTTCTGACAATTGTCACTAACTTCTGACAATTGTCACAAACAAAACTTCATCTTTTCGACTTTTCACAAACTCAATTTTGGTAGAAAAGTCGAAATTAAGGCGACTAACTTCCACTTTTCTACCAAAACTGAGTTTGTGAAAAGTCGAAAAGTTGAAGTTAGTCGCACTTACTTCCACTTTTCCACCAAAATTGAGTTTGTGAAAAGTCGAAAAGTTGAAGTTAGTCACACTAACTTCTGACAATTGTCACAGACAAAACTTCAAGTTTCATTTCGTAAATAAACTTACCTGACAGTACTATATGGATTTTCCTTTTCGGTAGTTTCTCTAATTCGCTCCATTTCCGGAAGTAAAACTTTTTTATCTCCCTTGAATACTCCCGGAGCATGCGTTTACTTCAGTTTCTTTTTTTCGGCGACCGAGTCGGTCGTGTTTTTCTATTCAACGCTCCGAATTATGGCTGAACTTGAAGTTCAAATGGCTAAGGTGAATGGAGAGAGTACCGCTCTCGCCCCAGATGTACGCGTCTAGACGACATGGAGAGAAAATGGAATGAAAAATTCGCGAGTTTAGACAGCAAAATGGATGCCTTTTTCACACGTGTTCTGGAACGTTCGCGTTTGCCACAAACTGGCACAAAGGCGTTCGTCGTCAGCTTTGACACAAAGTCAAAAGCATAAACGTAGAAACAGACTCTCAGACTCCGAGTCTTCAGATAGTACACCCTCTATTCGTGCAGGTGGTAAGTTTTCCGAGAGTGACAGTGAATCTGACGTCAACAACAACAGTTCCAATATGTTTTCTGGGCAAAAATTTGGACACGAAGAATTGCCAGAGACATCTCAGAAGTGCCTTTTTGACATTTTTGGAGAAGATGCATTGGTCAAAAAGTCTGTCAAAAGAGATGGCATAAACATTGACAAATCTCAATTGGAAGTGTTAGAAAATGGGTTTAGATCCAAAAATCCCAATGAATTGACCGCCTTTTCAGAAGACTACATTGATCTTTTTCCTGTCAGTGAGGAGACTGAGAAATCTCTGGAACTACCTTCCTTAGACCCTCTTGTAGAGACCTGTCTGTTGAACCGTCATGGGGAAAAGGCCTCTTTCAAGAAGAATAAGGGTAAATCCTTGTTCTCACAGCCCTGTAAAATGGTAGAGAAGATTGCATACAAGGGACAACAAGCCTCGAGACTTGGGATTGTCATGCAGTTATACATGCAGCAAAGTTTTGGGAATCTTGTAGAGTTCTTAAATTTAAGTGACTTTTACGGTAAAGAGAAAGCTGTTCAGCATGTAAAAGACATTTTTGCTATGTCAACAAAAGGACTTGATCAAATCAGCCGGTCTGGTGCGTTTCATCACATCGTACGTCGTACTGTGGCAATGACGGATACTGCGTTATGTGATCTTTCTGACTCAAAAGACTTCTCAAATTTACCGCTGTCTGGTGAAGGCGTGTTTGGGTCCGATTTGGAGGTTCTGCTTAAGTCGCGCAAAGAAAAGAAAAAGCAGCTAGATGAAATGTTGCCTGAACTCAAAAGGAAAGACAGGAAAAGAAAACTTTCTCCAGATAGACCTTTAGATGCCAAATGGCTTTACAATAATTCGTACAATGATTCGTCTTCAACACAGTCGAAATCGTCTTGGGGAGGTTTTCGGATTCCAAAAACACCAGGAGACAATGATAGATCCAGATCTAACTCAAATCAGTCAGACTGGAATAGAAATGGCCGATCAAGATCTTCAGACTACTCTGGGAGAAGAAATTCCTCTTCAAGGGGAAAGTTGGCAAAGCCAGCTAGTCAATGACAAGGTGAGCACAATTGCAAAATGTCCTCAGATACCTGTTGGAGGCCGCCTTTCAAATTTTCTAGACCAGTGGAAACAAATTACACCAGACAAATGGGTATTGGACCTGATTCGGGAGGGTTACAAGCTGGAGTTCCAGGAATTTCCTTGTTTCTCAGGAATCAAGGAAACAAAAGTGCCCTCTCATCAGGTGCCCATCATAGAAGAAGAAATAAAGAGTCTTTTAACAAAAAATGCAATAGAGATGGTCGATCCTTCAAATGTACAAAAAGGTTTCTACAGCACATTGTTCTTAGTCCCCAAAAAGAACGGGGAAATGCGGCCTGTGATAGATTTGAAACCTCTGAACAGGTATCTGAGAAAAATTCATTTCAAAATGGACACTATGTCGAAAGTTTTGAACTTAGTTCAAAAAGGAGACTTCGGAACAAATTTGGATCTGAAGGATGGGTATTTCCATCTGAAAATTTTCAAAAAGCATCGGAAATACCTAAGGTTCTGTTTTGAAAAGAAAATTTACCAATTTCGAGCCATGTGTTTCGGTCCAACGGTAGCACCAAGGGTTTTTTCCAAGGTGATGTCAGTCGTGGCAGCGTTTCTACGAAAACTTGGTTTACGCATGTCAGTGTACCTCGACGATTGGCTAGCCCTGAACCAATTAAGGTTGAATCTTTACACCGATCGCAGGACTGTTTTGAGTCTCCTTTTTCAACTAGGTTTCATAATCAACAAGACAAAATCGGCTCTAGTTCCCTCTCAAAATTTTGTGTATATAGGAGGGTTGTTCGACATGGAAAAGGGTCTGGTTTTTCCGACTCAAGAGAGAATTAAAAAGCTGAAAAATGCTGCTCAAAATTTAATCAAAGGTCATGTGACTGCAAAAGATTACTTGATTTTTCTCGGAATGATAGCTTCATGCTTAGACTGAACAAAAAAGTGATGTCGAAGATTTTCAATCTATGGGGCTATCCCCTGATAGATCTTTTTGCAACAAACGAAAACAGACACCCCTATTTTGCTCATGGCAACATCATCCCCAAGCGTTAGCTTTGGATGCCCTATCAATTGCATGGCAGAACATGTATGCATTTGCATTTCCACCAATTCAATTAATTCCAAAGCTTCTGAGTCACATGAGACTGTTCCATTGCAAAATAATTCTGATTGCGCCAAATTGGCCAAGACAGCATTGGTTTCCCTATCTGTTGGAAATGCTGATAGCTTGCCCAATCAGTCTGCCAGTAATGGACGATCTTTAAAAAGTTTTGACTCAGGGCAGAAGGAAAATAGTTCATCCCAACCCGGGCAGCTTGAACTTGACTGCATGGCTTCTCTCGACAGAAAATTCAGCTCAGAGGGCTTTTTAAATGAGACTAGAAAACTGTTGTCTGCCTCTTGGAGATCTGGGACACAAAAAGATTATAACTGCAAATTCAGAAAATTCAATCGCTGGTGTCGTGAACAAAAAATTGATCCCTATACAGCATCTCTGAAAGACTGTGCTCATTTCTTGACTCATTTGTTTAGCAAAGGTCTAAAATACAAGACAATTACAGGATATAGGTCCATGCTTTCTTCTGTCCTAGCTCCAATAGGTAGAACCCCAGTTGGACAACATCCTGTCATAATACGTCTGTTGAGAGGGGTCTTCAACCAAAGACCTCCCCTCAAAAAGCTAATACCCGAATGGGATTTGCCTCTTGTTTTAGGTTGTTTACAAGATCCACCGATGAAGGATGCTGCTTTAAAGTTCGTCACATGGAAAACCTGTTTTCTGATTGCCATTACTTGTTTTCGTCGATGCAGTGACTTACAGGCCTTACGTTTAGGAGAAGGAGATGCCAACGTACAGCAAAAAGGAATAACGTTTATGAGGGCAGGTTTAGCAAAGCAGTCCTGATAGACCTAGTCATCACTCAGCGAGAATTTTCATACCATCTTTACCTAAAAACAAAAAACTGGATCCCAAAAGGGCATTGACATATTACTTAAAAAAGACTGAGCCGTTCAGACTAAAGGGTTCTGAGGACATTATCAAGCTGTTTTTGGCAATAAATAAACCTCATAATCCAGTGTCAAGTCAGACTATATCAAAGTGGAGAGTGAATGTTATTAAATTTGCTTACAAAAGTCAGGACATTCCAAGTGGGAAAGTTAAAGGTAATTCTACACGAAGTATGGGTCCTTCATGGGCTTTGTTTAAAGGAGCATCTTTAGATCAGGTTCTAGATTCAGCTGATTGGTCAAGGGAGACCACTTTTATCAGACACTATTTAAAACCAGTGGGCTTCGATTTTTTAAACCCATAGGCTAAGTGTTAGGAAACACATAATATGTACTTTGGGAGCCTATTTCTTTTTTCCGGCGAATTTCGTGGGGGTACATGTTTTAGAAACAGACAGTTTTGTGTAACATAATATATGAACTATGATTGATTATGTACATAGTGGGAAGATATTGATGAGTACAAGGAATGTACCTGTAAACTTGTGGATGTAAATACAGCATATTTGGACAGATAGTGCTGGAAGCAACAGTCTCTTTCTTTTGGAAAAAGGTAAGAGCTATACTGTTTTATCTTACTTAAACAATCCCACCACCTGATAGTACTGCTTGGTAATCTGGAAAAATCCATATAGTACTGTCAGGTAAGTTTATTTACGAAATGAAAATTATAAATTTGTACTCAAATTAAAGTTTTATGAGTAAATAATACTTACCTGACAGTACAGGTATACCCACCCATCCTACCCCACATTGTTAAAGTTTCTTGCGACTCGGTCGCCTCAATAGGAAACTGAAGTAAACGCATGCTCCGGGAGTATTCAAGGGAGATAAAAAAGTTTTACTTCCGGAAATGGAGCGAATTAGAGAAACTACCGAAAAGGAAAATCCATATAGTACTGTCAGGTAAGTATTATTTACTCATAAAACTTTAATTTGAGTACAAATTTATAATTTTTCTACATTTCTAGGTCAAATTTTGGTAGAAAAGTAGAAGTTAGTCGCCTTAATTTAGACTTTTCGACTTTTCACAAACTCAATTTTCTTAGAAAAGTGGATGGCGGTAACAGGATTCCGTAGAAATCGGCTGGTCTAATATTATAGGGTATGTGTATTGTCAAACACTATGACGAGATAGTTCTTAATCACACCTGACCTTAAAGTGACATTTCACAACATTTTTTACATAATTTTTACTTATATTTTATCTGAAAGAGCATATTTTCTTATGAAAATTTCAAGCCAAACTATTGAACCGTTTACAAGAAATATATATTTTTGTGCTAAAATTAAACAAGTTGTTGTGGACAACAGTTCAGATTTATATAGAATTTGTCATTTCTGTCTCAACTTTAAAGGCGTATTTTTCGCTTATAAATAACAACTTGAAAAAACTGATAGTATTTCTAAGCATAAGAATCAACAATCATTGCATCAAGACATACTTTAAAAAATGAAAAAAATGTGAAATGTCACTTTAAAAAGATGGCTTTTTAAGTTTTAACTAAGTTCGGAGGGAAAAAAATAAGACAGTATAAAAAGAATGAATGTCGGTCTCGAGATTTAAAAAAAACCACACATACACACAAAAAAAAGATAACAGTATCGTGCTGTCATGGAGTGGCCGTAATAATCAGCATTTTCTCTTTTTGTCTGAATATTTCTGTACTTTTCTTCACACGAATTTTATCTATATCAACATGTATTTTGTCTTCTGAATCACCTTTCAAGTTGGACAACTCTAAAAGTTTGCTGTTTCGGTAAGGGTTAGGCTTAAACATTTTCTTGTAAAATAAAACAATCTGAAGGCCCTGCGATTGAAATTGTTCGTAAATGTATGAGATCTATTATTTTTGATATTACATGCTCTTTTTTTAATGATCTCAAGTTCCGTATAAAGCATTTTCATAATTGCCCATATATTTTTGAAGCGATTTCGGATTTGCTTGCATTTCCGAAAATATGCATAATATTATACATGTAGGGGCCTATCAGTAATTTATTTTCTTAATAAAACATGGTGGCAAAAGAGGAAATGCTGAAAACCAGCATGTTTTCCTTTTTGTTAAAATTATTCAATACTCATTACCACACACTGACTCTTAATTTTGACTCCCCACAAAATAAACGGCTTTGGAAAACATTGTGGAAAATAAAGTAATTGCTTTCTGCAAACAATTTGTTCATCTCCCACATTTTTTTTTTTGACCCAAAAGACCAAAAAAGTCTGAAATTTGATTCGTTTGAAATTATGTTCTGCAACATCTTTGAATTTGGACCAGTCTAAAATTTAGCTGCCATCAGTCACAGCGAGTAACTCCGCAGTACTGTTTCCCCTCTCGCTGTATTGATTACTTCCCTTGAGCCACACCAAATTACCTTGTATGGCTCATTTTTCTAAAAATAACCATACAAAGTAAGACTATTGTGTATAAACTGTACGAAACTGCATAAAACTTTATCGAAGTCATCAGAGCGTACAGCCAGACTTGTCTTTATCACACAGGTATATTTACACAAAATGGCGACTTCTTCACAGGTACGATTTGTGGGACAAAAAACAGTTTTCAAACTATGGATTTCTATATTGTTCATTTTGTGTTGCTTTGGAATTGTGAAAAGTGACTTTTGTGTGAATCTATTCCACGATAGATGTGTTTGTACTGACTCAAATGTTGAGTGCCATAACGCAAATCTTACAGATATAGGCCTAAAACGACTGTATCCATATATCCATGATCATGTTGTAGATGTGACAATAGTTGGGAATAATTTCACAGAACTTCCACAGAATGTGTTAGGTTCATGTAGAAATGACTCTTCTCTAAGACTTGACGATTTAAAGAGCCTCAATCTGTCCCGAAACAATATCCAGCGTATTCATGGCAAAACGTTTCATTGTATGCGTGAATTAGAGGAACTAGATTTGAGCCATAACATGTGGAAAAATGACTTACACGAAAAACAAATTGGATACTTCACTTCATTACCAGCTCTAAAACATTTGGATCTGACAAATGCTTTTGATGATGTCTGGAATGGATCTATACACATGACAAAATTATCCTCGATCTTCAACCAAACAGATATGACAAACTTGAGAACACTTAAACTTGGAATGAACGAATTCTTTTCATTCTCAGAAGCAGCAGCCAACAGCATGTGTCGACTCACCAAACTCAACACCCTGGATTTATCTCACAATAATTTCGAATCTCCTTCTCTTCCAACCATATCTCCATGCCTTGAGAATCTCCATACGTTGGATCTTTCCTACAACAAAATGAAGCGACTGACGAACGAGTTCATAGACAAGCTCATGCGACTTCCTGACCTGGAGACTGTGGATCTAGAAGGGAACCTCTTCAATTGTGATTGTGGATTCTTAGATACATGGTACTGGTTGAAGGAAACAAAGTTAGTGAAAGACAAATCCAGAATTAGATGTGCAGATGGATACCATTCTTCCTATATAGATAAACCAGTATTAGATATAATGCCTGCCGAACTTCAGTGCATGGAACTTGAGGCACCGTCTAACGTTGCCGTGAAGGTCGTTACTGGCGTTATATTTGCGGTGTTGGGCGTCACATTGGTCGCTTTCCTGATTGTGAACCGCGAGAAAGTGAAACTGTTGTACAAACGCTGGTCCAAGAATATGCCAAAAGTGAACTTTCGCAGTCGAACTGGGTACAAAACTGTACAAGAGGTTGCGTTTGTTGAAAATGTGTGATCCCTTTTTTCAGATCTGAATTCGTAATTCTTTTATATGTTTTTGTTTTTCCACCAACGTAGGCATGTGATAATTTCAAAATTATTCAATTTCAGATCCAAAGAAAAATAAGAAAATGTTGATTTTGAGCATATTCTGTTTTCTATTCCACCAGGGTTTTCAAATTGGTATCCCATAATACGGTTCTTAAAATCATGTATCGTTTTGGCAAAGGAATAAATATTTGTCATTTGTATAACTATTGTTGAAAAATCGTTGATAAGAAATCAAAAAGGCCTAGTTAGAAGAAGAAAATGCTACGAATCAATGCTTCTCTGTTTCTCGTCTTGTTGTTTCTATACAACATGATTATTCTACGTTTGGTTCCATTTATTTTACGAATATTCTCGTATATGAAACTGCTTTGAATTAATTTATTTGGAACAGCCAAGGAACTTATCAATAAATATTTGGAAACGATTAAAGCTACTATTTCCCAGATTTGGACCCAAAAATTGTCAAATACAAACGAAATGTACACTTTTTAAGCTTTATATGACCTGATTAAATGATTACGAGAAACTATTGAAGCAACGACTCATTTTTTCGCAATTTGATACCAAATTCATGAAGTGACGTCGAAAGTAGGTCAAAACAGTAGGACATGCGACTTTCTTAAATGACGTCACAACATACATGATGACGTCATATTGAAATTTAAGCATGAATCTCGTTTGAATCATGGTCCGCGCTGTATGCGCATGCGCAACAATTTAAAAATAATTCTAACCCCATCAGTGATGGGGTTGAATTTAGGCTTGGATTCTCCCTAAATTCAGCTATCTGTCTTGTAATTTCGGCTCATTCTCCGTCTCAATCGCATATTATTAACCATCCCGAGGTGGTCAACACAAAAGTTTTGCATATTTTTTCAAAAAGATTCATTTTTTGCATTTAGACCATCTGTTACCGTCGCCCTTTAAAATGTATAGCTCGCGATAAATGACCTTGTATGTCATTTCTAGCCATTTGCAGGAGATGCTCCCTCTGCCAGGTCATTTATCCTGAGAATTGAATAACACAAATAACTGAGACATCATATTTCGTAGGGATTGGTAGGAAACCTCATTTTGTACAAATCCTATGTGGCTGTTGACTCATTCTGTAACATGACTCAATGAAGAAGTGGACAAAGAACAATCTTAACCCTTTTCCAAAGCAAGACATGGATTAAAATGTCGCTCATAGAAATGTTTTATGGAAACATTGAAACAAAAGAAGAAAATGCTGATAACCAGCATTTTCTTCTTTTGTCTCAATATTTTCAGCGCTATATTGTTGTAAAATCGTATCTGAATCAATATTTAATACACATGTAGCCTGCAGCAGTTTTCTATCAATGTGGACAGTCTAATATTTTGGTGGTTTGGAAAGGCAAGGGATAAATTTGCATTATAATAGGGAACGATTTTATCCAGTTAACAGTGACGTAATTTCGGACAAACAAATACTATTTCATGGGTGTTGTTTTAAAATCTCGTAACTACGGCTTGAATCAAGCCGTAGTTGCGAGATTGTTAAACAACACCGACGGTTTATCAAAACATAACAGTAAACCCAGTCTATTTTTAGCACAAAATATATTGCTATTGAAAGATGTTCCAGACGACATGATTCGTGTTATTAACTTACTACTTGTTATAACTTACACGTTGTTATTTCATAACATCTTGACATCTTAACATATATTATTATTGACAGAAAAGGAGAAAGTAGACCTAATGGTTAAAATAACAATTTTCTTCGTTTCTCTAAATATCGACAGAAAGGGAGAAAATGATGATTTTCATCACAATTTTCTTCGTTTCTCTGATTTTCATCACAATTTTCGTCGTTTCTCTTGATATCTTTTAGAAGTCTTGCATAGAAGCGATTTCAAAAACAGATACTTACGTTTGAAAGAAAAAAAAGCAAACCCTTTTCCAAACAAAACCTAATTTTGACGTATCTTATAGAAAAGGTTTGGCTAAAGAAGAAATGCTGATAATCAACATTTCGCCTTTTGTCTCAATATTTTCTGTGGTCTATTTAAGAGAAATCGTTTTCTCGTTTCGTTAACTTCCATTTTGTTGTCTGCAACAGCTTTAAAATTGGAAGAAATTGGAACTGTGCGAACCTTTGTCGTTTGGGTTAGGGTTAAATGTGCACGCTGTCGCATATTACATTGAATTCGATAATGCCCTAACATGTATCGTTGGTGCATTGCCAAGTTTGTTGAATGTGATTGACGCGTCTACAATGTCTATCTGTCTTTATTTTCATAGGTTCAGATAAGAGGTGTTACTTGCTAACTCTTTTTACTTTTCAAACCAACCCTTGTTTTTGACGCTTGGGAAAAACATTGAGGTATAAGAAGAGTTTGAGTTTATTGGCGTTTTACGCCGTTTTCAACTACCAGGGTCATATCGCGGCGGCTGGAGCACCTAACCGTGAGTTCCTGGTATTACTCGCACCAGTACAACCACAATATCCAAACCGAGCCTCCAGCTGCTCTTTCACATAGATGATTCACACCCATTGGTGAGAGACAAATGACTTGTCAAATGTCAGAATGGATACTGGCCGAGCCGGGGTTCGAACTCGAAACCCCTGGATTGACAGACTCCGACGTAACCGACTGAGCTATCGGGGCTCTGCGAGGTATAAGAAGAAAATGCTGATGACCGGCATTTTCTTCTTTCGCTTCAATTGGTAGTTGAAAACGGCGTAAAACCCCAATAAACTCAAACTCTTTCGCTAAACTCTTTCGCTTCAATATTTTTTGTACTGTATTATACACAATTCACATCTCTATATTAATAAACATGCTTTTTGTCCTTTTCGTCGTTAGCAGTAGCATTCAAAATGGATTTGTCTAAATTTTGCCGTTTGGGAAAGGTTTGAAAAGCAAAAACATGTACATGTAAATTTAACAACAAAGTCTATATTGTGGGTGCTCATTGGAATCGTCTCCTTGATACGATTCCAATTAGTATCCACAAAATAGGGATTGGAAGAGAAATGGCAAAATTAGAACGGCCCACTTTATTCGTAGTTGGCTTGCTCTGTGTTTTCATGAAGCTTTTACTACGTGTTTGTGTAATGTGATTTGTATTTTTGATTAAAAATTCAGATATATCCAAAGATATTTGTACATACAGCGCATGCAAGTTTAACAGTTTATACATGTATTATTTTTTAATAAATGCAGCTTTAATGAAACAAATTTATGTTTTTTGTCAAAGTGTTTAAATTTCAGAATGATCGACGTTAATAGGAACCTCAAATAACAGTCAAAAGCAGATCAAGTCAAAGGCTATTGTCTTATATGAAGTCTGACTAAGTATTGAGGAGCCACAAATAAGATTGGGCCAGTCAAAAGATGAGAGGGGGTAAAGGCATTCTGAATCGTTTATTTCGAATCAAAACCCTATATTGTGGGTACTCATTTGGATCGTCTCGTTGATTTAATGATATTTATAAAAGTCAATACTGTTTTATTGGGTAATAATTTTTAGCTCGACTTTTCGAAGAAAATGAGAGCTTATACTGTCACCCGGACGTCGGCGTCGGCGTTGCAAGAAAGGTTAAAGTTTTTCCAAACATCAACGACTTCCATCCTATCAAAGGGATTCAACACAAACTTGGACTACTTATTCACGATCACACCCTCTGCCTTTCTGCCAGGGCCCATGACCCTGCCTCCACTATATTTGGAGTTATGCCCCCCTTTATACTAAGCAACTTAGAAAGTCGAGCGCGCTGTCTTCGGACAGCTCTTGTTCAACTAGCATTATTTCATTCGTTTTTTCATCAAACCGTATGCTATATGGATACTGATTGAAATCGTTTTGAGAGGAATCGAATCGATTCGAATACCCACAACATAACTGCATAACTGCATAAGGTTTAGGTTTGAAATTAATTTAGAATGCCTTTATTCCATTTTATCTATGGGGCGGATTTGGTGCACTGAGTGGTAACGCAGTTACATTTGTAACACAAGGGTCGCAAGTTCGATCCAGTCATTTGGATAAGACTTTAAACCAATGTCTCGTCTCCGTATGACCTTGAGGAGTCAAATTAACTTTTTCCCAAACAAGACCATGTTTTGACGTCTCTGAAGAGAAAGGCTTTGGAAAACATTGAGACAAAAGAAGAAACTGCTGCTTACCAGCAGTTTCTCCTTTTGTCTCAATATTTTCTGTGCTATACTGTATACAAGTCTCTTCCTTTTTAACAGCGATTTTGTTGTCTACAGCAGCTTTTAAAAAGGACTACCCAAGAAAATTGTCGTTTGGGAAAGGGTTAAGTGGAACGTTAAACTCCATTCAACTCAATCTGTTTTATCTGTTGCACCGCAGAAAGCCCAATCGGAAACAGTGCATGCTTTTGATTCCCCAAAAGAGATAGCTAGAAAAGAAAAGATTGAATCAAACGCAGAAACCACAGATATTTAGCATCTATTCCCTTTCCTCAAATATTTTCTATTCTGTTACATAAAACATTATTCCCATTTTCAGTGATTTTTTATCGTTTTTTAAAGCATTAGATCAACGAATTAAGTCCACAAATTCTTAATCAAAATGCTCAAGCTCGGTCCAGATTGTTGCAGGCGACAATACCAGACTTAGTAGCCCTAGTCCATGGGCGGATCTAGAGGGGGTCGGGGGTGGGGGTCCGGACCCCCCAGACATTGGTCAAAAATTAAATTTTGACTATGTAAATTCAGTGTAACGTTACATATTTATTGCATATTCAGTGTAACGTTACATATTTATTGCATTTTAAGCCATAATTTGAGCTTGGACCCCCACCCCTCCACATGGAAAAAATCTTGATCTTGGACCCCCCTCGAAAAAAATTCTGGATCCGCCCTTGCTAGTCGTTTCTGTTTGCTGTATTTGAGCAGGGGTTTTCATTTCCCTAAAAGGCAATATTAGCTTGCATCTATTAATCCAAGTTCAAGGTTTTCATTGCTGACAGAAGTAGTATTCTAGACTAGGATGTCATTTAAAAAGGGTCTGCTCGTTTATACTATATGGTCTGAGCCAGATTAGCGACAATACAAGTCTCATTGACGCAAATTCGAAAGTGGGAGGGACAGAATGAAAATTCTTTATACAGGGTGTCCCAAAATATGTGTCCCCATTTCAAACATCTATAAAATTGACAAATGTTGTCACCAAGTAAAATCAGTTGCACAGGTTTGAAGGGGACATGATAAAGTTTTGTTTGATATAAAGAACATCTATATTTATGTAGAAAATATATTCCACGTCACGTTTTATGGAATTTGTCATTTTTTAACTTTTTCGGCAAGTGACGTCAACGACGCCATATTTTTAATTTGACAAAGTTTCTTTATCCGTGCTAAGATGACCAAATTGATCGTTATAATTTTGTCTTCTACAACTAGTATGCCTTAAATAGATGTAGTGAAAGTCTAATCATCATTAAATATTGAAAGGGTAAAATTGATCACAAAAACTAGAATTTGAAATGAAAAAAAGTTGTTATTTCACTTAAAATTCTGATGATGGCAATATGCCTTTTTCAAAAAAGTGGCGTTTTTGCAGATACAAACATTATAAGCAGTGTATTTACATTTTGTGAAAAGTATTGAAAGTATCATTCCTATTCATGCACAAAAGACCCTTGCAAGGGGTGTCGTAAAGAGGTGTAATTTAAAGGTTCTTTTCCCATTTAAAATCCCCCGAAATTAACAACATCAATGATGCAGTAGAAGACATTACCGGGAAATATTGAATTAGAAAGAACTAGAAGAATGGCTAGCAATAAGTTTTCTTTTCATTTTAAACTAAAATTCTGCCATTAATCTTAAACTTACAATCTTAAAATAGTAAGACCTTCACTATATCCTTTACAGTCAAAGAATACAAAGAAGCACAAATCATTTAATCAGTACAGTGTTGGAGAAAGAGCCAACATATTTTGTTTAAAGATGACGTCGTTGACGCCATTTGACAAATAAGTTAAAAAATGGTAATTTTCAAAAAGCGTGTTGTTGAATATATTAAGGAAGTGAATATGGATGTTCTATATATCAAACAAAACTTCATCATGTCCCCTTCATACCTATGTAACTGATTTTACTAGAGGACAACATTTGTCAATTTTATTAATGTTTAGAATGGGGACACATATTTTGGGACACCCTGTACATAGAATTCGTTCTTTTCTTCCAATGTTTAACAAGACTTTCTTCGAAAAAAAAATATCATTTATTCAAAACCAGGGGATATGTATTCGGTAAATGGTTAAGATCTCCAATTTCTAATTAAAACTACGCCCTTTTGATATTAGCCCGTTGATATATATATGATATCTGATTGGGACTCTGACCTTTCGTTTTGCCGCAAGCTAATATGTTATTGTGCCATGTTAACCTATTACCAAACGGCAAAATGATATGGTGCAGGTGAAAGTTTAGAATGAATGAAATTTTACTTCTTTTTTGTCATTTATGGAGAAAACATTGTGGGAAATGGAGAAATTGCTTGTCACAAGCAATTTCTTCATTTTCCACAATGTCTCCGAAGGCCATTATTTTGTAGAGTCAAAAAGAGTCGCTGTGTGGTAAATGGTTAATCCTATCTGCATGTAAAACTGAAAAGTTTAGAGTCCTTCAAATTGAAAGCTGCTGCAGAAGATTTAAATAACACAAGAAATTTTAGGGTGAATGGAGAAAATTTGGTCAAGTAACCGTAAGTCGGCATCATTTTCTTCAATTGACAAAATGTTTTCACAAGTCTTTCCTATTATCGACGTCAAAACAAAATTTTGTTTGGGAAAGGATGAATTATTGTTTTGATGATAAATTGTACCATGTCAAGTGTAGTTTGGACAGACGAATAACGAACTGATCAAACAGCCTGACATTGTATATTTAAGCTGTTCCGAAACGACTGAATTTTAGGGTGGTCCAATTTTAAGGTCGTTGCAGACGACAAAACGGGTGTTTCTGAAGACCAGTACAATAAAAATAAAAAAAACCCCAAAGCACATGTATAACATTGAGGCAAAAGAAACAAAATTTAATGCTGATTATCAGCATTTTCAACCTTTGACCTTTTAATGTTTTCATATGTAAAATTTGATATGGACACGAAAACCAGGTCTTTTTTTTTTGGAGGGGGGGGGGGTATTCAATTTGTTGGTAAAGTATCATGCTTTCAATAAAGTTTGAGAGAAATCATTTTTTACGAGTCAATGAGTAGTTTGAACATAGTATAATTGTAGCCCCCCCCCCCCCACACACACACACAAACACACACACGTTGTCACAGGTGACAGATTCTTAAAAAATGAAGAAATTCAAATATGTAATCATTGATCAAAACAAGAAATTAGATTGTTAAAACCTATTGATACTTTTACCTATGTACGTTGTCTGTCGAATAGTGTAAATGCAGGGACCAATTTCATCAAATTAAAAGACAAGGACGTATTTTTGTTTTACAAAATGGCTTGCGAAACGTTTAGGGAAAACCCGCATTATACGAGGGATGATCCAAAAGTAATGTCACAGTGTCTGTCGTTTGGTTATTCGACGTATTCTTGTACAAACAAAGACTTATCATTCAAGCTTATCCTATTCATGCTATTGGAAACATGCTTTTCTGAATTATTTGAATATTGTTTATATATCCGAGAAAATAAAATGCCAAAAAGAATCCATGTCGTGCATATGCGCCGAACGCCCTAGACTATTCCTTTGAAGATTAATATTACTTTATGTTCTTTCATTATATAAAAGAAAAATCAAGACAATTAAGCTGATATTTAAATGCCGCCACGTCATGACATTTCTAAGCAATTTTAGAACGTTTCAATAAAATCGGTGCATTGAAATACCAAATAAGTCTTATTGAATTCATCACTCGCATTCAGAATAATGGCAGAATCGGATAAATGCCCACAACGTGCAATTCTGAACTTTTGCAATAGGCTTGCAAAATAGCCGATTGAAGCAACAGGAACAATAAATTCAACCTAAAAGAACAGACATTTCATGATAGAGACGTCTACCATTAGTGCAAGCTTTTTTGAGAGTGAATATGAGTCGTGTGAAGATCAAAACGGGCCGGAAGACATGTGGAGCTGGGGAATAACGCCAACGTCTATGTTACTTTGCGCTATTTCCGCATGTTAAGCTGAATTTAAGAAAAAATTATCATGTCGACCTAAACCAACTGAAAACAAATTGATTCAAGGAATGCATTCAAAGAATTGCTGAACGAGTGGTTTAAAAATGCATTTATGAAGCGGGTCAAACGCCACGAATGTTGCATTGATTAAACACAGAGGGCGATATTTTGAGAAGGAGTAGAATGACGTCAATGGTGTCTTGTATTGTGCGGCGCTGGACACAGATGCGCTAATTCGTGCATGTATTAAAGGAATGTTAATCTTTCGGCATCTAATGTTGCATGAGGATACGCTCATAAATTCACCGGAAACAACGTTTGTGACATTACATGTACTTTTGGATCATCCCTGGTATGTATGAGAATTTGAAGAAACGCGACTCTTGTCCTTTACGCGTCGTCGGACTTTTTGACAAAAATACTTACAAATGAGCCAGGATCTGGAAAAACGTCCCTTATAGCATTTGCGACATCCAGGTTTCAAGATCAGGCTGTGCGTAGATACAGTCTAGCCATCATTCATTTTTCTCTCAAATGGTTTCTACAGATCATGAGGAAGCTATTGGAGAACAACATGGTTCCTGGTCAGACTGCGTGTATACGCAGGCTGATCTGGAACCATGTTGTTCTCAAATGCTATAGGGGACGTTTTTCCAGATTCTGGCTCAAATGTATATTGTATTACAGAACATTTCAACAATACACATTCTTAAGAATATGACAAGCAATCTTTCAATGGTCGTTACGTAATTTTATCAAAATCTATAAATGGTTATTTTGCATTCCTCAGATAAACGGTATTAAATCTTTCCCAAACAATGGCATTTTAGGCTAACTTACAAATACATGTATAACGGATAGAAAAGCTATTACAGGCCAAAAAAAAAAAACAACAAAAAAAAAAAAAAAAACGACGTACGTCTATATCAGGTCTTGTTTTTGGAAAGGGTTAAATTATTACTTAGCATGCATAATACCCAAGTTTTGACGACTTAACCCTTTCCCAAACAAGACCTGATTTTCACGTCCCTAATAGAAAAGCCTTGGGAAAATATTGAGACAAAAGAAGAAACTGCTGATAATCAGCAGTTTCTCCTTTTGTCTCAATATTTTCTGTGCTATATTTTACACAAATCCTATCTGTAATAACATCCATATTATCATTTTTACAGTTTTTGAAGTGAATCACCCTAAAATTTTGTCGTTTTGGAAAGGGTTAAATAATTCCTTAAAAGGCATATTACCCAAGTTTTGACGACCTAAATGCTTACATAATTTACATGACACTAACGTTACTCTTTTTAAAACGTGTATGATAAAGCATGGAAATAGTTACGACAAAGCAGTTATTCCGTATTTTCATGTCGCTGCTTTTCTTAGAAAACCTCGTAACCATAGCTTGATTTCGAAGTATGATTGCGAACACATTCTTTTTCGTGCACGTAAACTGCCGTGGATCCAGGATTCCTAAGAGGTCTGGAGGGGGTGTTCGTTCTCTCGGTATCACAAAAATATGAAAATGAAAAAAACAGTCTACACCGTGGATTTCGTTTGAACCCTCCTCCCCCCGAATCCCCTATGGATCCGCCACTGGTAAAACCAGTAATTGTTTGGGAAAATGTCGAGCTATAAATGTCTCCTATTTCGTAAAATGTCAAAGTGTCCTGGTATGAGATTATCAGGCTAAATCCTGGCTATCACGACAAAAGGGGGGGTCTCACCCTATTAGAAATTCCCATAGGGTTGTGCCCACGCTCGGAATTTCATGAAATTTGGTATGAAGTTAGTATTCTTTATTACCACGTTATTCACGAAATGTTTTTTAAAAATCTTTTCTGGAAAATATTTTTTTAAGAATTTTAAGATTTTTGCTTAAAAATGGGGGGTATCCTTACTAAACGAGGCCATATACGCCCAGCTTTGTCGTATTCGAGCCAAATTGTCCCCAAAAATAATGTATAATAATTTCTCATCGTGTATAAACCAGAATAGTATATATTACTCAACAAAAAACAATTTTCTAGAAGATTTTGTATGACCTCATCGCCAATTTTTTTAGTTTTTAAGTATTTCGACCAAATTCAGGTCTTAATTTCACCTAGTTCCAGTTTTTGTCAACCTATAAAATTTACATAAAAATTGCCCTTATATATGCCCATGCTTATGGTAAAATATGAAGAAAAAATAAAACCGGTAACAGTGTTGTTTTTGAATTTAAGTGTAAAGGGTCCGGATTTCTAAGAATGTAAAATCTAAGATTTTACTTAATTATTTTCAAATACATTTGTAAATAGCTCATTGTGCTTTGTTGTGTCTTTATTTAACATAACCAACTTACACATGGCATCAATTTTAACTTTTTTTCACACAAAAACATGATTTTAAAGAATAATGGGCACATTGTCGTACCCCACCCACCAATAATATAATGGAAGAAAAAATCCCAAACAGCAGAGTAAATTATAAAATGTGGGGGTGAAAAATAAAGGTGATGCATAATGTTACATATCTAATCTATTATGTCACCCTTTTTAACTTTCCTTTCTGGCTTATCAGCACTTAGACTACTTTCTTCTTCTTCCGGTTACAGTGCTGGGCCCTTATAAGAGCATTATCGCACAGTTATTAAAAATATAAACATTTTTTCTTTACTACACTGCTCAAGATAATAAAAAGAACACAAAAACAGTTTTTATTGTACATTAATTGTGCCTTTGAATGCAAAATTGCTAATATTTCTATTGTAATGATGAACTAGCCACTGCTTTGTTGACATATTAACTTTTTGATAATCTCAGATTTGAGAAGAACATGCATCATTTTCGCATGTTTGTATCAACAATATTGATACAAAAATGTTGTACGATGACTCCTCTTGCTATTCTGATTTAAGACGGGGGACTGATATCAATACTATGAAGGCAATACTGAGCTTTTGCTAGATGGGTACCATTAAAATCCGGGATCATTCTTAACCCTTTCCCAAACGACAAAATTTTAGGGTGATCCTCTTTGAAAACTGCCACAAATGACAAAATGGAAGTTATTAAAGATAGAATTTGTGTAAAAAATGGCATAGAAAATATTGAGACAAAAGGAGAAACTGCTGGTTATCAGCAGTTTCTCCTTTTGCCTCCATGTTTTCCCAAGCCTTATCTATTAGAGACGTCAAAACCAGGTCTTGTTTGGGAAAGGGTTAAGTGCCATTGTTCACAATTCTCATTATTAGCTCACCTGAGCACAAAGTGCTCAAGGTGAGCTATTGTGATCACTTTTTGTCCGTCGTCCGTCTGTCTGTCCGTCTGTCCGTCTGTCTGTCCGTCCACAATTTGGTGTTTACACTCTAGTACCCACAAATATTAGTCAATCTTGATCAAACTTTGTCAAAACAAGAATGGTCATAAGTTCTCGGATGAGTTCGATTATGGGCTTGATCGGACCAGAAAGTCTAGTTATCTGCCCTTGAATGTCAAAAAATCCTGTTTTTGGCTTTGTTTACGCTCTAGCATCATTAAATATTGATTAATCAGGACAAAACTTGGACATAATGTTGGGGACTATAATACCTTGCATGAGTTCAAATTTCAGTCTGATCGGAGTCGAATGTTTTGAGTTATCTGCCCCTGAATTTGACAAAATTGACGTTTTTGACTTTGTTTACACTCTAGCATCAACAAATATTGACTAACCAGGACAAAACTTGGACATGATGTTTGTGATTATGAGATCTTGAATGAGTAAAATTTTCAGTCTGAACGGAGTAGAATGTCCGGAGTTATCTGCCCCTGAATTTGACAAAATTGCTGTTTCGACTTTGTTTTCACTCTAAAAGCCACAAATATTGATAAATCAAGACAAAACTTGGACACAATGTTGGTGATCATAAAATCTAGAATTGATATGACTTTCAGCTTGATCAGACTAGAATGTTTTGAGTTATCTGCCCCTGAATTTGACAAAATTTCCGTTTTTGACTCTGTTTTTACTTTTACAGCCACAAATATTGACCAATCAAGACAAAACTCAGACTTAATGTTGGCTACTATAAGATCTCAAATGAATCTTGGATGAGTTTGATTTTTAGAAAGATGTGAATAGAAAGTCATGAATAAGTTATCTGCCCTTGAATTTGACAAAATTGCCATGTTTTCGCTCTGAGAACCACAAATATTGGCAAGTTGATCAAGACACAGCTTGGACAATGTTGGTGACCATAAGTTCGAGCATAAGGGTAATATAAGGTGTAATCAATATCACACAGTTTGAATTATGTCCCCTTGAATTTCGATTTTGTTTTCACTCTAGACTAACAACTACAAATATTAATAATTAAGACAAAACCTAGACACTGGAATGCCTGCATGAGCATAATTTTTGGCATGATCATACTTTCACAACTTGAGTTAAGTGCCCTTGAATTTGTCAAAATTGCTATTTTCAACTCTTTTTAACTCGAACATCGACAAAATTTAATATTTACCAATCAAGACAAAATTTTAACCAAATAATCTAGAGCGTAAGACATTGCATTGGATTTTTTTTAAACCAGATGAAAGTCATGAATCAGAGTTTTGTGCCCTTTAATTTGAAAAAAAAAAAAATGTTGTGTTTGACTTTCACTCTTGAAATACTGACCAATTCAGACAATATCAGGACAAAATGTTAGTGAACATAAGATCTTGCCTAGGTGAAATTTTCAAACCTGATTTGAATCATTTAGAGTAATATGCTCTTGAATTTAGAAAATTGCCTTTTCTGACAGTGTTTTCGTTCTAATATCCACAAATATGATGAATCAAAATGTTGTTGACTTTAAGATTTTGCAAGGATAAATTTGTAACAAAGTGATGAATTATCATTTTATTTTTCAGGCACAGACTTGAGGTTAACCTGAGCATCGATCAGTCAATACCAGCACTGTCCATGGTCAATTTGAATCTATACTGAATGGGAGAGAAACACATTTTTGTGTTAAATGTTCAAGCACAATCAGCCGTTCACCTTTTTCTAAATCATAACTGCAAAATTATTTCTGACATCAGATGAGTCTCTTGGAATAATTTATCTTTAACCATTTTTCAAACATTTGAGGAAGCATTGAAAAGAGAAAAGGTTTGCGTACCCAAAGGCGTCAACCCAGTACCAGGTATTTGGTATTAACTGAACGTGCACTTGGTGATAGTTGAATGTGTTTTGCATAAAACACTTTATTTTGACACAAAACAATTAATATAAGAATGGTCCAAATTTCAAAAAGCCAGTGTGTACAAAATGATAATATAATAATTTAATTACTTATTTATTCAATTTAGTAGAAACTCTGAGAAAAGGAGGAAATGGCATGTGTAATGTGTTATTATAGAAGTAAAATATCAGAGAATCTTTGAATTTTTGAATAATGAAACACATACATGTACTATCACCAGTTATTGGAAGGGTTTCAGATTGGTTCAACGGCCTTGCTGATCACTGCTGTATTGTATTGATATGTTATCCGTTCTTATAAAAAGAACAAATTTAATATGTGATCTGTCACCCAAAGAAACTTTCTGAGAATTGTGAATTTATTTGTTCCTTACAGGTTTCTTTTAACTTTTTTAATTGTTGTTCATCTTCTACAAAACAATCCCTTTCTGCTTGTAGAACCCACTAATCACTAAATTGTGCAGATCGAAACATCTGAAAACGCATTTTGTAATTTAATAAATAGTCAAGAGTGCTAAGAACAATCGGAATTTCTAAAAGCATTTGAAATTATTGTCTGATCAAGTCTATTCATCTGAATTAGTTTTTATTTGATCTCAGAATGTCCATTCTTTATGTGATGGATCACATTTGGCTCAGATATATAATATTTTCTTTCTTTTTTTTTATAGGATAAAAAACTTAAACAGACTTTAACAGAGAGACATTAGACGATATAAGAGTTATTCTACTTTGAACTTTGTGTATATTGTGTATAAATAGATTCTGTAGATAGATAGACTACAGTAAAAATTTTGGATATAGTAAAAACATAGTGACAGATACTGGTTCTTGGCATAAAGTGGCTGTTGGAAAGCTTTAGAATCTGCTGTGTGAGAGAATTGTCTGAAGAAAAGTCTTTTCTTGAGGAAAACTTGTAATCATTCAGTGAGTATTGTGAGAAAGCTGTTATGTTTGGTTGTAAGAAGTAGAGTATTTAAATTTTATCCTTACCAAACACCAAATTTATGCCGACTTACATGGAAATTCCACCATATGTATCACTGGTACTAAGATTAGGGTCATTAAAGATGTTGTCAATATAAGGGTCAATTCAAGGTCATTTGCTTTTCACGAACAACTTTGTTTTGGTGTCCATAGTATGAATAGCTTGGGAAAGCATGGAGACAAAGGAAGAAATTACTGATGGTCAGCGATTTCTCCTTTTCCCTCAATATTTTCTTTGCTGTAACATACATAGTTCTTACTTTTAACATTGATTTTTTTTGTTGTCTGCAACTCATTTTAATAAGACCAGTTTAAAATTTCACCGTTTAGGAAAGGGTTAAAAAACATATATTGTATAGTGGTCCTTTGATTTACTGATTCTCGCCAAACAAAAAAGATAATACCCATTCACTAATTATAGATTATACTGGTCAAAACGCAATCATATTGATGATAATCAGGATTGTTATGTAATATTGATGAGATGATTTGCAAATAATGTGCTTTTATATATCGTAGATTAGAACATTTTCATTTCTGCTTCACAAATACATCTTGTTTTAAGTTGTATAGTAGGTTTAAGGGTAGATCTACTAGCATGATACAGACTGCCTACAAATTTTATCCTGACAGTGAAACTCACTATTATCTTAATATAAATAATGGATAAGCAAGAAAGATGACTATTTGTATGTTTACGAATTAAATCACATTCAGTAAATAGCATTGAGAAATATATTGCATTTTAACCCTTTCCCAAACAACAAAAGTCTGTATGGATCCAATTTTATACATGTTGCAAATAACAAAATAATGTATGTGAAATAAACAAAATACGGGTATGCATGTTTCAGGAAACTAAACACAGAGGGAAAAGGAGTAATTGTTTTAAGTGATGTCTTCTTTTTGTTCACTGTTTTCCATATCCTCTGATAGACTGTCAAACCAGATGTTGCTCAGTTGATTGATAGATAGTATGGGGTATAATGCCTCTTTCAACTGCTTTGGTAATATTGTGTAGCTGGAGCACCTAACCATGAATTCAGTAATGTTTTTAGTCCCCTACCGGTGTTCACACCGGAGGGGACTATATGTTTGCCCTCAGTCTGTCCGTCCGTCCGTCCGTCCGTCTGTCTGTCCGTCCGTCCGTCCGTCCGTCCGTCTGTCTGTCCGTCCGTCCGTCTGTCCGCTCAAATCTGGATCCCGCGATAAGCAAGCGTTTTTGATGAAAGTTGGTATATGACTAGATGGCAATGTGTAGATTATGCACATCATTTTATTTTTGTTTTTTTACTTAAATTGAGGTTGCTATAGTTACAGAAATAGTGAAAATATGGCCAAAAATGGGATCCTGCGATAAGATAATAACTAAGCAAGCTAGTTTGATGAGACTTGGTATATGACTATATGGCAATGTGTAGATTATGCACATCATTTTATTTTTGTTTTTAGACTAAAATTGTTGTCGCTATGGTTACGGAAATAGTGAAAATATGGCAAAAAATATTGGATCCTGCGATAAGTTAATAAGTAAGCAAGCTAATTTGATGAGACTTGGTATATGACTAGATGGCAATGTGTAGATTATGCACATCATTTTATCTTTGTTCTTTGACGAAAAGTGCGGTTGCTATGGTAACGGAAATAGTGAAAATATGGCAAAAAATGGATCCTGCAATAACTTAATAACTAAGCAAGCTAACTTGATGAAACCTGTTTTAAAATGTAAAAAAAATATAAGCCATGTTAGTCAGGGTGGTGATGCAGCAGTATTAATCACCTCCAGTTGGGCATAACATTTCATATGTTTGACAATTATTTTGATGACTTGTTCATCTTAATCTATTATTGATTACCATATTGAGTCAATGTGAAGCTGGTAGGGGACTTTATGTGTTGCATACAACACCAGATACTTGTTCTTTCATAATGTTTAACCATTTCCCAAACGAGACCTGGTTATGAGGCACGCCCCTAATTGAAAAGGCTTGTGAACACATTGAGGTAAAAGAAGAAAATGCCGGAGACAAGCATATTCTCCTTTTGCCTCAATGTTTTCTGAACTGTAATGAACAAAAATAACATTGGAATAGATTTCTATTTTTGTCCTCTGCAACATATTTCAAATTGGAATAGTCCAAAATGTTGGCATTTGGGAAAATGAGTTAAATAGTACATGTGATTTTGACTTAAATTTGGGTGAAAGTGTTTATTATGGTGCAATGGTAAGGTTTGTTATTGTGCATCAACACCAATGTCAATCCTAGATAACTCAATTTTGTTTGTTAGTTGAGTGCCTTAACCCATTACTGTACAGTGACAACTTTTGACTCCTTTACACGAACAAGCTTGGGAAAACATTGTAGAAAATGAAGAAATTGTTTGTCACAAGCAATTTCTTCATTTACCACAATTTTTTCTGATTCAAAATGGAAAGATTTTCAAAACTTCAACTACAAATTGTCATCTGCAACACCTTTCAAATTAGAAAGGTCCAAAAATGTGCTGTCTGGTAATGGGTTAGAACATTGCTGAACTTGTGTCATTACAAATAATGCAGATGTCCTACATTAATATTGGTGCAATAGGGTCTTTTACCTATAACTGGAAATGATTGTTGCTTGCAGCAGTGAACCCTATTGTATCTTAACTCTACCCAAACTACAAAATTCGAAACTAGTCATGTTTGAATCGAATTGTCCACTACATAGATTGGTACAGAAAACTGATTTCTTTATAACAGAAAGGAAAAAAGAGTTCTGCTTATCAGCATTCTCTTGTTTCCCTTCAGTTTACCATAGTGTTTTCAGTCCACAAATTGTTTGGAAAATAGTTAAGGTTGATAGGGGATGGGGGGATGTTATTTATTTTACCTTTTCTATTTCAGGAATGCCAAGGTTAAAGCGGAAGTCTGATTCTCAAAGGAATGTTGCGATGCGGTCTCTGATGAGGTCAAGACGTACTGCGAGAGATGGTGATGGTTGTGGTGATAGTCATGGTGATCGTTCCGGCCCTGGTGTTGGATCCAGGAAAGCAGATGAGGGTCGAGATGACCCTACAGGTCTTATACGGTCTGTGCCTGTTACAACTGCTTCGGCAGTTAGGCCATCTGTTCAAAGGGTGCAGTGTAAGCAGATGGAGGTCGAAGCCCGCCTCTTTAAGCCCTCAGTCGGGCCATCTGTGCAGGGAATCAGTTGTCAGACGGAGGTTAATTCCCGCCTCAGTAAAACGTCTGTGTCAGATAATTTGCTCAGTAGCTTGTCAGATAATTTGCTCAGTTGCTTGTCAGAAAATCTACCTAGTTGTTTATCAGAAAATCTACCTAGTTGTCTATCAGAAAGTCTACCTAGTAGTGTATCTGAAAATTTGCCCTGTGATTTGGGAAATGATGACACGCTAAAGGAAGTGATCATTGAATCAAGTAATGAAATGGCCAACAGAGAAACTTGTGAAAACAAATCAAATGGTACTGAATCTCAATGTATAAAACCTGACACAAGTACATCTGCCATGTATGAGTCATTAAGCTCTTCCCTTGATCAAGATTTATATGTTGCTAGTAGATACAAGTACAATAGAAATAATCCATTTAACTGTACAGCATTAATGTTAGGCTCATACAGTCAATATGATAGAAGATTCTCTGTGATTTCAAGAGGGAGTCAGTGTACAATGAACGCATTATGTGCTTTAATATATGCACATTATTCAAGTCTGTCATCAAAACTAAATGAAGTATTGACAGTTGGTGATCAGTTGTATCGAAATATTTTGCAAACTTTGAAGCAACAAGGTAAATTTAAGGACAGACTTCTTTCTCTTGATGAAATCCCACAAAAAGTTGATGTGTTATCAAGACAGGTGCTAGTTCAAAAGAACAATATTATATCAGGCAATGCTGTTGACCAGCTTGATGATTCTGCATTTCCATCTTTGCACAAATCCTTACAAACTGCCTTTGTAAATGTGCAGTATGTTTTAGTGATGATTGGTGCTATATGCTCCGCAGTATTTGTTAAAGATGACACATACTGGCTCTTTGATTCACATTCACATGGAAACAATGGATTGTCCAGTACTGATGGTAAATCACTGTTAATTTCTTTTGCTACGCTTGATGAAATTGTTACTTTTTTGTATGCTATGTATGAGAGCATGGGGATTGAATTATCTTCTCCATATGAAGTTTTGCCTCTGGCATTTACATGCTCACATGACAGAGATGACCTGTATTCTGATTTGTTAAGGAAATACTTTGAGGATCAAAGAATTAGATCTGAGATGGAAACTGCAGAAAAATCCCAAAATACTGAAATGCCTTCAGTCAAAGATAGTGGTGTTGACAGAAAGGAATATTTTAGAAAATATAAACAAGCAAAACGTTCTGATTCTGTGTTCAAAAACAAAGAGAAAGAAATGCAGACTACATCAAAGCGGAAAGCAAGAACTGATCTGGTCTTTAAGCAGAAAGAAAGAGAAAGCCAGTCTACATATAGGAGAAATGTAAGAAGAGATTTGGACTTTAAAGTGAAAGAAAGAGAAAGTCAGTCTACATATAGGAGAAATGTAAGAAGAGATTTGGACTTTAAAGTGAAAGAAAAAGGGATTCAGACTACATCAAAGCGTAAAGCAAGAAGTGATATGGGCTATAAAGTGAAAGAAAGAGAAAGTCAGTCTATATATAGACAAAATGTTAGAAGAGATATCGACTTAAAAGTGAAAGAAAAAGAAATTCAGAATACATCAAAGCGTAAAGCAAGAATTGATATGGTCTTTAAAGGGAAAGAAAGAGAAAGTCAGTCTACTTATAGGCGAAATGTAAGAAGAGATTTGGACTTTAAAGTGAAAGAAAAAGAAATTCAGACTACATCAAAGCGTAAAGCAAGATGTGATACAGTCTTCAAAGAACGAGAAAAAGAAATTCAGACTACATCAAAGAGAAAAGCAAGAAGTGATACGGTCTTCAAAGGGAAAGAAAGAGAAAGTCAGTCTACATATAGGCGAAATGTAAGAAGAGATATGGACTTTAAAGAGAAAGAGAAAGAAATTCAAAATGCTTCAAAAAAAAAGTCGAGGTCAGATCCTTACAATTTGGAGAAAGAAAGAATTGTCAAACAGGTTTCCCGATCAAAAGATGTTATAAAAGAAAAAGAAAAAATGATTGATAGAGACAGAAAATGCCTGAAAAGGAAATCAACAGACTTTCGACAAAAGGAAATGTGAAATGCTAAAATAAGAAAACATGGCAATGATGTAGATGAGTGTTTAGCATTATTTCATGAGAGTATTAAGGTTGGGCCTCAATATATCTGCACCTGTTGTAAGCAAACTTGGTTCAAGCAAAGTGTGTGTAGTACCACAAGTTTGAAAGGCGTCATCGATTCCAAATTTCTAAGTAGTACCTTATCAGTGGATGAATTAGAATGGATATGTATTACTTGTAAAACAAATCTGATGAACAGAAAGGTTCCAAGGTTATCTGATGCAAATGGTATGAGGTGGCCTGAGAAACCAGATGTCTTGCAATTATACCCATTAGAAGAAAGGTTGATTGCTTTACGTATACCTTTTATGCAAATCAGAGAATTACCACGTGGTCGTCAGTATTCTGTGAAAGGCAATGTTGTGAATGTTCCTGTTGATATTCAGCCAGTTGTTAATGCACTTCCCAGACCATTTGATGAAAATGTAACTGTAGCAGTCAAACTGAAAAAAAGGTTGTCAAACAAATCTTGTGCTTTTACAGAAAATGTGAGACCATTACGTGTTCTAATAGCTTTACACTGGTTAATGAAAAACAGTTCTTTGTATGCGAATTCATCAGTAACAATCGATGAAGAATGGGCTTCACGTGTAACAAGAGAATGTCAAGAGACTGTACAAGAATTCTTTTCACCAACTCAAAAATCAGAGGAGGAGCAAACAGAAACTTGTAATAAAGAAGCTAATAATAAGCAGGAAAACACATGTGATTCAGACACAGAAGAAAATGTGCAAGAAAATGTTGGAAACATAGATACACTAATTGATGATGCAGATCTTGAAAATAGAACAGACACTTTTACTTTTGCACCAGGAGAGGGTCAGAGACCATTGAGTATATATCAAGATTCTGATTCAGAATTTCTCTGCTTTCCAACAATATATTGTGGACAAAGAAGGGTTCAAAATGAAGACAGATTAGTTCCAGTAAACTATACTGACATTGCTAAATGGGAACTCAGAAGCAGTGATAGACGAGCAGCTAACAGTGTGCCTAATATTTTTTTTAAACTGAAAAAGATTCAGATGAAACAACTACATGACAAAGTGAATCTTGCTGTACGAAGAGGTCAGTTTCAAAACAGAATGACTGCAGGTCAGGCTAAAGACATGAGCTTTATGGAAAACATAGTACGTAAAGATGAGGGATATTATATTTTCAAACAACTAAGAAATTCTCCTGCATACTTGGAAACAAAGAAGAAAGATGTGTTTGCTATGATTCGACAACTTGGTTTGCCAACATGGTTCATGTCACTTTCATCTGCAGATACTCGGTGGTCAGACCTAATCAATATGTTATCCAGTCTGAATCAGGGTTTCACATATTCGGAAGATGAAATAAGGAATTTGACATGGGAGCAGAAAATCAAATTAGTTCAGAAGGACCCTGTAACTTGCTCTCGTTATTTTGACCATAGAGTTCAGCAATTCATTAATATTGTCCTAAAAAGTTCTCATGATTGCCTTGGCCAAGTGACAGATTATTTTTATCGTGTTGAATTCCAACAAAGAGGTTCACCCCATATCCACATGCTTGTTTGGGTGGAAGATTCTCCAAAGTACAAAAACAGCTCAAATGATGAAATAGTTGAATTTGTTGATAAATACTTGAAATGCAGTGCAGAAAATGAACAGCTACAAGAACTACTTCAGTTGCAAATTCACAAGCATAGCAGAACTTGCCATAAAAAAGAAGACAAAATATGTCGCTTTGGATATCCATTGCCACCATTGAAAAAAACAATGGTTCTCGAACCGCTTGATACAGATGCTGAAAAGTACAAGAAAATGTACGAAAAAATACAAAAGAAAATGAATGAGGAAAAAGAAGGCTATGACATGACTTATGAAAATTTCTTAACAGATGTTGTAGAGCTAAGTGAAGATGACTACATAAAGTGTATAAGAAGCTCTTTGAAGGCATCAAAGGTGTTTTTGAAAAGAGAACCCAAAGATGTACGTGTTAATTTGTACAATGAAACAGTTTTGAAGGGTTGGAAGGCAAATATTGATATACAGTTTGTATTAGACCCATATGCTTGCGCCATGTACATAGTATCCTATATCAGCAAATCACAGCGTGGAATGAGTGCTTTATTACATGCTGCAGCAAAAGAAGCAAGAAATGGCAATTTTGATATCAAACGACAGGTTCGACATATTGGAAATGTTTTCTCAAATAGTGTTGAAGTGAGTGCTCAAGAAGCAGTTTACTTAGTACTTCAGATGCCATTGTCTAAGGGTACAAGAGATGTAGTTTTCATCAATACTTCTCAGCCAAATGATAGAATTCAGCTTCTTAAGGCAAAACATGAACTAGAGGAGTTGCCTGATTCTTCTACAGACATTGTGGCAGATAATGTAGTCAAAAGATATGCAAAAAGACCGAAATGTCTTGAAAATTGGTGCCTTGCTGATTATGTATCACAGCTAGAGGTTGTGTATCCTAAAGACTGTGAAGCAAATCCAATGGACGAAGAAGTAAATGATGATGATGATGATGATATTAACTCTGAAGATTTATTCAATGATTCTAAAACCCTTGTTGTTTTGAAAAATGGGATGAAAATAAGAAAGAGAAAAAATGCCAAAGTTATCCGTTATGTACGGTTTAATCGCAAATCTGATGAAGAGAATCATTTTCGTGAGAAACTTTTGTTGTTTTTGCCATGGAGAAATGAACACACTGATCTACTTATGAATTATGAAACTTATAAACAACATTATGAGGCAAAAAAACACCAGGTTGATTACAAAACAAAAGAGTATGAACACCATATTGAGGAATTAGAGATGGCAAGAGAAGCTGCAGAAAATGAATCAAATGCATTTGATGAAATAGCTTCAGGAACGCAACAAGTAGAGGCAGAAACAGCTTTGGAGGATACAGCTGAATCAGAAACATTTGTATATTTCAATCCAGACAGAGTTTTAGAACACAAGGAGTATGACATTGGGATCGAATTAGGCAGCAGTGTGGCTACAACTTCAGTTGAAATAAATGAAAATGTTTTGCCAGATGACCAGTATAGAGACCTTCTTAGATGTTTGAACACAAAACAGAGGCATTTCTATAACCATGTTATTCATTGGATTAAAACAAAAGATGCCCCTCTCTATGCTTTTCTAACTGGTGGAGCTGGTGTTGGTAAAAGTGTTGTAATCAAGGCACTGTATCAGACTTTGTATAGATATCTTAATCTTAGTGAAGGTCAAAATGCAGATGAGAAGAGGGTTTTACTGTGTGCATACACTGGTAAAGCAGCTTTTAATATTAATGGTTCAACCATATCAACAGCATTCTGTCAAAAATTCATGCAGAAAGAACAAACATTAACTTGCGACAAACTTAACACCTTTAGGTCAAAATATAGAAATCTGTCTATTGTCATAATTGACGAAATATCAATGGTGAGCAATACAATGCTACGGTGTATTGACCAAAGACTTCAAGAGTTAACAGGCACAAGACTGCCCTTTGGTGGCAAGAGCATTATAGCAGTAGGAGATCTGTTTCAGTTAAAACCAGTTGCTGGTTCTTGGATATTTCAAGACCTTACAAGCGATGCTGCATCATTAGCTGTAAATTTATGGAAAGAGCATTTCACCATGTTTGAATTGACAGAGATAATGCGACAAAAGGATGATAGTGCATTTGCAGATTTACTAAATAGACTGAGGCACAATGAAATGACAGAGCATGATAAGAAACAGCTTAAACAGTGTATGATAGATCCAAATTCAGAGAACTATCCACAAAATGCTCCTCATATATTTGCTGAAAATTCATTTATGCAATTATTTAATGAAAAAATCATTAGCACTATCAATGCTCAAAAGGTTGAAATTCTTTGTCATGATTCCATATTGGCAGCAAACATATCACATGAAAAACAAGAGAAAATTCTAAATCAATTGCAGAAGGATGCATCTAGTACCATGGGTTTGCACTACTCTCTCACAGTTGTTATTGGTATGATATATGACTTGACAGTTAACATAGATACAGAAGATGGACTTACAAATGGAGCCTCTTGTACCGTGAAGTTTGTAGAATATAAACAGACAGAGACAAACAGGCCTAGCATAATTTGGGTTCAGTTTGATGATAAACAAATTGGAAGTGACAGAAGAAAGAAATACTTCAGTCGAGGTTTTTATCACAATTTGATAGACAATAATTGGACTCCAATATTCGACATTGAAAGATCATTTATAGTGCGACATAATACAGTTCAAAGAATTCAATTTCCATTACAACCATCTGCTGGTCGCACTGTTCATCGGGCTCAAGGAACTACCCTTAATAAGGTTGTCATAGATTTGTCCCAGAGAAGAATCAGAAAGAATCCCCATATCCATTATGTGGCTTTAAGCAGAGTAAGGTCTATTGAAAATCTTCATATTTTAAACTTGAATGAAGAGGCTCTATCATTAGATGAAAGGGTAGTGCAAGAAACAGAAAGATTATGTTCTGAGGCAAAGCTTCAACTATGCTATACTCCTCTGGATACAGTAAACTCTGATAACCATTTGAAAATAGTGTATAACAACTGTAGGTCTTTGCACAAACACTTCAGAGATGTAGCTGTAGAGCAGAACATTTTGTCAGCACATATTATTGGTTTTGCGGAAACCAGATTAGTACAAAGAGACCTCAGTTCTGACTATTCAATTGCTGGCTATCATCTTATCAGAAATGACCAGAATCAAACTACACAAACAGTCAGACCTCCTCATGGTTTAGCATTGTATGTTAGAGATGATATCACTGTCTCAAAATGTCACCACTATAGTACAACTCAATTTGAGTTTACAGTCATAAATGGCATTCATAGATTACTTGAAATTCAAGTTGTAGTTGTTTATAAGTCTCCAGGTTTATCCTTTCAAAAATTCATTTCAGCAGTGAAAAGAGAACTTGAACAACACCTGGACCCTATAAAACCTTTATTGATCTTGGGAGATTTCAATATAGACATGTCTCGAAAGAAAAGGAGCCTTGAACAGTATATGTTAGAAACATTTCATAGCCACCAAATGATACATGAACCCACTACTGACCAAGGATCAACATTGGATCTGGTGTTTTCAAATTACACTGATAGTGTAGCTGGGACTATAGAAACATATTGGTCTGATCATAAACTGGTGTACTTTTATACATGTGAAAACAAATGAATATTCACATTGTGTAATCTTCAAACTTATAGAAGAAGTGTTATTTTGTAATTTGTCAGTGTCAGACAGTTTCCTACCATAGTGTCACCCGCATTATGTTTGAATACCTAGTTTCATTTTTGTACAAGAAAATACATTCTTGTACAAAAGTTATATTAGGTATAAGGTGGTTTCGCTTGTAGGGGTGGCCACCATCCTCTTTCATGACAGGGAATCATGTAACACACATATTTCAGAAAAACATCGATAATTTTATTAATATGTGACCAATTTGAATTCGGTTTGAGGCAGAGTAGGTGGAAAGATGCCAGGATTTTGTTGAATGTTGTATTTTTTTTTAAATCAGCTGATAGAAAAATTATTGATGACCAAGTAAAATTTCACTTGGTCATCAATAACCCTTTTAACAACTGATTTTTAAAAAAAAAGATCTATCACAACCATCTAATCTTTGATATAATTCCACCTTTTCTGCTTCAAACCATATTCAAATATATCAGTCAAGTATTTAATAGTTGAAAATTTTCTGCAATTGTTGTGTCACATGGTTCCCCACAGTGAACAGACTTCATAGAACAAACTTGCTTTAACCCTTTCCCGAATGACGTAATTCTAGGATGGTCCAACTTAAGGTTTACGAACTGAGAATGAAATGCAGAGCCAGAGGCGAAATTTGAAAAGTGCCAGTAATTCCTAATCTGTGTTACATTTCCATTCCGAATACAAATATAATCATTTTGTATGGTTTAGAATTTTGAATTAATGCATACTTGTGGAAATATTTGACAAAAGTGTTCAAAATTACCTCCCTTGCATATGAAAATAGAGTAAAACAATATTTGTAAATTATTTTCTTATTGAAGCATAATCTTGAAATCCGCCCTAGTGAATCAACTTCTGTAAAGTGTATTTACAAGTGTGTGTAATTTGATGCATTTCATATGGCTAGAAAGTGGTGTTTTCATTCTCAGTTCGTAAACCTTAAAATAAGTTGCAAGTGACAAAATAAATGTTATGAAAATCCGGATAACTAAACATCACAGCTTGGAAAGCATTAAGGGAAGAGGAGGAGATGTGAATGTCCCTTTCCCTCATTGCTCTTCAAAACTTTCTCTGCTAGACATGTCAAAACAAGAAAGAATTAACATCTTACCAATAAAGAAACTTTAAAAGTATTGTAAATATATAGAAGATATAGACAATCAAAATATAATGTTGCTAAATTAGAAGATTTATATGCTTTGTCAGAAAACAATGAGGAAAAGAGAAAATGGGGTTTTCAAAATGTTTTTCTTTTCACTTCATGTTGTCCTAAACTTAATAGACATAATGTAACCTATTACTGAAAAAAGAATGTTTTTGTTCTGCTGAAAGTTCTGCTTGAATTTTGAACTTAATTCAGACAATGACAATGTTATGAATAAAAATCTGTTAGCTGTAATAGCAAAGAAAATATGTAAATGATAGTTGCAAATCATCGGTGCTATGACAAAATTGGGTAACAAATTAGTTTCACAATTTTGTCAAATTTTTTTTATAAATGCTTTCTACTAAGTATGTTACGAAGGAGCGCATATCCTGTCAAAACGGCGTTTTTCTACACCTATTAGAACCCTTTCAATTATCATGTGACAAAATTGCGTAACTCGATTTAGCTGACAAAAATGTGTTATATGTAGACAAATTATTTACACGAGAGTAATAAAAGGCCAAGAAATGGCATTCTCCTCTGTATTTCTTCTACTTTGACCAATAAATGAACCGAAAGTTATGTTCAATCACCTTATTTTACCTTAAAGAAGCTGAATTATTCATGTAGTTATTGAGTTACGCAATTTTGCCGGCATATTTTTTAACATTTTTTAAAGCGGCAAAAACGTTTTTGGCTCTCCTGAAAAAAATGGTTTTCGAGCAAAATTTCTATTACGCAATTTTGTCATAGCACCGACGAAATGTTGGTTATCAACAATTTTCTTTTTTTTCTCAATGTTTTATAATGACATGTTATTTTAGAGAAGTCAAAATCAAGCATTGTTTAGGAAAGGGTTAAACCTTTTCATAAGGAATATAAAACATACAAAATGAGCCGGATCTGCAATATATATATATGTATAACATTGAGAACAACATACACAGAGTCTGATCAAGATCTATAGTTTTCTGATAGCTTCTTCATAACCTGTAGTAACTAACTGTAAGTTAGAAGAATGGATCTTTAAGACTGTAATTTAGACCTTTAGCTGATCTTGATACTCAGTTTTCTAAAATAATTTAACATATACAACTCATCATTAGCACCAAAAAGCCAGATGCGAAATTTGAAAAGTGCCAGTAAATCCTGAACTGTATATATTTCCATTCCAAATACAAACATAAGCATTTTGAACGGTTTGGATTTTTGAATTAATGCATACTAATGGAAATATTTGACATAAATGTTCTAAATTACCTCCCTTGCATATGAATATAGAGTAAAAAGATATTTGTAAATCATTTTCTTCTTGAAGCATAATCTAGAAATCCAGCATGATGAATCAACTTATTTCAAGTGTATTTACAAGTTTGTGTAATTTGATGCATGTCCCATGGCTATAAAGTGGTGTTTTTAATGATGGGTCATATACCTTATAGGACCTTTTTCCATATCATGACTCGTAAACAATTTTAAGAAGTGCAAGTTAAATGCAGAATACCCCAAAGTGCAGGCTAATCTTGTTCTTTGCTGCTTGTCTTAGATAAAAAAAAATACGGGGGTCAGCATGGCAAATAATCTAACCAATTTTCATAAATATGTATAATTTTGGCCTATTCTTTCTAGTGTGGTTTCTTTATAATATTTCAATATTACACATGTTAATCATGTTTGAATCATGTCATTCATATTTTCCTAGTTTAACATGCTAAAGCATAGATAGATTCAAGCCATACTTCTGCTTTGTACTTGTTTAAAATAAATGATTTCATGGTATCAATATTGATCTATATTGTAGCATTGAACAGTATATATTTAACCCTTTCCCAAACAACAAAATTTAGGCCTTGTCCAAACTCATAGGTGTTGCAGACGACAATTTCCATTGAACAAAATTTAACATTTTTTGGTCTTTCTTGGTAGAAAACATTGTGGGAAATGAAGAAATTGCTTGTCACAAGCAATTTCTTCATTTACCACAATGTTTTCCAAAGTCTTTATTTTGTGGGGTGTCCAAAGCGTATGGGAAAGGGTTAAACATAAATTTAACATATTGAATATCATAAAATTAATGTGACATTGCAATCAATAAGCCTTTTTCTATATCATTTGATTATTTGTTCAAAATTCAGTTTCTTCAGTGCTCAGACTTGGATTGTTTTCTTACTCTGTACTACTAAACAACTTCAAACAAGGTCTGGTTACAAACATCTAATGATATACTTGTTGCAATCATAAATGAAATTGTCACCAATGACAGATCGAGGCAAATCTTAAAGATGGCTGATCTTTTCAGGTGCAATTTGTGTAAAATACACATACAACAAAATGCAACAAAGTGTTTAAAGATGTATACATAACTATCAGCTAAAGCTAGACCATTTATATAAATAATGTAGACAGAGATGATATTTCATAATCATAAAAGAAATATCGAAGCAAAAATTACACAATCCTCGTTGTCACAATACAATTACATACAAGAACAAGAACAATCAGTTTTCTAAAAAAGAGGTATGTTCAGTTGTGAAAATATAATTCCATAGTCTTATTGACTGCCATGTCATTGTTTACCAGTACACAATTTGTGGTTAATACTTTACTTTAAGAGTCTTAGATTATTTCTTTGTTTAACCCTTTCCCAAACAGCAAAATTTTAGAGTGATCCATTTCACAAACTGCTACAAATGACAAAATGGAAGTTATTAAAGATAGGATCTGTGTAGGATATGGCAGAGAAAATATTGAGACAAAAGGAGAAACTGCTGGTTATCAGCAGTTTCTTCTTTTGTTTCAATGTTTTCCCAAGCCTTTTCTATTAAGGATGTCAAAACCAGGTCTTGTTTGGGAATGGGTTAATAACCATATTCATTTTGTGTTTTGATTTATATGTAATTTCAGTTAATAACAATTAAAATTTCATGTGTAAAATTGTCATTATGATTTTGTTTTCTTTCATATCCAGCTCTTTGGCGATGCATTCCTCAATTACTCATTTGTAGACTGGTCCAAGTTAACAGCTGTACGCCTGCAACAAATGATAGAAAGATGTTGATAAAGAGATTTGTCTGCAATATAATACAGAAATATTAAGGCTAAAGAAGCAAATACTGATGATTAGCATTTACTTCTTTTACCTGAATGATTTCCTAGGACTTCTCTATTAAACCTTTCCTAAATGTCGAAATAAAGGCTGGTCAAGCATAGAAAGCATAGTAATGTTTTAGCATAAAAATTATTTATGGAAAAGCAGAAACTGTTGATTATCAGCAATTTCTTATTTTCTCTCAATGCTTTCCCAAACTATTTCTTTTAGAGACGTCAGGTCTTGTTCAGGGAAGGGCTAACCTAGCCAAGCTTGATAGCTTGAATGATATATTGAAGTCTTGATCTAGGAATCTTGATCCCCAATGCATTTAAATCCTGGCTTGGCCAACTTCCATTCAGATATATGCAAGAGTGAATTATAAAATAATAACAAGTTTAGAGGTCTTTATTTGCCAAATAAAAACCGATGTGAAATGGATTACATGTGTAGGTAAAAACCAAGGCACACAGTGCCGAGGTATTTGCTTTAACACACAGAGGTTTTTATTTGACTAATAGACCTCTAAACTTGTTACTATCTCTATTATAACACTCTAAATAACAAAACGCACATTCTAAATGTGTTATTTTGTGAAAATTCTGTCATGATCTAGTTTTCAGCGTAGGAAACGCATTGGCGGTTAAGTGACGTTAAAGCATAATTTCATAGAGTCTTTATTGGTCAAATAAAACCGGATGCAGTTCTTCTTTCGCTATATATGGATTTTACGGAAATGTGTTATAATTATCTGTACGAATGTATATGTCTGATTTGACTTTGTTGGATGAACAGCAGCTGGTAGCTTTGATAGGGTATAATATTAGTTCCACTTGCTATATGGCCTGCAGGTTATTGTCATGACAGTGTGTCTCTGGTATGTGTGTGTCAGTCCGCTCTCCTGCAGTTGTTGTTGTTGAGGTTGTGTGATATGTAGGTACCACAGAATTTTGAAGGGTTTTGTGCCGACTACACTCCGGTAGAAATCTATCTCTGAGGAATCAGAAAGGGGTGGAAACATTAAAATTTGAATATACAATAGCAGTTCAGGTGAGCGATTTAGGACCATCATGGTCCTCTTGTTTGACAATGTTACCGGTTTCCATTTTTCACCAAATTCTGCATACGACTAGGAGACATATATGGCTAACCTTTTTATCAATTTCATAGGTTGACAAAGACGGGAACCTACAAGTAAAATTATTTGAATTGAAGGTTTTGAAAATTTCTCGGCTGTTTTTCTGACAATTCCTGACCAAATAAATTTCTGAGAATTTTTTTTTTGCATGTTTGCATCAACATTGTTGGTACCAAAATGTTCTTCAATGACCCCTCTTGCTATTTTGATTCAAAATTTGGGACTGATATCAAAACTAGGTAAGCAAAATTGGGCTTTTGCTAGACGGGTACCATTGAAATCCAGGAGCATGTTAAGATGCCATTGTTCATAATTTTTATAATTTGACAATGTTGCCGGTTTCAAATTTTCACAAAATTTTGCATGCAAACAGGGATCATATATGGCCTTTCTTATTAATTCCATTGGTTGACAAAGACGGGATATAATTTGATTGAATGTTAGGTTTCATATAATTTTCTGGGTAGTTTTTCTGTCAATTTCTGACTAAACAGGTTTCTGAGAAATTATGTGGCATGTTGCTATTAAAAACATTGGTCTGAAAATGTTCTACATGTTCTACAATAACTCTCCTTGCTATTCTTATTTAAAATTTGGGACTGATATCAAAACTAGGTAAGCAACATTGGGCTTTTGCTAGACGAGAACCATTCAAATCCGGAAGCATCTTTAGGTGTCGTTGTTCACAATTCTCATTATTTGACAACGTTACCGGTTTCAAATTTTCACCAAATTTTTCATGCACACAGGGGACATATATGGCTAATTTTCTTATCGATTTCATAGGTTGACAAAGACGGGAACATACAAAAACAAATTGATATAATTCTAGGTTTTGAAAATTTCTCGACTACTTTTCTGACAATTTCCGACTAAAAAAATTTCTAAGAATTTTTTTGTTCATGTTGATATCAACAATATTGATACCAACATATTCTACAGTGACTCCTCTTGCTATTCCGATTTAAACTTTGGGGCTGATATCAACACTAGGTAAGCAAAATTGTGCTTTTGCTAGACAGGTACCATTGTAATCTGGGAGCATCTTAAGGTGCCGTTGTTCACAATTCTCATTATTTGACAATGTTACCGGTTTCAAATTTTCACCAAATTTTACATACAAAAAGGGAACATATATGGCCAACTTTCGTATCAATTTCATAGGTTGACAAAGACGGGAACATACAAAAATATTTGATAGAATTTTAGGTTATGAAAATTTCTCGGCTATTTTTCTGACAATTTCTGACTTAATAAATTTCTAAGAATTTTTTTGTTCATGTTGATATCAACAATATTGGTACCAAAATATTTTACAGTGACTCCTCTTGCTATTCTGATTTATAATTTGGGGCTGATATTAAAACTAGGTAAGCAAAATTGTGCTTTTGCCAGACAGGTATCATTGAAATCCGGGTGCATCTTAAGGTGCCGTTGTTCACAATTCTCATTATTTGACAATGTTACCGGTTTCAAATTTTCACCAAATTTTGCGTACAAACAGGGAACATATATGGCCAACTTTCCTATCAATTTCATAGGTTGACAAAGATGGGAACATACAAAAATATTTGATAGAATTTTAGGTTTTGAAAATTTCTCGTCTATTTTTCTGACAATTTCTCACTAAATAAATTTCTAAGAAATTTTTGCGCATGTTGGAACCAACAAAATTGGTATCAAAAGTTTCTACAATGACTCCTCTTGCTATTTGTATTAAAACTTGTGGATTTATACCAAAACTAGATAGCCAACATTGAGTTTTTGCAAGACGGGTATCAATGAAAACAGGGAACACTTTAAGATGCCGCGTAAAGACCTATATGCACTATTTGAGTAAGAGGAATATATTTTTGTAGTTCATAGGTCAGAGGCATTCTATGAGTAAAGTTACAAGAAAATCTGTGCGTGGGCGCAAATGAGACCCCCCCCCCCCTTTGAGACTGATCCAAACAAAAAGCATTGAAATCGTAAACCATATTATGACAGAAAATAGCATATGGACAGAAAATGTTTTTTTTTCTTATATTCTTCTCTCAAGACGATTAAAACATAACCGTGCAGTCCGTCAGTCAGTAAACAACTTTTTGCATGAAACACTTGTTTTTGAAAAAAAAATCATCTTGCTGCTTGTAATTTTCTTCATCCAAAATGAAGCCTTACCTTAACCCGTTCATAAACGAAAAAAAAAAGGAATTTGGATCTGATCTTAATTTGAAAGATGCTACAGACTATGTAGGCCTACAATAAGCCTTTAGCAATTTTTTGTTTACGATTTTTGTTTACAAATCTTACTAATCCACTTACCTGACCAAGACTGGTAAGCCGATTAGGCTGTGCCTCTGGTATACTTTGCAAAAAGAACATTAATAAGCAATTCTTGGAAAAAAATAGGGAAAATGAAGAAAACGGATGATCAGTGATGTGCTTTTTATCGAAATGAAGATTTAATCCTATGCAACAGGTTATAATGTTGTCGTTTCCGAAACTGCAATTTTCAGAGGAGTTTCAGTAAACAAAACCTTCATTTCGCTGCTTTTCAACAAAAACATCGTAACTGCAGTTACGAGGTTTTTGTCGAAAAGGGGCGTTTGTCAAATGATATAGCCTATCTTTTACATGTATGCACACCTGTTGATTTTAGATTTGCTTTACTTTTCTTATCAGGCGACATAATCTTAACCATTTCATAGATGACAAAATTTTAGACAGTTCCATTTTGAATGCTGCTGCAAACGACACACTGGATATTGATCAATTAAATTTTCCCTACATGTTCAGTATGAATTACGGAAAATTCGCCATTGTGGGGTTATCCCCCCTTCCATACCCCTGTTCCATCGGGCCTGAAATTTCAGAACCAAGATATATCGTACGTAGGCTGAAACAAGCCGAGGATTGAGTTCAAAACGAGTGTAAATGAATTAGATTATTCGATGTAAGTTATAATAGTTTTCAAGAAAATCTATCAAAATAGACAGTGCGTCCTCTGTGCAAACAGTTTAACCCTTTCCCAAAATGGCAAAATTTCAGGGTGGTCCATTTTGAAAACAGCTCCAAACGACACAATGTGTGTAAACAAAGAAAGCTTTCTGGGCACAGTATGCGTTAAGCAATATAAACATATTCAGACCAAAGGAGAAATGCTGATTACCAGCATTTTCTTCTTTTGTCTCAATATTTTCCGAAGTGTATTTCGAAAGGGATGACAAAGCCGGGTCGTGTTTGGGTAAGGGTTAAGTACATACCCTACAATTTTCAAGTATGTAATGATACCCCAAACCCTTATTTTTATGTTCCCACTGCTAATCGAATCAACCCTGCGTAGTCAAACCCGATCAATCGACCTAGTACAGATCGAACTCTATCGGCATGGGTGATCGAGAGTGTTCGGGTTGATCGAGATGATCTGCATCGATAGGGCATCCTACCAGAATTAGATATACATGTATGTATTTAAGAAATCATTTAAATTATACAAAATTCATATGGTTGATAATATCATTATACATTGTATCTACTAGTATACCTCACGATAAATGACCTGGCAGAGCATCTCATTCGATTAGCATGGGCTGCTCTGCCAGGTCATTTATCGTGAGGTATATATGTATGGCAAACTCAAATTGATATGTTATGATGTAAATGGTAAACAATCAGCAAAATTATAATGGTTTGACTAGAAAATAGTGCAAATATCTCCCCTTATGATATTAATTTTAGTGGATTATCTGCCCTTGAATCGTAAATTTTTTTTACAAAATGTGTAGGATAAACGAACTATTGTGTTGCATGTTATTAAAGGCTCTGGGGAAAACCGACAGTGTTTTCTGCACCAAAAGACTCACGGTGGGGATTGTGCATGCTGGGATGGGTAAATCTACGGACAAATTTGCCTCGCTCCAGGTAAGACATTTTGCAATAACTTCCTTATTTCTGGGTCAATTAAAAAACGGTTTGTTGCATGTACCCCGCCTTACTGAGCTCTTTCCTCCGATGTATGCTTTACACGAAACCTTTTTGTACTTTTTGCGAAAAGTGATCCCAACCGACCAGAAAAACGACAAAAAATCTGGTCGTTTTTCAGGTCAGTTGGGATCAATTTTTGGGAAAGATTATGGGGAGTTTTCAAATAAGTAATACACCTGAGGAAAGCGCTCAATCAGTAAGGCGGGGTACATGCAACAAACCGCTTGAAAATTGACACAGAAATAAGAAAATTATTGCACAATTTCCTACCTGAAGCGTGGCTTATTTTGCCGTAGTCGTTATCATTTCGTTTTCTGGTCATTTGGGATCAATTTTGGAAAAATTAAAAGGATACCACAATTAATCCATGTATCCGAGGAAAGGGATTTTCAAGTCGGGGTACACGCAACAGACCTTTTGAAAATCGACAAAGAAATAAAGGAGTTATTGCAAAATATTTGACAAGATTCGAGATTATTTTTGCCCGTATTCGTTATCCATCCCAGCATGCACAATCCCCACCGTGAGACTCTTAGTTGGGATAATTCAAAGGGTTGTAAATCTGTAAAATCCTAAAGGTAAATTTCTCTTCTTTAAATCTTGTTGTCTCCCTTGCATTTGTCAACCAAAAGGTGCCTGTTCTAAAAATAACAATTTAACCCTTTCTCAAATAAGACCTTGATTTGGCGTCCCTTTTCGAAAAGACTTTAAGCCTATGCTATAAATCAATAAAGCAAAGTAGAAAATGTTGATTAACCACGTTCTTTTTTCTGCTACTTTTGCCCACAAATCCTATTGTTATCGACAACAGTTTTAGCAGCTTTCAAATTGAAACAGTTTAACCTTTTGTCGTTTGGGAAAGGGTTTTAAGGTAGAGTCTATTGTAGACCGAGCGATAGACTGTGCCGAACTAACGTAAAAACTTCATTCATTCGCCGGGTATGACCGGTACAATAACACAGGAATATTGAAAAAAAAAATACTTAAAAAATGGGGACTTGTTCTAAAATTCAACGCATTGGATTTAAGAGTTTTGTCGGACTATGGATTGCATTTTTGTCTTTTTCTTGCTGCTTTGGAGCTATTAGTGACAACTTCTGTATAAATATGTTCAACGACAAATGCAATTGTACCAATTTGACTGTTGAGTGCCATAATTCAAGTCTTACAGATATAAAGGCTTTGTATCCTTTTATTAAAGACAATGTAGTAAATGTGACAATCAATGGAAATAATTTCACGGAACTTCCAGTGAACGCGCTAGGTTCCTGCCAAACCGGTTCCACTCTTGAAAAATTAAAAATCCTGGATCTCTCAAACAACAGCATACAACATATCCATGGTAAAACATTTCACTGCATGCCAGCTTTGGAAGTTCTGAGATTGAGACAGAATAGTTTGAAAACATCGGGAATTGGGTATTTCACAGCAATGCCTTCATTAAAAGTTTTAGATCTCTCAGAGGCGTTTGACCACAAGTCGACACACGATTTATCAGAAATATTTAAAGACACTGATATGGTACACTTGAAAACTCTCCGACTCGGAAGGAATGCATTCTCTGTTTTCCCCGATGAGGCTGCTAACACAATGTGCCGACTCAACAAGCTCATCACCCTGGATCTATCCCACAATAATCTTGAAGCTCCATCTCTCCCAACACAAACAGCCTGCCTGGAGGACCTCAGATATTTAGACTTCTCCAACAATAAAATGAAAAGATTAACGAAAGATTTTATTGCGAGACTCGCAAACCTCGCCGACCTGGAGGCCGTCAGAATAGAAGGGAACCCGTTCAGCTGCGATTGCGAGCTTTTAGATACATGGCACTGGTTGAACAAAACCAATCTAGTGGAATTAAAGAATCATATTCGATGTGCGGACGGATTTCATTCTTCATACATCGGTAAGGCGGTACTTGACGTGAAACTTGCCGAACTGGAATGCGAAGATTTTCATATAGAACCAGAGCCGTATATTAGCAATACAAAAGCTATAATCGCAATCGTATTCGCAATTGTTGGTGCCATGCTTATTGTACTTTTGGTAATATTTCGTGAGAAAGTTAGAGGTTTGTACAAACGTTTGACAAAGAACTTACCAAAAGTGACTTTTCAAAATGGTGTTGCGTATAAGACGGTGAAAGAAAATGCTCTTATTGAAAATGGGCCCGTTGAAAATGTACCCGTTTGATTTTGGCCCCACTGGCCGGCGGTCAGTGGGGTGGGATGTCGATGCTTTTCAACAAAACCTCGTAACTGCAGCTTGCCTAAAGCTGCAGTTACGAGCTTTTCGTTGAAAAGCGACGATATTGTCATGAAAGTGTGTGCGTCCGTCCATGCCTTTGCCCGTTCTGTCCATAAGTTTATGCGGGTTTCTTTTTCTATGAAAATGTTAAAATTCTTGTTAGATTTTTTTCTGGACCTCGTTCAATCCTGCTTCTTATACGACAAATCGTCGCTTTTCAACGAAAACCTCGTAACAACAGCTTCTGCAGAAGCTGTAGTTACGAGGTTTTTGTTGAAAAAAAAACCAAAAACAGTGAAATATCAAGCCAGTTGGGCGGTACATGCCTTTGTGTGCTTTTTGGAAGCAAATTTTCCAAATTTGCTTCTCTAAGCAGCCATGCGTCTCTGCACTTTACCATTCTCTGCATACCACACAACATCTTCCGGTCTTCCTCACTATAAATAGTTCTATCAAAAGCAAAGATTAATGAGGTAACAGTCATTCGAATATTCAATATGTAAGTCTGAAGTTATGTGTAGATATTGAATTGTGTGACTGAAAATGAAACATTCAATTAATCATGTCTCTGAGAGATGAAAAGATCCACGTAGTAATTTGCTTTATTATGGTTCAAAGATCAGTCCAATGGCCTTCCTTGTAAATGGGTCAGTCGAGTTTACTGAACTATGAAATATATTCAGCTTACACAAACGATTAATATGCATGAAGTTGTGCTAAAAATAAATACAACTCCATCATGAAATCAAAGTATGCAAGGTATTCTGGATAATCAAAGTACTTAATCAAAATACTCTACGAATCAAAGTATTCAAGGTATTCAAATGGATAATCAAAGTACCTAATCAAACTACTCTATTTCTGGCCCCGGTTTCTCGAAAAAACTTAAGTATGTTCTCAAATCTGAGCACAGTGCTCAAATTGCATGAAATCCACGTGAACTTCAATGGAATACCCTTCAACGTTGGAGAGTATCCCTTTGATGTTGAGCATGTTCTCATGAGAATATACTTAAGTTTTTTTCGAGAAACTGGGGCCTGGACAGGCCTACATTTTTGAAAAATTTGCTTCCAAACAGTACTGTCAGTACTTTGATTGGTGCTTATCCCCTTCCCAAACAAACCCTAGTTTTGACGTCACTAGAACAAATGACTCGAGGAAAATTGAGGTAAAAGGAGAAAACGCTGATAACCAGCATTTTCTCCTTTTGCCTTGATATTTTCTATGCTTTCTTGTTCAAAAAAATCTAATATAGGCATATCAACATCATTTTTGCCGTTTCCAGAAGCTTCAAATTGGACTACCCCAAATTTGTGTCGTTTGGGAAAGGGTTTATCCTTCCCAAACAACAAATTGTAGAACCTGGCCATTATTGCAAGGTTTTGCCGACGACAAAATTATCAGACGGTCAAAATTAATATGAAGGGAAAAAATGAGGAAATAGGAGAAAATGTTGATAATCGGCGTTTTTATTTCAGTACTCAAGTGCGTCAAAAAATGTCATTGTTTGGGAAAGGGTTAACATTTGTGCGTATTTATCATCAAGTCTGAATTACTTTTCTTATTCTAAAGCAAAATAATGTTACAAGATACACACGAAATCCATTTTCGACCATTTTTGAGATATTTTTTTATTTGTCCTACTATGGCGATGTTTAATTACAGTTAGAAAAAATGTGAACCAAAACGATTTTCATACTTTTTTTAATCATGTTCAACAGAAAAATCGACGACTATAACATTAATACCACAAACTTAAAATCAGTCTGCATGATGTTTTTATTTGATATTTTGATAAGCTCTTTTGGCGTTTTTTTTTTTTTTTTTTTTTTGAAACTTTAGCAAACGCAGACAGGGGCTCTAATACATGTACATACCTTCAATGCCCCTGTGGCGCATAAACACGTAATATGAATTAAAGAAATTAGGGTCATTCTTTTAATGCGTTAATCCATTTATGGATTATGAAATGTTGTTCAATTTTTGATAATCAACCATTTTTTATAAACAAAATAACTAAACTCCTTTATAAAGCATAATTTTAATTTGTTCTTTCAATGCCAAATCACAAAGAGTACGGGATCAAAGAAAATAATTAGGCTTGAATTTGAAGTTCTTTTATTTCATTTTGACTTTTCATTCCTTTTAACAAGCGTTATATTGCACATCGTGAAACAAGCCATATACTCACGACGGGGAATCGCGTGACACAACAATTGCAGAAAATATTCAATAATTATGTTTATATACGACCGATTTGAAAATGGTTTAACCTATTACCACACAATTAAGCTTTTTGACGCCCCACCAGACAAAGGCTTGGGGAAACATTGTAGAAAATGAAGAAATTGCTTGTGATAAGCAATTTCTTCATTTCTCACAATGTTTTCTATCCCAAAAGACCCCCAAAATTTAGATTCCATTCACTTGAAATTGTCGTCTGCAACACCTTTCAAATTGAAAAAGTCCAAAATTTTGCTGTCCGGTAATGGGTTAAAGCAGAGAAAGCGGAAATACGCAAGGTATTAGGAGAATGTCGTTGATCTTTTGAAAATATTAGCTGATAAAAAAGGTGATTGGCTTTTCATCAGCCTATTTTTAAAAGAAGCATTTCGTATCTATCTATTTCCTGGCTATTTCCGCATTCTCTGCTTCGAACCGGTTTCAAATCTGTCAAATATCGATAAAGTTATTGACCATTTTCTGCAATTTTAGTGTCACGTGATTCCCCACCATGTCTGTAGCCTATCAGTTACAAGTCGTCGCTTTTCAACGAAAACCTCGTAACTGCAGCTTGTTTTAAGCTGCAGTTACGAGGTATTCGTTGAAAAGTAGCGAAGTTCTTCTGTCGGGTTTTCCTGTGGCCTATTTTGAATTATATAGACCAACAAAATGTAATGTTTTACTTCCGTTCTCAGTATGAATATGGAGCAAAAACTTGCATAATTTTCGAATCATATTTATCATTTGATTATATAAAATATTTTCATGCAAATATATATTTCTATGTAAAAAATTCGTTTTGTCGTGTCATGTTTTTTTTTTTTTTTTTTTTTTTTTTTTTTTTTTTTTTTTTTTTCCAAATTAAAAACGGCGAGGAATCACGTGACATAACATAACATATAATTATTTTTAGTACGTGCGGCCGATTTGAAATAAAAATATTTTAAGCAGAAAAGGGTGGAAAAACACCTGGTACTAATATGGGTGTGATAAATCTTTTTAAGGAACACTTGAGGAAAATGTTATTGGTTATCATACAATAGTTTGTTTGATCGGCAATAACTTATTTATTAGGCGTTGTTTCAAGGATATATTGATTTCAGAAAATCCCTTACATTTGACATATTCCGATACTGCAATTGTTCTTTTTTGTTCTGTCATGTGATAACCCGTCGTGGTTGTAGAGGACATGCGCACTCGTTAGCTAGAAGCGTCGGGGTGGGGGGTGCGGGGCTATGTGGCTGTCAGATCATATCGATATATCCGAAGTTCGACTTCCCTAGTGCTCTTGCATGAACGATACATACATTAGGTGAATAGGCATTCATTAAATTTTGTTTTTTCGAAAATACCGCGAGGAAAGAAGAAAAAGCTGATAACCGACAGTTTCTCTTTTCGACTCTCAATATTTTCTATACAATGAACCCCTTTCCAAGGACAGTGTCCATTAACTTTTTTTGACTGTAACAGTTTTCAAATATGAACAAATCTTTGGATTTCAAAAAAAAAACATTTAACTGCTTTTCAAAGAAAACCTCGTACCTGCAACTTGTTTTAAGATGCAGTTACGAGGTTTTCGATGAAAAGCAGAGATGTGTTATTTCGGAAAGGGTTAACCCACATTCAATCAATAATTAAGGTTCATGGATCAAAAGGCCGATAATCAATTATTGAAAGAAGAAAAAAGATCATTATGGCCTACGTGCGTCCTTTATAAGGACACTTTAACCATTACCCAAACCTCCCTTGGCTTTGATGTTGCCTTGGCTTGGGAAAACCTCCCGCTTGAACCAAACGAAAAACATTCTGATAACCAGCTGCGCATATTGTCTTAATATTTTCTGTTCTATATTGCACATAAACTACATATTTTTCAACATCGTTTATGTCGTTTCAAGCAGCTTTTAAATCTAAAATCCAAATTTTCCATTTAGGAAAGGATTCAGGACACGTGTACGATATAAGAAATGGGTCATGACACCTCGTCTATTTATAAGGGTAGCCCTATACATAGAATGGGCTGGGACAAATTAAAATGACCTTTGACATATTTCAGCCTTTTCCAAACGAATTTTAGACTGTTCCAATTTGAATCCGTTTCAAACGACAAAATGGGTATTAACAGAGAGAGGGTTTGTATACAATGTAGCATATAAAAATGTTGGGGTAAATGAGAAAAACATTTTGTCTTAAAGTTTTTCCAAGACTTTTTCTACTAGGGACGTCAAAATTATGGAAAGGGTTAAAAAAGCATGGCTCTAGATCAGCTTGTGGCCGATCGCAGTCTGATCAGGCTCAACACAGCCTCTTATTAAGAAGACGAATTGATGCTTAGGCCCTCAATTTATGAATTAATTAAAAAAAAATCTGCTCCCATGATTTTTGCGGTCTTGAATAGGGAGTGATCCAGAAGTCACGAGAACAACATGGATCTTGATCAGACTGCGCGTATGCACAGACTGATCATGATTCATGTAGATCTACAAAGCAATAAAAAACATTTTCCATAAGCAGCTCAATTAAACCGCTGCTTTTCAACAAAAACCTCGTATCTACAGTCTTAAACAGGCTATAGATTAGATGTTTTGTCGAAAAGCGACGATATGGCCACATGCGGATCTTAATAATAGGCCAACAACGGCGCCCGTGAAATGAAGCCGCTACGTGCTCGTATTGAATATACAGATGCACTTACTATATTACGAATGCACTCTAGATAGACAAAAACAGCATGATCTTAAATTTAATTAAGATGTAAAGGTGTACTTTATTTGATTTTAATGAAGACATAGACTTACGAGGGGTGATCCAAAAGTTCGTAAAATGGACCCATTATTTCCGTATTACTAGCTTGGTCAGTGTGTAATTTGGTAATATTATAGTTCAATATCTACAGACGGCATAAAAATTAAATTGTTTACAAAATATGTTCTAGCGGCCGTAAACTGCGTTACCATAGTAACGTAGGTACGCATAGGCGGGGGAGCGTCAAAAAACGATACATGATCATTAAATTATTCGAATTTTCTTAAATTTCTGTGGACAATTTCTGGTGCGAGTGAATATTACGCTATCAAGATATTTTGATGTCAAGTTGTATACGTTGTTGTTAAAGTTGTTATGAAGACATTACATTTTTCATGAAACAGAACAAACCAATTGAATAGCGATATGACGTCGATACCAGATTTAGAATATCGGCCTGTCATAAAATACTGCCACGATATTGATCTTACACCAATGTAGATATTTTGAATAATGCAGAAAACAAGAACATCGTGTTGTAGAAAATTTTGTTTAAGTAACACCCAAGATTCGGACTTCAATAATGGACAATGGATGCCAAGATAGTCCTGCAATCGTACACATCCTAAATAACGACGTCAAAATTGGGGTAAGCATTGATAGGCTCCGCTTTGACAGTACTTCGATTTTAAAACAGACAGATAGAGCATTGTTCAACATTTTGAGTCTAAAAGTGTATGATAACACTTTCATCCCATTTATACCTCGGGCATGGAAGTGTATGCGAGTAAATAGGAATTTTAAAAAGAAGGGTTCATGATCGCGTGAAGTTGACGTCGCGTTTGACGTTCTTGCTCCCCCGCCTTGCGCATAGTCTTTGTCTAAAAATTGTTACTGTACAATAACTGTTACATGTACATTATTTAAAATTTCCACATTTTGTACAGATGTTGCAGTTAATTACTGTATAACTTTTAATTTGATAGTGAACACTCCGGAAGTTTTAACAATCCATTTTACGAACTTTTGGATCACCCCTCGTACATGTGTGCAATTGTGTCTTAATTAAGGCATTGTTACATACAATTCTACGTCCGCATCATGTACACATCGTGTACACATCGCGTACAAAAATACTGTACGACTGACCATTTCTGGACGTGCTCCAGCCAGAATGTTGACGCAGAATCGTGTGTTTCACCTGGCCATATAAAATTTGAATGTTTGAAGAAACCACGAGATTCGGTGCAGAATGAGTTAGAAATGTGAATGATCCTCTCCAAGGCTCGTACCGTGCACTTTATCACGTCAAAATCCATAGAGTATTAGCTGAGAAATTCAACAAAGTATACTTGAAGCGGACTATTTTTCGTAGTGAAGGATTCCCGAAAGTCGCGTGTGTTTACCACCATGATTATATCAAGACAACGAAATCTACATGTTTTGCGTCATATGTCTTATAATTGTCTAGACATTTTGTTAGCTAATAAATTTTTTAATTAAAGTCTGTGTAGTTAATATTTATCTTAAATCTAAACTTGTGTTATATAGAGCCTGTATAGTGGTAGATTCTACGCGAAATAAACATTCAATTTATGCGCGCGGTCGTTTGAGACAGGGGCGTGGCTATGTATAGACGTTACATAAACTAGCCGACAGTCTCGTTTATGCGAAATATAGCTGCGAAATTTTAAAATATGCTGCAACTTAATTGTTTCAAAAAGTAGGTCGAACACTAAACTGCAATTATTCCCCTTGTAATTATTTGAAAGATCATCCTGAGAAAGACTTGATGTACTGATGAGCTACCAATTAAAACGTCTCCCAACATCATTGTATCGCATTCAACTAACACGTCGTAAATACACCTTTAGAAACCACAGTTACGATTTTTTTGTTGAAAAAGCAGTTATTGACTCCTGGTTCAGTTGTGACAAATAAGGTCGATCGTAAGTCTATTCAATTGAAGGAAAGCTATCAAGCTCCAAGATTGGTCCAGACGATAAAATAAAGAATCTAGATCTTCATGCTGGTTATGTTTTATACCCTTTTATGCATCATTAAATGATGTAATCTCAATTGTTTCTCTTTTTTTTCTGAAAACTTTAAACCTCTTTACCGTCATTCCGTAATCAGACAAAAACACTCCACAGACGACATAATGATATTATAGCGATCGCTGCCTTTGCATTATCTATGGACAAAAAGAAAGCGTCGGTACCATGTTCTTCACTATCTTTGAATGTCCAGTTGCATTAATGTCTTTCCAATCCTAATATAAATAGAAAGTGCGGATATGTAAAGATAAGTCTTGAATTAGAAGGACTATATCGTCGCTTTTCTGCAAAAACCTCGTACCTGCAGCTTGTGTTAAGCTGCAGATACGAGAATTTTGAAGAATAGCAGCGATATACTTTAAATGTCCTTCATTTGAATTTTCTTTCGACAGAAATGATCTTCCCATACTGGTTGACCAATCCATTCGATATATCTTGATCATCGGTATGTTTTAAAATTCTACCTGATTGTATGTCCTACAACCTAGCATGTGTCACTTTAACGTCTAATGGATATGTGATTGATTGATTGATTGATTGATATTGATTGATAATGATTGATTGATTGGGGTTACATGCCTCTTTCAACTACTATGGTAATATCGCAGAGACTAGAACATTTTACCATGGATTCCTGTCATTTCTAAAAGCAATAGTACCACAACATCATTACTTACCTCCAGCTGCTCGCCATCGTAGGATTACGATTATCAAACTATTTAACGCTTTCCCAAACGACAAAAAATTAGGGCTGTCCAATTTGAAAGGAGTTGCAGCTGACAAAATAATTGATATCAAAAGAAGAAAATGTGTGTATTATAGCTAAGAAAACTTTGGGACAAAAAGGAGAAACTGACGCAATCCCAGTTAAACTGGACAATTGACTAAATTTTTTTCGAAATTTTTCATTTTACCATTCACTCATTCTGGACAAATTTTCTTCATGGATCACATCTTCTGCGCAAATTTCTCTTGTTTTGTCAAGTGGGATTGCCTAGTTTTGGAGTTATAGAATGTTAAATGATCGAATGTGTGCATTAAAAAATGCGTATTTTAAATAGACCCCTTTGTGAAATGTGTGTCTAATTTCCCATTAAGTAATGCCTAAAGAATAATAAATCCGATACATTTTGATGAGTATTTGTTTGTAAAATGTGAATCAATTGACAATATGGGTGAAAATGGTGAATTGTACCTATGCGAATGAAAATACAAAACGGCTATCCTTGTACAATTCCTTTATTTTAGAACGTTGACTACTTCCAACTCTTCTAAAATACACCAAACAACCTTTTATTTTCTCTTGTATTATTAAACAAAAGCAATGAGTTATTCCCTTAATCGATATGCAGAAATGGAAAGTCAATGATTTATTACAAATCAACAATAGTTTAAAACTGGTCTGTCCCGAACGTAACTACAGCTTGTCCCGTACGTAATGTGCTTTCTTTTCTTTAATACCACAGCCTCTGTGTTATTACCTTTTCAATCAAATCATAATATTATCAGGCAATATCCATTTGCCAGACACTTTGTCAAAAAAATTATAATGAAATGAATAAACGAACATAAATACAACTCTATAAGCCATCTGGGTGTGTTGTTTTACAAATTAAAACTTCCTAGCCAAATTAATTTCAATTGATAAAAGTTGAGATGTTCGTATTGTTTTTACACATGATGTATGTGTAATAACTGCTTAATTAAGTGAAATGTTATCCAAAATTTGCTAGATATCCTTAAATCTGATGGATCCAATATACGAAAACGTACGGGACACTTTTTATAAAGGTAAGAAACGCTGAAATAATCTATTTTAATGCATCAATCTAGTGCAATGTATATGGATATGAATATATTCCTATATATATATCAACAAAAACCGGCATATTTTGTGGAACTTTCCTCAATATTGTAAAAATAGTTTCAATTAAGCGTAATTATAATACCATTACGTACGAGACTAGTAAGAGTACGTGTACAGTCTATTATGTGCATTAAAAGTCTATTTTGCTTGAACTAGAGCCATTAAGGAACCCAAAGTACATAAATAAAGCACAGGAAACGTTCCATTTCAGCAATTAAAAAACTGAAAACTAAAAATTGCCTCGAACGTTATTGACTCGTACGTCACTTTTTAATGTGTACCAAACTTTATTTGGCCTACTGTATCAATGCTATTATAGTAATCGGTATAATTCTTTTTATAATATTTGAAGAGACTTCGAATAGTGATGTTACTTGAAGAATTAAACTATTTATAACTACACATTTTTAACTACAGTTACTTTAGTTCTTGCCTCGTACGTTACGGGGTTAAAATTACGGTAAATTGTTTAAGAATTATGTTGATTTTGTAAAAATACTGACAAAGGTATATCAAAATACGACTTTATTTTGATAATATATATTTATACTGAAGTAGATTACGCTTGATTGATGCATTATGTGTATATTTATGTCAGTGTTTCTTAGCTTTAAAGAAAGTGTCCCGTACGTTTTTGAATTTTGGAGACAACGACTCGAGGCTTTTCTACAAATTTTGGATTATATTTTTTATATAAATCTTGGTATCGTTTTGGAGCTCTATGTGCTCTGTACAGGATTGGGACAGTTCTGTTAAGATAATTAATTGTTGAAATTGACATTTTTGGTTTGAAAGTTAGAATTTATACCCGGAGACATCGGTTTTTCGTACCCCCTTGTTTGATTGTCACAAGATTTTCGTAAGAAATGGGGTTCTTACGAACGTTAATTATAGATTAATTTTTTAGTTATAGGTGTTGGATGAAAATAAATGTGGTGGGCATTTATATAATGTTGACTATTTGCAACTAGAACATATTAAAGGCCGGAGACATCAATTGTCCCCTTTAACTGGGATTGCGTCAACTGCTGATTATCAGCAGTTTCTTCTTTTGCCTCGATGTTTCCTCAAGCCATTTCTTTTAGGGACGTCAAAATCAGGTCTTGTTTGGGAAAGGTTTAATTGGCGAGAGACACTTTTGTCTGAAAGAATACTTGCTTGTTGCTATCGAACTAGGTGTCTCATGATTGGGATTCCGATGTGCTAGACTATTATGTTATTACATGTGGTAGAAAAATATTTTAGGCAAAAATGGTTATCATAAATTTCAATATAATGTAGATCTAGGCCTAATTATTGTTGGATAAATTATGTTTTTAAGTCAAGCTTGAGTTGCCCTCTGTTTAATTCGGTCAGACCATTAAGATCGACACGTGTACTCTTTATCCGTAAATTTCAGATCATATTACGAACGATCATTCTGTTTTGGTGTGCTGAACATTTTGAATTGAAGTCATACGAGTAGAAAGATAAATCCGGTCAGAAGTTAGAAAAAAAATAATCTAAGGATCGAATAGATCCTCAAGCAGGTCAACCTTTGACATGTAAAAGCATTGTTGGTCTCCTCTCTGTAAATGAGGACAGCTGCCCTGCGTTCAGTAAGACAAAACGTTAGCTAACAGTTAGCCGTTTCATTCGGAAAACTCGGTCAATTCTGTCAAATTTGGGTCAAAGAAGTTGCGAATGTTGGTAACGTTAGCTAACAGTTTGTCTACTGAACGCAGCCCTGTTTCATACTCCGTGGAACGTTGACGTAACATGGTATCCGTCCGCGTGTCCCCGCATGCGGTACGTAGGTCCTACATCTACAGTTTGGTTCTCCCAAATTCTACTGAAACTATCGATGTAGTAGGAGGAACGTCTCGTTGGATGTTCCTTCTCACCTTCGATCTATGCATATAATATTCCTGAGATTCACAAGTTTAAGGTACGGAAACTACAGCTCTAGACAGAGCCACTTTTGCCACGTCGGGGCCCTGTTTCTGTGGCCACGATATTCTGGACCAAAATGAGGAGTTTAATCAGTTGATTTTCGGCGCAGAAAGCGAAGAAATGAGAATGCCATGCTACCCCACGACCGATTATTTGTCTGTACTTATCATGTAGGTTTCAAACACGGCTGGGTTATCACAGTATTGTTGTTGTCATGAGTTGACTGTGGGTGGATGCAGGCTGACCAGAGGCGTGTTCTTTAGAGCGAGATTTTTTAAGATTTCTTAAGATGTTTTTGATACAGCGTCTTTGAGACCGAGATTATAAGCAAGGTGTTCCGAATGTTCCATGCTTCATACAAATGACGTCATCGTGACGTCATTTGTATGAAGTATGGAGCATTCGGAACTCCACGGTTTTTTAATCATGAAGCATTCGGAACAACTCGGTCAATTCTCTCCCATATAGATTCTACAGAATTTACCGAGCGGTTCCGAAAGCAGTTTAGAGAAATGGCGGCTCCCAGTGATCGTCTTAAAAATCTTGCTCAAAAGAGCGCTTTTTCCTTAAACATCTTAAGAAATCTCAAGATATCTCAAGAAATCTCGCTCTAAAGAACGCGGCTTAGGATTCACGCTGGTCTCAAATGGTACGAATAATAAGGGCTGTTTCAGGCCCGTAGGAACAGGGGGGCAAGAAGGGCTAAGCCCCCCCCCCCCCTGTTGGCCAAAAATGCCAAATTTTCCATATGTTACACTGAATATTTGGGAAAAATCCAATTTCGCCCCCTCATATAATTCAGACAAAGGGGCTTAAGCCCACCCAATATGAAATTGCTTCCTACGGGCTCGTGTTTTCAAGATCCATGCCCATTATATTAATCTCATGACAACCAGGAAAAATATAGCAAAAGTTGTAATTCTAAAAATAACATTTTATGAATGAATACTTAGGGAAGCAGAATTATATCGTGAGTAGTATAAGTAAGTTAAAGTAGTGGTGGGAGTCAGTGAGGTTTATCTGGGTCAATGTCTGGATGAGTGCTTGTTATACGAGAATGATTAACCCTTTTGTAGGAATAAAAAAATACGTAAGAATGTGATTTAATTAAAAAATGTTCCAATAATCGTGTACTATTGTTTATTTAACCACGGTTCCGAGTTATGCGGCAAAATATATAATCAAAGAGTGTTATTACGAACCATGGTTAAATTAAGAAACAAGCGATGTTCTTATGTGGTATATCGTTATCTAACCACGGTTTTTATCTATGCGGCACGATGAATAATCCACAGCAAAATGTGACAGCAAAATATGATTGCCGAAATTAGAAAGTGTGTATGTTCTTCATACGAGTATAATGTTTAGAAAAAAAAACGGGAAGTTACTGAAACTCTTCAAAAAGAGACGCCAAAATCATGTCTCAAAACGATGAAAGAAAGCCACGAGAACGAAGACAATGGATATTTTTAGATATAATAATACTATAGCCTACATTTATTTTTTAATTCCGAATAGTCTAAATCCAATGACCAACTTTTTCGTTGAAGGAGCTTGAGTCTATGTGGCCTTTTTCGGACATATTATCATCATATTTCGATATATCTACCTATTTACTGTAAAATATTCATTTCTATCAGCCAATGAATCAGCGTCATTTGACGAAACAACCAAACTGAAACATATATGTAAACTACTTATTGCTTTCTTTGTTTGTAAATTATAACATTGACATAGATTTCTGAAATACAAAACTAATTTGTTGTAGGAAAATAGCGTGAAAACCCCACATAATAAGACTGCCCGGCCGCATTAGACGGGACCGCATAATGCCATGCAAAATGGGTCAACTGTAAATTTTACGCACGCACGTTAAAGGGCGACGGTAACAGATGGTCTAATTGCAAAAAATGAAATTTTTTGAAAAAATATGCAAAACTTTTGTGTTGACCACCTCGGGATGGTTAATAATATGCGATTCAGACAGAGAATGAGCCGAAATTACAAAACAGATAGCTGAATTTAGGGAGAATCCAAACCTAAATTCAACCCCATCACTGATGGGGTTAGAATTATTTTTAAATTGTTGCGCATGCGCATACAACGCGGACCATGATTCAAACGAGATTCATACTTGAATTTCAATATGACGTCATCATGTATGTTGTGACGTCATTTAAGAAAGTCGCATGTCCTACTGTTTTGACCTACTTTCGACATCGCTTCATGAATTTGGTATCAAATTGCGAAAAAATTAGTCGTTGCTTCAATAGTTTGTCGTAATCATTTAATCAGGTCATATAAAGCTTAAAAAGTGTACATTTCGTTTGTATTTGACAATTTTTGGGTCCAAATCTGGGAAATAGTAGCTTTAAATGAAGACTTTTTGCCCATTTGGTAAGTCATAGTCGCAGGTCCTGAAGTCAACAGTGTTGATGGTGTGGCAAATGGGGATCTAGAGGGGGTCAGAAGGGGGTCCGGACCCCCTACCCTCTCCTGGAATTGACCGAAAATTAAATTTTAACACGTTGTAAGCCATCATTTGGGCTTGGACCCCCCTCCTGGAAAAAATCCTGGATCCGTCCTTGTTTGGTCAACGGTGACCTATAGGATAGCGACTGGTAGCAGATTCAAGCCATTAACATTTCTCAAACAATACTTAGTTTTGGCGTTCTAATCTGAACTTGAGAATATTTAGGCATAAGAAAAAATTGCTTAATCATCTTTTTCTCATTTCCCTAAATATTTAGCATATCATGTGTATCTTCTACACACCACACATTATCCTATTTGAATCAGCATCCATGTTTTTGTCTTCAGCATCTTTTAAAGGGACATTTCATTCCCATTTCAATTTTTTAAAGTATGTCGTGATGCCAAGATTGGTTATTCTAATGAGTGGATCTATAAATGCTATTACTTTTTTGAAGTTGTTGCTGATAAGCGAGAAACGCGCATTTAAAGTTGACACAGAATCGACAAAGTCCATAATATAAATCCGAACTGTTATCCACAACAACTTGTTCATTATTAACACAAAATACTAGTATATATATTTCTCGTAAACGGCGCAATATTTTGGCTTGAAATTTTCAGAATTTTCATAAGGAAATATATGCTCTTTCAGATAAAAAGAAAAGTAAAATTTATGACAAAAAATTGTGAAATGTCACTTTAAAGAGAATAAATTTATCTTGTTTATTTGGGAAAGAATTAATTTATTACATTACTACCAAACCTTTTTTTATGGTGAGTTATATAACATCTCATGAAAAAAATGAAACAAAAATACCATGTCAAAGCGTGATGTTAGAGGAGAGTTAAAATTCGTAACGTCTTGTAAAATTCGTCTAATATATACATGGTTATTTTGAAATTTTCTGGCTTGAAATATAATAATATATCTAATACAAGCACCATTAAATTTTAATATATTCGAACCGTGGCGTGTTTAGAAAACCCAAATTGGCATAAAAATGTCCGACATTGCGATCTGAGCTTTATTAAGCCATTTAAGTCCAAGTTAGTGTGGCGATAATATAATGAATAACCCAGTTGCTTTTGCATGCATCATTAAAGGAGCCCATGCTAGAAATTCATGGACTCAGACAAAAAGGAGACAACCAGAGTTTGCATCGGTCTGTCGTCCATTGCTTTAATATCCAAAGCAAAAGTCCTTTGAAGTAGCACTATCATTTCAAGACAAGGTCCCTAAAATGATTTGCCGAAGCATACACCTATGTGACTTGGAAACAACCGAGACGAACAGATTCATGAACATTTGTTATACTATTACCCACATATTGTCGTTTTTTTTCAACGAAAATCTCGTAACAGCTGCTTAAAACAAGCTGCAGTTAAGAGGTTTTCGTTGAAAAGCGAGGATATTCACTTTCGTTTTGACTGATATCATAGAAGCGCAACCTGGTTGTTTTACTTCAGCTTTGCTAGTCACACAAGGCACAGAGTCACACAATACATGGCACATTAGGTATTTTGTAGTGTCGTTTCTCGTATATATTTTACGAAACATTAATTTTGAATCTGATATCAGATCGCGATCTATACCGTCAACTTAATATATTTTCTATGATGTAACCCTTTCCTAAACAATGCATTGGTTTGACCTTCATTTTGATTGGATAAAGCCTCAGAAAACATAGGGGGGGGGGGGGGGGGGGGGTCAGGGAAATGCTGATTTTATTCTTTTAATTCAATCATTTTTCTGCATAGGGTAGCCTACATTTATTTTGTTGCCATCACGAGTTCTGAATGTGTAACAGCCTAAAGTTTTGTCGTTTTGAATAAGCTTTGAAGCGGATGTCACGGTGAAAACGGGTAGGCTAAATCTAACCCTTTTATACTGGGGTTTGATGATAGGTCTCACAAAGTCATGCTGACTTAATATCCTTTTATGCCCTAGTTAACTTATTTTTTCACTTATTCGTTTTTTTATTTCTCAAAATATGTCAAAATGTATCAGACTGTTAAAGGGGGTAGGCCTACCCCTATCAACTTTTTTTCCAACCAAAATTCAATTTGTTCCAATTTGAAATGTGTGTTTGTGAAAGATGCAATGTGTAATAGATTATTGCCAGCTCAGAAGATAATAGAGTAAAATTGAGATCATAGTCGGTTTCAGTATTTTCATCTTTTTTCATTTTCATCAACGTGTTTCCAAAGTGTTCCACTAAGAGAGTTCAAATAAAACTGATTAGAAAGGGTTGACTAAGTATTAGATAGAGGCTGTATGGAAGATTCTACGCGAAATAAACATTCAAATGGGCGCAGCCCATTGAATGTTTATATCGCGTAGAATCTACTATACAGACTCTTTCTGAATTAGTGTTCGCTAGCGGTTCATTGGAAACTGGGCGTGGCTATGCATATACGTCACATAAACTAGCCAGCAGCCCGTTTATGCGAAATAGAGCGGCGAAATTTTAAAATATACTGCAATGTCATTGGTCCAAAAAGTATGTCGAACACTAAAAGAGCTTCAAAAGACAGTCGGATTTTCTATTCTTTGCACTAAACGGCACGCAAACTGGACCACATTCCAATCTAAATCCCTTTAAAAAAACATTTTGAAAAAAAATCATTGGGAGAAAAGAAGAAAATTATGATGATGAACATTCTCTGTTTTTGTTTCGACTTGTCAGGAAACAAAACCTCACGTTTGTTTGCAAGAAAAGTGGAATCCTTTCAAATAACCAAAACTGTTGTCGTGTGGGAGAAAGGGTAACCAGCAGTCTTGTTGTAACGACCAGGAAGTAATATCGAGCGAGATTAGTATAAGTAGTCTGAACTTTTTAACCCACTCTATGTTAAAAGGATAACCATAATGTGACCATTTTGAGATTATCAAAACATCGGATTTTTCCGAGCGGCGTCGTTACATATCCGTACCTATTCGGGTGCGATCGAAAACATTCGACGGTGGGGAGTTCCACCGCCGAGTGTTTTCGACGTCGACCAAATAAGTCAGACGTCGCGCGAATCTCATTAGGGGTATTCTACCTTTAATTAATTTTAATGCCACATCGAGTATTTTTTACATGACTTTTCATTGTGGTTCTCATGAAATCCCTGACGTTTTTTGTCTTCTCTGCAACATTTCAAACGGTGACATTTCACAGATATTTTTGCATAAATTTTACTTTTATTTTTATCCAAAAGAGCATGTTTTCTTATCAAAATTCTGAAAGTTTCAAGCCAAAGTATCGCGCCGATTACGAGAAATATAATTATTATTTTTTGTGTTAAAATAAAACAAATTGTTGTGTAGATAGATCTCTATAGCAGGACATATTTAGACCTATATGGAATTTACCATTTCTATTTCAACTTAAAAGGCGTGTTTTTCGCTTATCAGCAACAACTTATTTAAAAAAAACTTAAAGCATTTATAGGCCTACGCTTTAGAATAACCAATATTGGCACCAAGACACACCTTAAAAATTATAATAGGTGGTAATGGGTTAAATATTCAGATTTTTTTCTCACGTATAATAGGCTACAAAGATCACGTAGCCATAAAAAAATCTGTCCTCTCATGTTTCAAGTATATAGGATTTAAAATTAGCATATTGATCCTTTTCGAAATAGTGAATGATACGTATTTTGCCTAAGTATAAGATAGATGCTGTACAGTAGATTCTACGCGAAATAAACATTCAAATGCGCGCAGCGCATTAAATATTTATATCGCGCAGAATCTACAGACTCTATCTGACTTAGTGTTCACTAGCGAGGGCGTGGCTATGGACGTCACATAAACTAGCCGGCAGCTCGTTTATACGAAATATGGCGGCTGAATCTTTAAAAAAAGGTTTACTGCAATTTCATTGGTCCAAAAAAGTAGAATCTACTATACATCATCTATCTAATACGTAGAAAAGGAAAGGAAATCGAGGAAATCACTAATTTCCTTCCTGCAAAAGCTTTCTCTATCGCGACAAGGGGAATCATGTGCCACGAAATTTCACAGAATCGCCAATAATTTTGTTCATATTTGATTGGTTCGAAAAAGATTTGAAGCAGAGAATGCACAGAAATGCGAAGGATCTATTTCTACTTTTTGCCTCAATATTATCTATGCTAGGCCTATAGTGTGTGTACAGATCCTATCTTCATCAGTAAAAGTAAATTAAAAACAAAAAGTAGAAAAAAAGAAAAGGAAAAATATCAATTGTGTTGTCTGCAGCTTAAACGGGACTACTATCGCGAAAAAATGACCAAATAAAATTAGACAGTGACATACGTTTTTGTCTGTTTAAATAAGATCTTGCATTACTTGCAGTGCATTTGCACCAATAGGCTAAATCTGGTCGAATTACATCTAAGGGGAACGATTTAAAATGCAATTCACGGAAGTCATACGTGATCTACTGTTTGATATAATCCCATTCCAACGCAAGGACGCCTTTTGACGCCTAACACGATAAAAGCCTTTGAAAACATTATGGAAAATGAAGGAATTGGTTGTGATAATCAATTTCCTCATTCTCCACAATGTTTTGTACCTAAAAATGTAAATAAAGAAAGAGTAAAATTTCATTCACTTGAAATTGTCGTCTGCAATATCTTTGAATCAGACTAAAATTTTACCGTCTGCTAATGGGTTAAATGGAAGTCTGTGCCCTGTTCCAAAAAGAAACCGGTTGTTTATACTGGTCCAAATTGAAGGTACAAAACTATTGAACACATTGAAAATAGTTTTGTACATTCAATTTGGACCAACATAACGTATGGTTTAAACCATACGTTATACTGGTCCAAATTGAAGGTACAAAACTATTTTTCAATGTGTTCATTATAGGAACCGTACGTTATAAGGGTCCAAATTGAAGGTACAAAACTATTTTTGTTCATTATAGCATGGAAAGTATCAATTGGTGAAATGAAGAAAATGTTTAACTTTATCAAGTTTTTTTCTTCCCCTTTAATTCCAATTCATTGGGTTACAAATCTATTCTTTGCGGAAACAACCGGCTTAGGACTGCGTTCGTGTGGATGCTTTGTAGGCCAACTTAGCTAAAAAATGTAAAGAAAAGGAAAACACTTAAGGTATTATGTCTTGCTAAAATTTGGACTGTTCAAGTTTCAAAAGCTGCTGCAGACGATAAAATCTATGTTATTGGGGTTATAATATAATTTGTTAACCCATTACCAAACAACAAAATTTTAGAATGCTCCAAATCCAAAGATGTTGCAGACGACAATTTCAAGTTAAGGAAATTTAAAACTTTTTGGTCTCTTTTGGTAGAAAATATTGTGGGAAATGAAGAAATTGCTTGTCACAAGCAATTTCTTCACTTTCCACAATGTTTTCCAAAGCCATTTGCATTAGGGGAGTCAAAAAGAGTCACTGTTTGGTAATGGGTTAAAGTTTTAAGTTGAAGTATCAGTATGAAAGTCTGAATCTAGGCACTGAATCATATTCAACCGATTTTAGGCCTACATTTCGTCAAACTATCCAACCCTTTTGTTTACTTGTATTGAATAAATATTTTGAATACGAAAGGAGAAAATGCTGATGATCAGCATTTTCTGAATGAGCCTTCCCACAAGTTGCCCTCCCCATTTCAGACGCCATTTAACCAAATATAGTTTGGGAAATTGTTAACCTGTCTAAAATTTGACAAACAAACAATACCCCCGTCCTAATCTTTCCAACTCTATTCAAAAGTGTACGTTTTTGTTAACCCTTTCCCAAACAAGACCTGGTTTTGACGTCCCTATTTGATAACCAGCAGTTTCTCCTTTTGTCTCAACATTTTCTGTGCCATATTTCACACAAATTATATCTTAATTAACACATATTTGTGGTCTTTAGCAGATTTTGAATTTGGACCACCAAAGGATTTTGTTGTTTGGGAAAGGGTTAAGAGAGCATCTACATCATTTCGTCGCTTTTCTTCGAAAACATTGTAACTGCAGCTTAAACAAGCTGCAGTTACAAGTTTTCGAAGAAAAGCAGACATTTACAATTTGAGCAATGAGCAAAACACTCACATAAGTTATTAATCCTCAATATTTTTCCTACTCTTTCTTTAAGATTTTCTATCCAATTACCGGTGTATATATATATTTCAAAATTCTAATTAACACTCTACCTAAGTGCGAAGAATTAGACTATTTTAATATCGTTACTGCATATGTCAAAGTGGGTGTTGATAGAGCTATTATCTGCACACAACATAGCATGGTTATCAGCCTTTTAACAAGACATGATTTTTGACGTCCCTGTTAGAATACGGCCAAGGTCAACATTGCACTTTCCCCTTTTGTCTCCATATTTTCAGTACTACATGTATATTGTACACAAATATGATCTTTATTAACACCAATGATGACGTCTGTAGCTTTCAAATTGGACTAGCCGAAGATATTTGCTCTTTGGGAAAAGGTTAATGATTTCCTTAAACTTTTTTTTACTGTAACGAAAGACAACACCAACACTAGTCACGTTTGCCCTTCTTTAACGATAGATTTCGACCTCTTAGACCTCTAGATTTGGACAGATATAACTTAGTGCCGTGTGAAAAAATAGTTTAAAGTACAAATTAAGAAAGTCTTAAGTATTGTTAGACTCACTAAGTCCTATGTTTAGATCATCTTAAGTGAGCTGACAAACATTTGAGTACGGTCCTGGAAAAGGGGTATTGAACCCTTTTCCAAACGTCAAAATCTAAGGGTTTTCGAATTTAAAGGCGCTGTGGACGACAGATTAGATGTCAATTAAGTTGTAAAAATAATAACACAGAAAATATTGAGACAAAAGAAGAAAATGCTGGTTTTCAGCATTTTCTTCTGTTGCCTCAATGTTTTCCCAATCTTTTACTATTATGGACTGCCAATCATGTCTTGTTTGTGTGTGTGTGTGTGTGTGGGGGGGGGGGGGGGGTTAAAGACCAGTATGGATCTAGATCAGCATGTGCATGCGAACAGTCTCATCAAGATCCATGATGATTTCTTACAGTAATTTCATAACCTGTACTAGAAATCGTAACAGAACAGCATGGATTCTGATCAGGCTGCAGTACTTAAGTACTGGCTGATCTGTAAACGTGATAGACTGAAATATAATAAGGCAATGGTCTTTTTTTCATACCACGGCTTAGCCCTTTCCAAACCAAGACGTTGACATGGCTTCCTTTAAAGAAGATATTATAATATTGGGAAATATTGAAGCAGAAGAAGAAAATGCTGGTACTGGTCCAGCATTTTCTCCTTTTGTATCAATATTTATTTTCTTGTAAAATTGTCTACAAATCCACTCTTTATCAACAGATATCGTGTCGTATGCAGCAGCTTGCGAATTTGGAATAGTCTACATTTTTGCCGTTTGGGAAAGGGCAAATTTTTATTCTCTTGGATTGTTTGCTAATATCGGTCTAGAGCTATCGTAATACATCAGAGGTCATTTTATGATAGCTCTTCATCGTTTTGGCGTCTTTTGTGGTTATCCGTCTGAAAATTGTGCCTGTGTATAGGAAAATGTGTCCTTAAGTTATAGAAATTTGAGACCAACATAGATCCAGATTAGCATGTAATGAAGAAATTATAAACGAGTCCATTGATCTAGGTAAGACTGTGCGCATACACAGTCTGATCTTGATCCATGTAACTGTTGGCCTCAAATGTTACAAGGCTATTTGAACTACAATCCAAGATCAAATTATCAGAAATAAGTCAAGCATTCGGTACGTATGCCTACTTAATAAATGACGCAAAGTCTTGTTAAAGATAGCTGGCACTTTGACTCATTTTCAAGGACCGCCAGAGATACAGAAGATGGATGCTGACTGTTTGAAATGCGATATTTCATTTGTTGTTCACCAAATCCTATGTTGTGGCTAGCCTAATCATTGGAGTCGTCTCATACAGACGACTTTCAAAATTGAGTACCCACAACATAGGGTTTTGATTAGTATTAACAAAATTAATTAGAACGCCTTTACCCCTTCTTGTCTATAGGCCTGGAAACGCTACTTTCTGGGTCCTTTCAAAGACCATGCCTGGTTTGCTTTTCTTTGAAAACGTGTGATAAGCTTTGGTTACGATGTTTCGGAAGAAATTAAACAATTTTTTCTTTTATTTTTGGAATCCTTGGAACCTTATTCAACCCAATCTCGAACAAAGTCTGGTTGTAATGTTTCCACGCGAAAATGGCTTGGTGCAAAAGAAGAACATGCTGAAAACCACCTTTTGTCTCAATATTATCGGTGCTACTTTGTACAAGAAACCTCTCTGAATCAACGCCCATTTTGTCGTCTACAGCAGCTTTGAAATTGCGACTAAAAGTTTACCGTTTATGAAATGTGTAAAATATGTCCGTTCAGCTGATTAGTCAATATTTATCAGAGGCTGTGGTGAAACATGTCGTCGCTTTTCTTTAAAAACCTCGTAACTACAGCTTGTTTAAAGCTGTAGTTACGAGGTTTTGGTAGAAAAACGACGATGTGACGAAAAAAACCTGCTGACAGGCCATGACGAAAAAATTAAAAAGGACATTTTCGCTTTTCAACAAAAATCTCATAACTGCAGCTTAAAACAAGCCGCAGTTACGAGGTTTTTGTCGAAAAACATTGATATTGTACCCGAAATCTGGGTTGAAAGGCTATGGGGATCATTAAGAAAGTATTTCTTTTGAAATAACGACCGGGTTTTTTGGTAATATGAGAACCACTTATTCCCATAAATCTGCCAAATGTTTCGTTACATCAAGTATCACTGGTGGTGAACTCGGCCAAAGCGTGGGACGTTTTTTTTCGCGATCATAGTATTCCGTCGGTAAAGCCGTAGTTACGAGATTTTATAACAACACAAACGGTTTGTCAATACATATCGGTAAACCCGGTCTATTTTTAGAACAAATTCGTTGTTATTAGAAAAACTATCCAATCAGATCTTTGAACTCACATTTAAACGCAAAATATCTGTACCTTGTTGTAGCGAAAAACGTCCTTTGCTTTGGCCGAGTTCACCACCAGTGAGTAGGCTCTATATGTCAGATCAAAACGGGTGGTGAGATATACGACCAAATTAAGCAGTTGCAAGCCCATCGAACTCTCACTCATGAGGTCCCGGGTTTGAATCTCGGTCCCGGCAAATATTCTTTCTGGCAAAATTTAACCTATGTAGGCGTGTAGCTGGAGGCTCGGAAAGGATCTTGTGGTAGTACTGGAATGAGAAAATTCATGACAGGATTTGACCATACCGTTTGAAAGATGCATTAAATCCCAATCAATCAATCAATCAGTCAATCAACAAGTTTAACCCTTTTCCAAAAAAGCTCTTGTTTTGAATATCTCGTACAGGAAACTTTAAAAGGGGTGTGGGAATAAGAAGAGGGACAAATCCCCAATTTAGCCTCGTTTCTTTATCGATGTCAATTTCGTCAGCTGCAGTACCTTGACCCATTCCCACAAATTGACGCCTTATGGCTCCTCACAAGATAATGAATTTGAAAACACTTTGTGGAAAATGAAGAAATTACTTGCGACGATCTTAAGACCACGTTAAAATTGTGCAAACTATGTAAGGAGACAACTGATTGCATGTAAGAAATCAGATTGTGCCGATCAGGTTTGTTGTTACTTGTAAGTAAATACGCGAAAAATAATAGTAGGTCTACGATCATTGATAATACGGGAGCCTGGATTTTCTCCGTTTAGCTCAATGTTTTCTGGAATATACCGGAGGTACTATAATCTACACACTTTCAATTTTTAGCTTTTCCTTTTGGTGTCTGTATCATCTTTCAATTTGAAACAATCTCAATTTCAGTCGTTTTCGAAAGAAAGGTTTAATCAACGAACTTTTGTTCTTTTCATGTCGTAATAATTTCATAAATATCACTACAATCGCTGAATCCCTAAACAACAAGAATTCAAAGTTTAAATTTAAACCCAAGAAAACATTGACCCAAAAGGAGAAAGACTGGTTATCAACATTTTTGTTTTTTGTCATCGGACCTTCTTTAAGGTTTACAGACCCTCATTAAAACACCACTTTCTAGCCATACGAAATACATCAAACACACACTTGTAAATACACTTTGAACACATAAGTTGATTCACCGTGTCGTATTTCAAGATTATGCTTCAAGAAGAAAACAGTACAAATATTAATTTACTCTATATCTTCAAATTTCGCCTCTGGCTCTTTCGTGCTAACGAGTGGTTTTAATGGGACAGACTCGATCTTGTTTGGAAAAGAGATAAAACTAATCAAACCATCTTTATAACGTAAGGTAGGAAGGGGAAAGATTCATTGATAAATATATATTGAAATGTTATGTAAAATATTTCAAGATAAAATCTCTTGTTAAGCGAAGGGACGTACATCCTTATTTACAAACAGTTTATCATCGAAGTAGTTACTTATACAGGGGACTTTGGAGCAAGAGGACCATGATGATCCTAAATCGCTCACATGAACCAAGATGTTATGAGTCACAGGTTTGTTTGAATCAATTAATACCCCGGTATTTCGTCGAGGTTTTGCAACAACACCGACGATTTGTAGCTGCAAGACTGAAAACAAACTATAAAAATAAATTTTGTCAAATTCAAGGACAAGCAACTCAGATTGTGCGATCATGAATCAAAAGATTCATTGATCAATGAACATGTATTGAAACGTTATGAAAAATATTTCAAGATAGCGAAGACACGCATATCCTTGTTTACGCAATAAAGTTATATATGTTTACAAACAGTAACTGTTATGGTTGAAACTGTTGATAGGCCTATAGGAAAATTTGGAAATTTGGGTAGAAAGTTAGGCACACAGCAACTGCTAGCCTACTTCTACATTTCAATTTATGTATTTTGTTGTCCGCAACAAACGTAACCGTTTCCGAACCTATTCGGGCGACGTCGTATATTTAAACAGTAAAAAAATTCTCTCCATTTTTCCAAGCTTTTCTTTGACAGGGGTGTCAAAATCAAGTGTTGTTTTGGAAAAGGGTTAGCTACATCAGGTTCAAAAGAATGACAAAGACAGTTGATGTCTCATAGATCTATGCAAGATAAACGAAAATGGGGCTGCCAGTGAATCATATTCACTGTGATTAGATCAATACAGTGCATTAAGGTACTTCATCCCTAATAATATTCACGCGATGTCGGAATTGTTCGTGCATCCTCGTTAACATTTGTTACGTATCAGAACCTACTCGGGCGTCGTCGTAAACATTCGGCGGTGGAACTTTCCACCGCCGAATGTTTACGACGACGCCCGTTCCCACGTCACGTGAATATCATCTGGGATGGAATAGCTTGACCCTTTCCAAAACAAGTTATGCTTTTATCGACCCTGTATGGCGTTATATCGTATCGGAAACCTTTGGAAGAAAAGAAGTAAATACTAATTTAACCATGTTGATGTCTCATAGACGTACAAGATAAACAAAAACGGGACTGTCGAGTGAATCATATTCATAGGAAACTTTGTGAAACCAATACAGTTCTGCCTACAAAGTATATTAATCCTTCCACAAAACGACAAGATACTGGAATACACCAAATCAATTAAGCGGACGACATTGGAACATGTAAAATTCACGAAAATCACTTTCAAAAGCAAATTCGAAGGAAGGGCGGGCCCCATCCCTGGATCCACACATAATGAAATACGAAAAAGGCCTACCAGTGATCTATGCATGTTCGCTGCCTTTCCTTGGTTTCTTCGCTATTTTCAGATGATTGTGAAAAATGCAAAGAAAACGGGTCGTTTAAACCTTACGCTTACAATGAAAATTAAGAAACTCTATAGGCGAAAAGAAAATCATATAATAATAATAATAATAATAATAATAATAATAATAATAATAATAATAATAATAATAATAATAATAATAATAATAATAATAATAATAATAATAATAATAATAATAATAATAATAATAATAATAATAATAATAATAAAAAAGGTAGCTCGGAAAAATATATCTATTGTAGGAAAAGAATAACCTGTGGCATCAGCATTTTCTTCTTTTGGTTCAATGTTATCCAAAACCCCTTACTAATTAATAAAGGGGACGTCAAAACCAGGTATTGTTTAAGAAAGTTTACTAATTCATAGGGATTCAATAAGGGTAACTTATGTAATACAATGTCACTCTCCAAACGCATGTCTGGAATGTCGGTGAAAATAAATGTACCATGCAGGCTTAGCTTACAAGGTTAATGTGTTTTTGCATGGCCTTGAAACAGTCAAATAAAATTTACAATAAGAAATTAATGAGTTGTGAAAAGGGTAAAAAGTCCTATGTGAGACAAACGTAATATCAGATCAGCCTGTGTGTACACGCAGTCTGATCAAGATCCACGTTGATTTCCTAAAGCTTTTCAATTGAAAGTGGAAAATTGCAGAGAGCAACGTATAAGAAGTATAAAGGGCCACATTTTCACAACCCCGACTCAAATGTTTTCAATTATTTATTCATAGATTCATTTTGATTTTGATGTATGTTAAATACGAGTACATGTGTCGATGATAAACGAAAATCCAGGCATTGTGTGCACAATGCAGTAGCTGATATTCCCAAATAAGTTTTTCATGGGTGGGGAAGGGTGTCTCAGTCTCATGTATTGACATGGAATTCGGTTACTGTCAAACCGTTCTGCGTTCTCAAAGTATGTGGATACATTGAGAGAGGAGAGGAAAAGGTTGGCGATCACTGATGAGAATGATTTATTTTCATGCTCCCCGAAAAAAATTCGGGAGAGCATAATTTTATAGTCGCCACGCTGTCCGTCCGTCCGTGTGTACGTCCGTGTGTCCGTCCGTCCTTCCACAGCCAGATCTCAGCAACCGCTGGACCAAATTCAATGAAACTTCACATGTGAACTCCCTGTGATAATCCCTAGGGACCCTGTTTTCCGTTTCTTAATTTGGGGCTGCGTCATGGAAAAGGGGGCCTTAATGTAAAAATTTAGTTTTTCTCTATTTTTTCTCCATTTAATGGGCAGAATTTAATGTAATTTTGTACTTATGTGATAAATGAGATATTCAAGACCATATTATATAAATAATGTGTGTACAAAAATTGCATCATGGGGAAACTGGGCTTAATGAATGATAGTTTTTATTTTCATTTTGTGACAAACACTTATTCGGGAAGCATCTATGACGGCTCTTGTTAATATATGGCTCCATATTTTCGGTATGTTGTACATTACTCGTAAATGAAACAAGTCTATTTCCACCATCAAATGTGTTGTCTGAAGCAACTTTTAAGTTGGAGCAGTTCAGAATGTTGTCGTTTGGGAAGTCAGACAATAGTTTTGAGTGAACATCCTAGGAGTGAAACTTCCTGTGAACAGTAGGCCCTATGCATAACTGTACTTTCCACATAGCTGTGAGTCCTGCACCTTCGCAAGCCAATGGTTCTATCTCCACACAAAGTGGAGGTAGAACCCTTGGCTTGCGAAGATGTTAGTCCTGCGCCCTGCATCAAAACGTCCACCATAGTTGTGCTGGGGCGTCGTCCTCTGTTCCTTCTTCCATGGTAAGGGTGGACCCGTGGGTAGGGTGGGTAAAGCACCACTTTGATAGCAGGCGCCTCAGTGTGTCTTTGGCAATACCCGGCTAGCCCCATCCTACGGTAGGTTATCTTGTCTGTGAGTCTTAGGACTTTCTGGTATAGTATATCATTCAAAATCAGGGGTAAAAGTTGAAAATTTTGAAAAACCTGAAAACCTGGAAAAGTCTGTATTTATATAGTAAAAATCGAGAAAATGGGGCATTTTGGAATATTCAAAAACCTGAACTTCGGGCATATGCCTGAAAACTTTTACCCCTGCAAAATGCATGTGCTCGCTTAGGCTTTGGTCCTATGTTCAGGGCTTCATCCTTATACAGCAGCCATCTAGGGATCTTTCGATCGGGATTGTAATTGTCCGGCATTCAGAGCAGTAAAGTAGCCTAATATAGACCTTACCGTAGCAAAGAAGACGCTAATTTAGCTTTACTTGGTTTCACGAAGCATTTGTTATTGTCAAAGTGTCATGTCGTTGACAGCTCTCCAATCGAGACCTTTCTTGACTGTGATGTGTTTCTCTGTTGTTCCAACTTCTTTGACCCTATAATATCATGTATCTTTAAGTGGTGACCCTCTAATAAGATAAGATAAGATTTTATTCGGGTTGTAAGATCACACACATAAAAAAAAAATATACAAAGACTCTTAACATGTAAAATGTTGAATAAATAGGAAAAGCAAAATTGATGATATTCAGTTCAAAGACATAAAGCACTAGTTAAGATTGTCACACAATATCAAATATAAAATCCAGAAAAATATTAAAAATTTTGAATGTGGGCAAGTTATGTAGACTCTATGCTTTGTATTCATGTTTTGTTCTTTTAACCCATGGATATCCCATAAAAGCTCGAGAGCTTATTTCCAATGGGGTCCATTTTTGGGGTGGGAACAGTCAAGACTTTTGCAATTTGGATAAAACAACTTTTGTAATAATTATCAAAGTTTACATAGCCAATTAATTATCTAAATAATTGGTTAAAGTTAGAATATATTAGACTTCAAAGAGTGCATATCACATAACATAGGCTAAGCCTAACTTATCACAGCATATCTTATTTAATGGTTTTCAGGGGAGGTTGGTCTTGTGTATGTCATAGAGAGATTAGGCTACCTCGGTTTTTCAGTGCCTGCCCTATACTGTGCGCTCTTTTTGTCGGATGAACCTCTGATTGAAATAACAATTCAAATGCGTTTATTTATAATTAGGGCCTATATCAAAACATGAAATAGAATCTATAGCCTCTACATTGTAGCCTACATGCAGATCCAGGGGCGGGTTTGTTCGGGTATTCAAACGAACGGGAGATCTGCCGATTTGTCCTCTTTGGTTCTTGATTGATAATTATTCATTCACTAGCGAAAACTTTTCTGTTGAAATTTACACAAAGGCCGATGACCGCCTCCTCTCCGTATAGAAAATAGCCTATAAGAGCCCCCCCCCCCCCCCCCCCCCCCCCTAGAAAATATATAAAGAACGTCCCTTGAATACTGAATCCACCCTGAAATAAACAATTAGGCCCACCAAAGGTTTAAACAAATGCGACAATCATGCCATTGGCCAATCAAATAATCCATTAAGTGTGTATCTGCAATATGTTATCCCAGAAATCCTCTCGATGCTAATGTCTATGGTATCTCTGATCAGTAAGCCTAGACCTCTAAAAATGTATCATTTTATAGCCAATGCCATTTTTACATGTTCTGTCAGAATGCCTTTTAGGAAGAAGGTCTAATTGTTCTTCGTTCAGTTTTGCTTCATAATTTCAAACAGTTAAAACTGTTAACCAATTTATTGATGGTACCTTTTGTCCACCTTACTTAAAACGAAAACCGGAAGTAGAATTATCCCGGCTTTGAATATGGAAAAGAAACACCAAAGATAAATTGCGTTGGATGGGCATACATTTCTAGAGGTATAATGGGTCATTTCGAAGCATAATGCACAAGTCTATCTTCATCAAGAGTCTGATCTTTCAAATGACAACGAGATGGACTGATTTTTACAATTTCGGTTCTTCAAAAGGAGGAATGAAACGCCACCATTTTGATTTTCTGACCTTCAAAAAATGAAGATCGGATACTCTTCAAAATTTTGACATTTCGTAAACAAACCCAATTTTTACACTCATTTGAGGCTTAATTTTCCACTGAAATCATATTTGGTTTTATGAAATAGGAAAGGAAAACAAAATCCCAGACCACACCCTGTCAGTTTTCACATCTGGCCTTTTTGTTTTTTATTTCCTTTCAGTTTCATGTTTTTCATTCTCTTTTTCGTGTGCTTACAAACTTGGACCTTGTCCTTCTTTCATCTAATTCTGAAACAAAATAAACGCTTAAACGTAAGACATAAGACAAGTTGATTTTTGGTTTTACTCTCAGTGGCATTTTCTACCATGGCAAGCAGATTTAATGTTGAAATTTGAGGCATTCTGATATTTTCAGTGTTCTCCCCAGCCCAATAAGCTGTATCGGCCCCACTACAGCTTCATGTAAATCTGTGTAAAGCCCCTACAGCTTCAAAACTACCGCACAGCTTAATTTCTTCAAAATTGACACTAGATAGATGCATTTTGAGGTATTTCATGTCAAAAACTGTTAAATAATTCATTTTTGTCATTGTAAATGTATATTATTGTGTCTAAAACATTATGGGAAAAGAAGAAATTGCTCAAGATGAGCAATTTCTTCTTTTTCCATTATGTTTAGCTCACAATTATTTTCATAGACATTATGGGTTTGAAGGTTTATCGAACTTTATATGATTTGCCACTACAGCTTCAAATTATTCTGGTGAGAACCCTGTAATTCTTATTTCCCAAGTATGTTTCCAGACAGCACCAGCCATCACTGATCAGTATCAATTCCAAACCATATGTTGTGTGTACTTATTAGAATCATTTTGATGAGACAAATCCCATGAGTACCCACAACATACACTTTTAATGAACAATAAAAGAAATATTGCATTTCGAAAAGCCATCACTCCCTCCTTCTGTAAGCTTGCATGTTTTTTGTCTGTTTTCAGGCATCACAGCGATTTCATTTCGATGACTGCGTTAACCCATTACTGCACAGTGCTGCCTTTGTACTCCTTTAAAAGAAAAGGCTTTGGAAAACATTGTGGAAAGTGAAGAAATTGCTTTTGACAAGCAATTTCTTCATTTCCCACAATGTTTTCTAACCCAAATGGAAATATTTTTAAGATTTCACCAACATGAAATTGTCGTCTGCATCACATTTCAAATTGGAAGAGTTAAAAATTTTGTCGTTTGGGAAAGGGTTAATGTGTTGTTGTTTTTTTCGTGCAAACCAGTGGGATCACTGGGTTTTATCACCTGTGGGCATTAGCCTACCCTTCTTGTACCGTTAGGAATTGTGATGGTCACTTTGAATTGCAGTGTACCACCAGTCGGCGTGGGGTCATGGTTGGTGATCACTGCTATAATTTTTCACTCGAAATTATGCGGTGGGCGAGTGTTTTAGGCAAAAATGCGAGCTGTACCGATCTGTAGCTCTGGACATTAACCCTTTCCCAAACAAGACATGGTTTGACGTCCCTAATAGGAAAGGCTTGGGAAAAGATTGAGACAAAAGAAGAAAGTGCTGATAATCAGCACTTTCTCCTTTTGACTTAATATTTTCTGAGCTAAATTGTACACAAATCCAACCTTAATTAATATCCATATTGTTGTCTGCTTTCAATTTGGATCACCCTAATTTTTGTCATTTGGGAAAGGGTTAAACATATGATACAGATTGGATATTGACCCTTTCCCAAGCAACAAACTTTTAGGGTGGTCCATTTAAACGATGCTCTAGACAACAAATTGGATTTTGATAATGGTTAGATTTGTGTATGGTATAGCTTGGCAAATATTGTGGCAAAAGGAGAAAATGCTGCTTATCAGCATTATCTTTTTTGTCTCAATGTATTCCAAACAATTTCTACAAGGTGTGCATTGGGAAAGGGTTAATAATAATGCCATGTAAAGTATGTTAAACTTTTTGTTGGAAAGAAATTATGTTTTTCTCTTATATAATTTAAACAAAGTATACGAGGGTTGTCCGCAAAATCTCACAAGAACGCGCTGCTCCACCCAAACGTCCGACGTCATAATTTTTGACAGATTTCCTTTTATAACAAACTTCTTTAAATTATCATCAAATGTCAATTTTTAACGTGACAACGTTGAAATTAAATCAATATGGAGTCTGTATGTGTACACCGCGTTTTTATACATTTATTGTTATGTTTCCCGCCAATTTCATATATTAAATCACATTTAAAAACTTAGACATGGGTAACCTAAAAGCTCAAATTTGATGTGCTCCGGGTACCCCTATGTAGGGTTGTTAAAGGTCCTATTGCAAAATAATTGCCAATCAAATCCATTTCTTTTTGCCGGAAAAGCACTCGATAGATGTTTAGCTTACATGTGATATAGATTTTTTCACGAAGAAAGTATTGTAAGGCAAAATAATTTGTGTGTCCACGAACTTTCAGGACAACCCTCGTACTATGCTTTTTATTGTCATTCTTAAAATCTAACCATTATAAAATGCTGCATATTTTGTAATTCCCAGATGCCATTTACTCGCAAAAGTGGAAATACAAAAGTGAGAACAAAAGAGCAGGATGAAAAAACAAAGGGAAACAGTGGGAAAAGAAGAGGAGGAAAAACTTCTTCAAATGGGCAGAAAAAGGAAGAAACAGGCCTTCATGAAGCGAAAGAAGAAAAGGGTAACAAAGTGAGTCGAAAAGTAGGGCTGAAATGAGCAGAGCTATACAGATAAGTTAGGGTGAAGACATTCTAACTTTGTTATTTCAATTCCAAACCCTAAGTTGTGGGTACTCATTTGAATTGTCTCGATGAGACCATTCCAATGAGTGCTCACAACATTGCAGGATTAAAGACTGACAATTTGAACTTAGGGGCCCAGAATAGCGAAATTCAATACTTAACATTAAGGGTATGAGCATTTTCTCTAAATATTCAGGGGCCCAGCCCAAAATCTAGGGGCCTTGGGCGACTGGGCCCCTGCTAGTCTTTATCCCTGCATTGGGTTTGATGAACAATAAATGAACTACATTGTACTGCATTTTTAAAAGCCTTTAACCCCTCTTATCTGTAGCTCTTAAAATGACATTTCAGAATTTTTTGTCATAAATTTTACTTTTATTTTTATCTGAAAGAGCATATTTCCTTATGAAAATTCTGAAAATTTCAAGCCAAAATATTGCGCCGTTTACGAGAAATTTATATTTCTGTGTTAAAATTGAACAAATTGTTGTGGACAACAGTTCGGATTTATATGCAATTTATCGATTATGTCTCAACTTTAAATGCGTGTTTCTCGCTTATCGGCAACAACTCAAAAAAACCTAATAGTATTTATACTCATTAGAATAACCAATCTTGGCATCAAGACATACTTTAAAAAATTGAAATTGGAATGAAATGTCCCTTTAAGGAGTACACAATTCGTGCCTGGGAACCAATGTTTCTTTTTGAAAAGCCCTCTGGCATCACCTCATATCTGTTGCTCTGTAACCTCTTCTACTGCCCAAGGATCAAACTCAGAACCTCTAGATCACTGACCATCATAAAACAGACAATGTACATTTCACAATTATCACTTTTCAAGGCTTTAAAAAAGGGATATTGTGCTAAAATGACTATGAGAAAACCTTGGTTAAACATTCTGCTTTGATAATTAGAAATCATGTTCTTATAAAGCCTTGTCATTTTAATTTTTTCTTTACAGAAAGATGCTCAGACAGTTGCCAACAAGAAAGAAACATCTTTGAAATCCAGACAAATGGAAAATACAAGATTGGCGGTTAAAGATGAGAAAGGTATACAAGATAAAAAAAAATCAGTTCATACTGTTTTGTCCCTTATTAATTGCAGCTGCAGAACAAAGCGAACAAATCACGAAGTAATCGCTAAATATGAATATATGAGGATTACAATGAACTCTAACTGCTTTAATCCTTTCCCAAACAAGACCTGGTTTTAACGTCGCCGATAGAAAAGTTTTGGAAAAACATTGAAACAAAAGAAGAAACTGCTGATAACCAGCAGTTTCTCCCTTTGTCTCAATATTTTCTGGGCCATATTTTACACACATCCTATCTGTAATAACATCCATTTTGTCATTTGTGGCAGTTTTTGAAGTGGATCACCCTAAAAATTTGGGAAAGGGTTAAGCAAATGAGAAAAAAAAACAAGGCTAATTCTTTGATTGCAACTGGGTTTTTATCAGACTGCACTTAGGCATAGACTGATCTGGAAACATGCTTAGGCCTAAAAGAAAAATATGTGTGTTTCAGGTTTCCTCAGAAAATTCAACCTGGGTCGGTAGGTCGGATTTTTTTTTTTTTTTTTTTTTTTTTTTTTAAATATCTATATTCATGTAATCTGCAGCAGCGTTCAAAATAGAACACCCAATATTAAAAATTTGACTGTGAAATGGTCATTATGACTAGATCTACACAAGTCTTTAAAGAGTATTGTCTTTTACCAAAGTGATCTGACTAAAAGATGGGACCCTAGCTACTTATAATTCTTTAAAATAATTTATTTTATGTAGTCTACCTAATTTCGGACATTTGGTAAAAAAAGGTCCGAATCGGTACTTTTGTTTTTTTATTTTTGGAAACTCCTTAAAAATAATTGAGTCGGCCATATTTTGGTTGAGTCGGTCGGGAAACCTGAAACACACATATTTTTTTTTTAGGCCTTAATGCAAATGTGAAACCCTACCCCAAATGCCAAAAGTTTAGGGCCATCCACTTCAAAAGCTGCCACCAATGACAAAATGAAAGTTATAAGAGTTAGAATTTGTGTAACATATGACGTAGAAAATATTTAAACACAAGGAGAAACTGCTGGTTATCAGCAGTTTCTTCTTTTGTTTCAATGTTTTCCCAAGCCTTTTCTCTCAGGGACATCAAAACCAGGTCTTGTTTGGGAAAAGGTTAAAGTGACTTTTTTCCAAATACCAACTCATTTGTTTATTTCTCTATTCTAAATTTGCTGAGCTAGTTACTTGTATTTTTCATCATTTAAATAGAAATTTCATCAAAGAAGAGGAAGAAGTCAGATCCCTTTCCATCTACTGAGCCAGCCAAAAGGACAAAAACGGCAGTTTTAGAAATTGTATCGCCTCGTAGGAGTTCCCGGGCTGCAGTTCCTAACAGTCGCTACAAGGACATGGAAACATTAGACGTGGAAAAGAAAAAGAAAAAGGCAAATGTCCCTTCCACAAGTGGTATAAATGGTATGTGAGATTTTACTTAATGCTTTCCACAGATCCTTAACCTTTTATCAAACGACAAACGCTGATAGATGGTCCAAACCAAAAGCCCCTGAAGATAGCAAAATGAATTTTGATAAGAAAAATTGAGGCAAAAGGAGAAATTGTTGATTATCACTGGAAAAGAATTTTGGATTAAGGTATCCGACCCCTCAAAAAGACCAAAGGGCCAAAGGCGAAATTTGAAAAGTACAAATAATTCTTAAACTGTGTTACATTTCAATTCCAAATACAAACATAAGCATTTTGCACGGTTTAGAATTTTGAATTAGTGCATACTTATGAAAATATTTGACAAAAATGTTAAAAATTACCTCCCTTGCATATAGATATAGAGTAAAATAATATTTGTAAACTATTTTCTTCTTGATGCATAATCTTGAAATCTGGCACGGTGAATCAACTTATGTGAAGGATATTTACAAGTGTGTGTAATTTGATGCATTTCGTATGGCTAGAAAGTGTTGTTTTTCATTATGGGTCTTCTACCTTAATGCTTTCCACAGATCCTAAACCTTTTATCAAAAGACAAACCTTGATAGATGTTCAAACCAAAAGCCCCTGAAGATAGCAAAATTTTGAATTTTGATAAGAAAACATAGAGGCAAAAGGAGAAATTGTTGATTATCACTGGGAAAGAGTTTTGGATTAACCGAATGCAGATGCAAATTAGATGTTGTGCAATGAACTTATATTTTTAGTAAGATTGGAAAAACAACTTAGATCCAGAAAAATACCTTAGAGTGAAAAGTTTTGATCCTTATTAGTCTGTGCAGACTGACTATCCCATTACCACACAATGACTCTTTTTGACTCCTAACAAGATAATGGCTTTGGAAACGGCTAAAACATGGTATTCGGAATCAAAGTGTCTCACCAGGTTAACCCAACCTTCTAGCTTTCTTGGCATAAAATAAGATTCCAATATCAAAAGTTCATTACTTGAATCATTAAAACTGATGTGTGAATAGTTTCTGCAGCCATTAGTAAAACGAATTTAAACTTGTTTTAAAAAACAAAATTGATCTGAATTTTTATGCCCCCGATAGGGAGGCATCATAAATTTGACTTGTCCGTCTGTCTGTCTGTCCGTCCGTCTGTCTGTCCGTCTGTCCGTCATTCCATCCCAAAACTTTAACATTGGCCATAACTTCCTTATTACTTAACATATTCGCTTCATACTTTACCACAACATTCCTTGGTACATTACCTTTCTATAGGCACATACTTTGGTGACCTTGACCCCTGGATGACCTTGACCTTGAACATAGATTGGCCATAATTTACAGTGCTCCAGCTAGGTATTTAAAAGGGCAGGGTGCTAAGTGCCCTGAAAGGGCACTTCGAGTCGCGAAGCGACGAGCAGGGGGAGGGAGTGGGAGGGGGCATCCCCCTCCCACCAGGGGGGTTTGGGGGGTCTCCCCCAAGAAAATTTTGAATTCTAGGGGCTTAAAGATGGGCTCTGGTGGGTTTTAAATAGGATTTTGGTATTTAAAAAGGGAGATTATTGCAACCCCTCCATATCTCTCATTAGACAAGTGGCACCTATAAGTATTCTTTTACGTCTGTTCATTTAGGGCCACCGGGGGGGGGGATCTCTCCCTGAAAAAATTATTTCTTTAAAGGGCTTAAAGATTATAGGCTCTGGTGTGTTTCTAAAAGGGTTTTGGTATTTACAAAGGGAGACTTTTTCAACCCCTCCATGGGTCTCATCAGACAAGTGGCACCTAGAAGTATTCTAGTATTTCTATTAAAATTATGCCTGTTCATTTAGGGCCCAATAACGGCTGCATTCCTAATTCAAAAAGACCATTGTTTTGATTTTAAAAAAATCTTACAACAATGCTAAAAAAATCTTTCCATACCCTTGAAATACAATATTGAATAAACTCTCAACTGTCTTGATTTTTTGCTGTCCATGCTGCAAATTCTTTACAGAGTTTGTAAAGAATTCATAGTCTGGAGGGCAGGTTGTGATAAATTTCTTACATTAAGTAATATTTTGTCTGTCGTTTCTTTCAATTTAGACCATTCAACAATTGTTGCTTCAGTGTTGAAAGGGTGAAGAGACCACGGGGAAGAGGGGAAGTATAGGAAATGCTCAATTTCTTCCTTTGTCTCAATTTATATTTCACTAATGCATTAATAGTTCTTCATTTTTGAACATGGATATTGTGATATACTCCTGCTTTGAATTTGGAATTCTAATTTGGATCTCTCTCTCTCTATTTTTTTTTTTTTTTTTTTTTTTTTGAAAAAAAAAATCATCTGGTAAAGGGTTTATTTGGATGCAGAAGTGTATTTAATTGAAAGGGAGACTTTCCAATTCAGGTATTCAGAGGAAAGGAGAATAACAAAAAACAAAAATCAAATTGTCCTTTATCATTAACAAAAAAAAATCATATTTTATTTCTGTGGGGAAAGGGATTAACAAATTGACTACATTTCAAGTAAAGTGTTACGCGCTATGCTAATAGTCCAGTCAAATTAGGGTTTAACCTTGAAAAAATTGCAACAGAAATCATTCTTGGATTTTTGAATACTGTTTGATATTCTAAACATCATATAAAAAGTCTAGAAAAATCTAAAGGGGGGAAATCCCATAATTTTGACAAAATGAATTCGGATAGATGCACTGTCCGGATACTCTTCCTTTCATACTTTCAGTTTCATTTCTTTACATGAAAATCAAATATTTTGTGATGATTAATGTCTTTTTAGAGTTAAAACCAAATTTGTATGTATTTAAAGTGCTTGAATGATTAAATTATTGCATTTTAGTCGTTCTATACTTCAAATCCTCTCTTTTAGCAGTAGTATAAAATTCGGATGATGCAGTACCCGGATAGTCTACCCCATGCCTTGTTTATTACACTTTTTTCAAATAAAATGTTGATTCTAAAGAGGTAAATAATACATTTATGCCAAGAAAATAAGGTGATACCAATTTTTGAAGAGTACCATGATTAAATTGGTGATCAACCCTTTTCCAAACAAAGAAATTTAAGCCTTTATAAGCCTATTTTCATTGGAAAGCTGTTGCTTTTGATAAAGTTAATATGACTGAAAATTGGAATCTGTGTATTATCGTAGCACAGATAGTAAGAGGACAAAACAAAAAAATGATTATCAGTATTGAATTCTTTTTCTTAAACGATTTCCTGTATAGGGAAGTCACCTAAGAGCTTGATTTTGGAAGGAATAGAGTCAGTTTCCGCAATTTGTTCACTTGCAAATACCTTAAACCTATCCTTTTTATACGCCGCCGGAGGCGGACGTATATTGGCGTCATCTTCTCCGTCTGTCCGTCCGTCCGTCCATCCGTCCATCCGTCCATTCGTCCGTCCGTCCGTACGTACATCCACTTTTCTTGTCAACGCAACTCCTCCTAAGTTTCTGGCTCGATCTTCTTGAAACTTGGTCAATGTTATCGCCTCAATGGGTAGATGTGCATGAAGGAAGGATTTTATGGTTCGTCGATTTTTGCCTGAGTTATGCCCCTTAATAACTTAGTCTCTGGGGCTTATTGACATTGCAGCCTTGTCAACGCAACTCCTCCTAAGTTTCTAGCTGGATCTTAATGAAACTTGGTCAATGTTATTGCCTCAATTGGTAGATGTGCATGAAGGAAGGATTTTATGGTTCGTCGATTTTTGCCAGAGTTATGCCCCTTAAAAACTTAGTCTCTGGGGCTTATTGAAATTGCAGGCTTGTCAACACAACTCCTCCTAAGTTTCAGGCTGGATCTTAATGAAACTTGGTCAATGTTATAACCTGAATTGGTAGATGTGCATGAAAGAAGGATTTTATGGTTCATTGATTTTTGCCAGAGTTATGCCCCCTTCAATCTTAGTCTCTGGGGCTCATTGAAATTGCAGCCTTGTCAACGCAACTCCTCCTAAGTTTCTGGCTGGATCTTATTGTCACTTGGTCAATGTTATCACCTCAATTAGTAGATGTGCGTGTAGGAAGGATTTTATGGTTCATTGATTTTTTCCAGAGTTATGCCCCCTTAAAACTTAGTCTCTGGGGCTGATTGAAATTGCAGCCTTGTCAACGCAACTCCTCCTAAGATTCTGACTGGATCCTAATGAAACTTGGTGGATGTTATTACCTTAATTGGTAGATGTGCAAGAAGTAAGGATTTTATGGTTCATTGATTTTTGCCTGAATTATGCCCCCTTCAATCTCAATCTCTGGTGCTTAATGATATTTCAGCCTCGTGAACGCAATTCCTTCCAGGTTTTTCACTGGATATTTATAAAAACCTTTTTGTGAACACAATTTTTTACAGGTTTTTCAGTGAATATTTATAAATCCTTGTCAATGTCATTTTTTTATACGCCGCCGGAGGCGGACGTATATTGGCGTCATCTTCTCCGTCTGTCCATCCGTCCATCCGTCCATCTGTCCATCCGTCCATCCGTCCGTCCGTCCGTACGTACGTCCACTTTTCTTGTCAACGCAACTCCTCCTAAGTTTCTGGCTGGATCTTCTTGAAACTTGGTCAATGTTATCACCTCAATTGGTAGATGTGCATGAAGGAAGGATTTTATGGTTCGTTGATTTTTGCCTGAGTTATGCCCCTTAAAAACTTAGTCTCTGGGGCTTATTGAAATTGCAGCCTTGTCAACGCAACTCCTCCTAAGTTTCTGGCTGGATCTTCTTGAAACTTGGTCAATGTTATCACCTCAATTGGTAGATGTGCATGAAGGAAGGATTTTATGGTTCGTCGATTTTTGCCTGAGTTACGCCCCTTAAAAACTTAGTCTCTGGGGCTTATTGAAATTGCAGGCTTGTCAACGCAACTCCTCCTAAGTTTCTGGCTGGATCTTCTTGAAACTTGGTCAATGTTATCACCTCAATTGGTAGATGTGCATGAAGGAAGGATTTTATGGTTCGTCGATTTTTGCCTGAGTTACGCCCCTTAAAAACTTAGTCTCTGGGGCTTATTGAAATTGCAGGCTTGTCAACACAACTCCTCCTAAGTTTCTGACTGGATCTTAATGAAACTTGGTCAATGTTATCACCTCAATTGGTAGATGTGCATGAAGGAAGGATTTTATGGTTCGTTGATTTTTGCCTGAGTTATGCCCCTTAAAAACTTAGTCTCTGGGGCTTATTGAAATTGCAGCCTTGTCAACACAACTCCTCCTAAGTTTCTGGCTGGATCTTAATGAAACTTGGTGGATGTTATCACCTCAATTGATAGATGTGCATGAAGGAAGGATTTCATGGTTCATTGATTTTTGCCAGAATTATGCCCCCTTCAATCTTAGTCTCTGGGGCTTAATGATATTTCAGCCTCGTGAATGCAATTCCTTCCAGGTTTTTCACTGGATATTTATAAAAACCTTTTTGTGAACACAATTTTTTAAAGGTTTTTCAGTGAATATTTATAAATCCTTGTCAATGTCATTTTTTTGTCTCAAGTTTTATAAGTGGCGGCGTATATTGTGACGATGGCACTCTTGTTCAAAAGCTGTTGACCCATTCCCAGATAACAAATCGTTTTGGGGCACCACAAGATAAAGACCTTGGAACCCACTGTGGAAAATAAAGACATTGCTTTCTACCCCAAACATGTAGGCCTAAAATTACACTGACCTAAAATTGTCGTCCGCAACACCTTTGAGTTTGGCCTAGACTAAAAAGTTGCTGTCTGGAAATAGGGTAATTTTCAGATGAATACTGACGGATAAAAGGTATTTTTCCGAAATGAAAATAAGACCGATTGAATTATTATTAACAACCTCTGCTTTGTAAAGCGATGTATCAAAATACTCATGTTACACGATGGCAATTCACATAGATACATGTCTCTTAGATTATGAAGAGGATGATAAAATACGCCTGATGTAAATCTTAAAAGCAGAAGACAGGAGTAAACATATGATATATATACAGTGCTTGAGCAAGCAGGTCATGTCTACATGTGACAATACCATTTATGCATAATTATATTTTGATTTTGGTCTTAATGCTGTAGTAACAGTTTTAATTTTCATATCGCGGCAGTTGAGACACATGACAGAGGTTCACTGGTATTTTTTCTCACCATATTACCGCAAGATCCTTTCCAAACCTTCATGTGCTCATATTTTTCTTTGGGATTATCCAGATATTGGTGGGAGACAAATGTCAGAAACGGAATGCGCATCCAATGATAGGCTATGCTATAAAGCTTGCTTAACAGGAATTTTATGAAGAAGCTCGTACATAGTTTCAGCCTGTTTAGTTCCCATATTGCGATTCGTTGATTCCACAAACCAAAAATATTTATAGATGCAGATCAGACCCCCATTAATATTTTGTGTATGACATATAGTTAAAGAGACTACGGGAATGGAAACATCTAGTCGCTCTTAAAAGTAGTCAGTTATTTTGAAATACAGATGTATATCATTGGCCAACAAGAAAACAGACAAGAGATCGATGTTGAAACATAATGAATAAGTACATTGTAGTTATTACTTTCAAAAATCAAGTTAGCGGACGCAGTCAGATACATAATTATTATACATGTCCATAATCAAACATGACTGAAAGCATTATGAAAAGAACGTACCAGAAGAGAAAATCTTAATAATTTAATATGACAGATACGAAATGACTTGGTTGATATGATTGCATCAAAGTAGAATGCCAAATCTTGGAATAACGATCCGTTTGCAATTGAATCCGTTCATTTTCTTTGAACAGCTTTTGTAAATGTATGAAATTCACTTCTGTCATCAATTGGATTGGATTGAATGGAGTTAATTATGTCCCACCTAAAACAGCTGAGGTCATATTGAGATGAGAACTATGTTTGATATCTCATCCAAAATGGTGGGGAATTGAACCGGCGACCTCTGTGTTACAAATCCAGCGCGTTACCGCTGCCTAAAATACGTCCCCTACTATGTCATCAAGGGATGGAGTTCTGCATTGGTTTAAATTCCGGCTCTGCCAATGTCTTGTCTGACGGTTGACAAGTCAATAATACAAAAGAGGCTTCACAAATGGAAGTATTACACACGTGGTTTGATAAGCCTTTATTGTGTTGTACATCGATGCAAAATTTATGAAGGCAAGTGATGAGCGCAAACATGTACGGATTCAGACATTTTATCCGAAGAAGGCCTGTCGCTAGGGTGGGGCGACTGCGTTGGCACATGATAAATCCATAAATAGTAAATATTTTTATAATCTTTATTTTAGAAATATTAGGGTTAGTGGAGGACGGCCCCCATGCCTCACCTTGGATCTGCGCATGGGCAACATTATAGCTGTATTCAATCAACAAACTAATTCAGTCGTGCTCTAATGAACTAGTTCTAAGTCCTTTGCAGACACCCTCGCCCCCTTTGTCATAACTAGACGGATGACGAAATGTTCTCTAGACTCAATTCTATCGGTAAATACTATCTTAGATCACTCATAAAACTTATATCCCATATATTTGAGAATGCATAAAAACGTTGGTATCTTCGATTCCATTTTTTTCTTCTTTTTTTTTGTTTTGAAAGAATGCTCTTTTATCTGATATCAATTTTATTCATACTTACCATGAGATAGGGTGGTTCTGATACAGTTAAAATTAATGACAACGAGGATCATTTAAGAAAATCGATAAACCAAAACAATGAGTCCCATAATTTTAATACCATTTTCACACACCTTATTGGTCATATTAGATGACCTGCCTGGTTCTATAGCCTTCCGCTGTATTTCAGGCCATCTATATTCTTATCCGCTAATTGTCTCAACCAGATCAAATTCAAACTGTCAAATGCGTATCCCTATAATGGCCAGTTGTGCAATTGGACATTTAAGCCCAGACCAATCCAATTGTTTTGCTATATGTTGTAGATGCCCTTGCATTTGTTATGTGACAACTCAGTGGATATCCCCGAGTGTGTCAGTCTGAGAATTTTAAATGCTTGAGTTTTATGATAATTCGATTCTTGAATTGGCCAATATTCTTCACGCAATTGGAACACAGTGTCATTGATTTAGCTCCCAACAAAGTAAAAGTTGTAGTATGAAAAATTGTCTATGTGAGATAAGCAGCAGGTACACAAATTCACTGTTTTTGTAATGATGCACAATTACTTTACCAAAATGGTCACTTGCACCAACTACATAAAACATTATTTAACAGGAAGTTTCTTTATGTCGTGATGAACAAAGTTTAATCAATTGAAATGACATTGATTTTTGTCGTTTTCAACCTTTGCCAAACTGGCTAATTTTATGTCCATTTTCACACGAAATAATAAATCTATTACCACATAATAAAGCTTTTCTGCACAAAGGCTCTGAAAAACATTAAGAAAACTGAAGAAAATGTATTTAATTGTTTGTAGCTATCAATTTCTAAGTTTACCACAATATTGACAGTTTTCTACATGGAAACCCAAAAAAGTGTAAAATAGCATTCACTTTAAATGCCATCTGCAACAACTTTGAATTTGGAGAAGTTTACGATTTTGCCCTCTGACAAAGGGTTTATAAAGTTCTTTTATAATATTTTACTTGCAGAAAGTGTTTACAAGGATCAGTCTCCTTTGAGATTCTAAAAGATAATAGTCTGATAACGTGTCCATACTATCTATTAAATAGTCATATCCATGTACAGTTGTTTATAAAAGTTTGGATGATATTTAAGATATCTTTTTGGAATCTAAATGCCCCATGCCGGTAGTCTGCTTGGAAATATGACATTGATGTGTGACATTGATTTATGCCTACATGATAGATCCTGGTAGACTCTATCAAAGGAAATGTTGTGTCACAAAGAAAAGACACAAGTCATATCTGGTAGTCTCGTCCATTACATTCAAAAGTAATGGTATAACTATTAGCAATTTTTCGTGAATGTGACCTTGACATTTGACATTGACCTTGCTACATGACCTTGATTTTTGTATCAAAATAGGGATTTAGATAAAAAGAATACACATGTGAAATATGAAAGCCCTATCACTTTCGAAACAAAGTTCATTGCCAATTTTAATTTCCCTAGTGGAGGCACACATATTCAGAGATGCACACACACCGATAGACACACAGACAGACAAACCAACATACAGAGCAATAATTATATGATTTTTTTATCCTATCACTGTCTGTCATGATCTATAGATGCTTGGGGCATAAATAATGAAACAAAACTTGTATAGAAGCTAATATGTGCAATTAAACAATAATAATTGTCTTTGTGATTTTTTCCTTACCCCACCCACTATGAAAATCATGCAAAAAAGCCCAGATGACATTTTCTAAACTGAAATAACTGAGCTAAAAGTAGTATTGATGCTAAATAGAAACCAAAAAATAAAGTTTGGGTACAATTCTGCATTATTAATTGCTTTAAATCCGAATATTTCTCTTTTCTAGTTACACAAATCCTCGAAAATCCATTTTTACAGTACCCTTATTAAAATCAAAAATTCACAAATTTCCCCTCATTAGATTTTTCTAGACTTTTGATATGTCTTGGGAGACCTATCAAGGAATCATAAACAACCAATATGATTTCTGTTGCAATTTTTTCCAGGTTTGGCCCAAAATCGGGCTAATTTGACTGGACTATAAGGGATGTAAACTATTGATTTTCTGGTACACGCTTTTGGTCATATTCTGGAGTGGAAGACTGAGATCAGTTACTCTTTACTTCAGATGTGTTTTAATTTGTGATGGATAAATAATTGGACTGGAAATCGGTAGGTTAACTAGAATTTTAAAACTGAATTTTATAGAAGTAATTCGTCGGACATTTTGGCCATCCAACTCTAAACTTCTCCGGGGCTTTCGCGAAGACTGTGAATTACAGTTTTGAAATAAGATCCACGAATTTAAGGTAAACTGCAAAACAAAATGGGACGAAACTGCCAGTGTTAAGCGGCGATTTTCGAAAATGTAGAATATCATATCGCAGCCTACAACTAATCTGAAATTTTCTCAGTGAAAGGTGACAAAGTTAATCATCGTCCATTCAATCTTCAATCAATCAATTCGTAAGGATTAAGTACCTAATCAGCGTTTGTTTACAATTGAAAAATTGTTTTATGGCACCCGCTGTCATCAACAGATTATCGGAAAACTGCCCCCTCGATAATAAATCAGTCAATCACGCGTTCTGATTGGTCGCCTCGTCGATATAAGCCACGCCTTGCACTTATTCTGTTTTATAGGTTGTAAATAGTTTTCCCCCGAGACTGCCCACTTAATTCATCAGTGATCACAGCGAGTTTTGATTATCAATTAGAAAGGCGACAATATACAAGATAATTGCTTATTGAGCAAGGTAGGGCAAAATTTAGAGTCAATTTACAGGGCAGGGCGCCGCACTTCGACGGCAGGGCAAGGCAGGGCGCCGCGCCCTTCTAAAAGGGCCTAGCTGGAGCACTGATTTAAAATCAAAGCGGTGTCGGGGGCATTGTCATCTTACAGTGACAGCTCTTGTTTAAATCAGATATTTGGCTGCATTTTTATTTGTGTAGTGTCCGTAACCCTTTCAGTGCAATAAAAAGTCCTGAGCTTATGTTAACATGAAACAGATTATTTCATTTAGGCTACCATATTGAGAGCTGTAATATTTTAGACTACTGAAGTTTTGTTAGTCCCCTACCGGTGTTCACACCGGAGGGGACTTTAGGTTTGCCCTCCGTCTGTCTGTCCGTCCGTCTGTCCGTCCGTCTGTCCGCTCAAATCTGGATCCCGCGATAACTTAATAACTAAGCAAGCGTTTTTGATGAAAGTTGGTATATGACTAGATGGCAATGTGTAGATTATGCACATCATTTTATTTTTGTTTTTCGACTTAAATTGAGGTTGCTATGGTTACAGAAATAGTGAAAATATGGCCAAAAATGGGATCCTGCGATAAGATAATAACTAAGCAAGCTAGTTTGATGAGACTTGGTATATGACTATATGGCAATGTGTAGATTATGCACATCATTTTATTTTTGTTTTTAGACTAAAATTGTTGTTGCTATGGTTACGGAAATAGTGAAAATATGGCAAAAAATATTGGATCCTGCGATAAGTTAATAAGTAAGCAAGCTAATTTGATGAGACTTTGTATATGACTAGATGGCAATGTGTAGATTATGCACATCATTTTATCTTTGTTCTTTGACGAAAAGTGCGGTTGCTATGGTAACGGAAATAGTGAAAATATGGCCAAAAATGGGATCCTGCGATAAGATAATAACTAAGCAAGCTAGTTTGATGAGACTTGGTATATGACTATATGGCAATGTGTAGATTATGCACATCATTTTATTTTTGTTTTTAGACTAAAATTGTTGTTGCTATGGTTACGGAAATAGTGAAAATATGGCAAAAAATATTGGATCCTGCGATAAGTTAATAAGTAAGCAAGCTAATTTGATGAGACTTTGTATATGACTAGATGGCAATGTGTAGATTATGCACATCATTTTATCTTTGTTCTTTGACGAAAAGTGCGGTTGCTATGGTAACGGAAATAGTGAAAATATGGCAAAAAATGGATCCTGCAATAACTTAATAACTAAGCAAGCTAACATGATGAAACCTGTTTTAAAATGTAAAAAAATTTATAAGCCATGTTAGTCAGGGTGGTGATGCAGCAGTATTAATCACCTCCAGTTGGGCATAACATTTCATATGTTTGACAATTATTTTGATGACTTGTTCATCTTAATCTATTATTGATTACCATATTGAGTCAATGTGAAGCCGGTAGGGGACTTTATGTGTTGCATACAACACCAGATACTTGTTGTAAATGGATCCTTTGAAAAATCACCATTGTAACAACTGGTTACGGACACTACATATTCAAGCTAGGGTCCATAAATGTCCCATTTTCTGACACACAACACTAAAAATATGGGTACAATGGACTACCAAAATTTACCTTAGAAACTGTTTTATCAAATCAAAATAAAGTTGTTTGGAAACAATCAAATATAATTCATCACATGTACCTTGAATTCTAAAATTATTTTGGTGAGACCATATATAACACCCAAAATGGCCATTTTCTCAGTACATATTTGATAATTTCTCAATGATCATAAAAGATTGACTCATGAAATTTTTTTGGACATCAAAAACTAGTCTTACCTCATAATATGAACTTTTTGTAGTTATATTCTATGCAATAGTTTTTCAGAAAACCATATATAACACCCTTTTTTACCCGAATACCATGTTTTAGCCGAAAACATTTTGGAAAATGAAGAAATTGCTTGTGACAAGCAATTTCTTCATTTCCCACAATGTTTTCTATGTAAAAAGACCCAAAAATGCAAAATTTCATTCACTTGAAATTGTCGTCTGCAGCATCTTTGAATTTGGAATAGTCCAAAATTTTGTCGTTTGGTAACTAATGGGCTATGGTTGGTACTTTTCACATTTCCCAGAAGGTCCCTGTTGGCTTGACAAGTCGTAGTTATCAAACATTGAGTAATATTATTTTTGGAAATAATGATGTACAGTATTTTGATGCACCTAAATGTTAATGCTTCGGAAAAAATTGAAGAACAAGAAGAAAATGCTGATGATCAGTATTTTTTTTTCACAAATTCTTTCATTGTTGTCTTGTTTGATTTTTTGCAGCCACAGAGAGAATTAAAGAGAAGAAACATAGATCATCTAAAATTCATGGAGTCGATGTAATTGAAATTGAAAGGTTAGTAACCAAGCTATTTTACAATAAAAGATTCTACTGAAAAGAAATGGCTAAGAATTTTTGCATTAAGACTGGATTTACCGTTATGTATAGATAAACTGTCTCTGTTGTTATAAAATCTCGTAAATACGGCTTGGATCAAGCTGTAGTTACGAGATATTATAACAACGCCAACAAAATACTATAATTTGTTTGTCTAAAAATTATTAAATCAAAGTAAACAGGATAAAATCATTCCCTATTTCAGTGTCTTTTGAGTTTTTGCCAAAGGATATTACTGTACATTTTGATGACCATGTATGAGAAAGGTTTTTAGAGAGGAATATAAATAGAAGAAAATAATAACTAGCTAAAAACTAGCATATAGTCTCTATAAATTGAAATGGTCATGGCCATAGTACAGTTGCTAGTACATTGATTTCATTCTTTTGATTCAGATTTCAAGCCACAGTCTATCCGATCTCCTAACAATAATCATTTGAAAAAAATGACCGTTCAATTTATACTTGTTCTCATCTTTTTTCCAGTGCCCAGTCAAACATTGTATCTGAAGAAATCATCACATGTGAGACACAAATTGATGAAAGCATGCAGTTGAATTCAATGGACAATATTCTGGTTTTGCCTTCTGACTTGACAAATACTAAACCTTCCTCCGATCAATAAATATATTCATACTAAAAACTTTGACACTTTGATGCCTCTTTAGAAAAAGGGCTTGGAAAATATTGAGGCAAAAGAAGAAAATGCTGAAAATCAGCATTTTCTTCTTTTGTCTCAATATTTTCCATGTTTTATTGTACAAAAAAACTTATTTTTATCATCACCCATAAGTCCTATACCGTCATATGCAGCACATTTCAAATTGGACCATTCTAAGATTTTGTCATTTTGTAATAGGTTAGAACATTGTATCCTAACATTTAGTCTCCGTCTTATCTATTTTCCAGTGCCCAGTCAAACATTGTGTCCGAAGAAATCATCACCTGTGAGACACAAATTGATGAAAGCACGCAGTTGAATTTAATGGACAATATTCTTGTTTTGCCGTCTGACTCATCAAATACTAAATCCTCCTCAGATCAAGAAATACATAGTAATGTTAATAATACTGGCAAACATACAGTACACCCGCCAATTAACAAAGTGACAGAATTGAAACACACAGTGGATGATTCTGCTGATCAAACCATTTCTCCGAAAGATGAAAATTCAAACAGGGCTTTCAATGCAAAAAGTGATTCTGAAATCAAAGAAAATGGTTCCAAGGGAGATTTTCATGATGTTGGGAAAGAGTTTGACATTCCTGAAAGTATGCCATCACCCAATATTATTGTGATACATGATAAGAAGACAACAAAATTTGACACTGAGACCAGTGCTCCTACTAAGTTACCTAAAGTCATCAATGTTCCTAAAGGAGTTACAATTATCAAGAAGGTCATTGGACAAACTATGAACAAAGCAAATATGTTAAAACATCAGGGAAAGACAATAAAGATTGGTCCCACAGGTTCAAAATCAAATGTGAGTCAGAAAGCAATCAAGTCCCCTCCTACTATGCAAAACTCAAAAGTGATATCTAGGGGAGTCTCAGAAGCTTCTACTACAGCAGTGACTGATGTAGCTAATATATCAACAAGAGTTGAAGATACCACTGGAGCTGTTCCTAATTCAGAAATGGTTGTTTATAGTGGTGAAACACATCCCATACCGAATACAGAAAAACTTGACACCACAGCACTTGCTTTAGCTAAATTAGAAAACATTACAGCAAATAAAGAGCCTACATCTACTTCTGCTGACTCAACTAAGCCTCATGTCAATGTTGTGTATGTAAAGATGAAGCCTAGGGACCCTGAATCATCTTCTGATACAGCAAGTGACACTTTAGAAAATTACTACCAATCCGCAACTGAGAATAAATTGATTCAAGAAAATGAAAATAGTCAAAGCATTGCATCAATTACTGCCTCATCTGATTTGGAAAGTTTTTCTGGTAATACTGTAGAAATACGCAATGATGAAATAATTGAAGCTACTGAAGAGACAATTGTCCAAGCAATAGAAAATGGGACTACAGAAATTCAAGTTTCAAATCCATTAGAAATGATTTCACAAGAACAACAAATAGGGCAAATAGCAACCATGGATGTAAATGAACTAGGAACAGCCAGTGCAGGTGTGACAAATGAAATTACTAAGCCATATGGGAAGGTTTGTGAGGTGGAAAAAACGGACGACCCGGCAGCAGATTCTCCGCAGGTGGCTATTGAATATGTTGTGTTTGGAGATAGGGTGGTTCCTATTCACAAACCTTTCTCACAGTCGAATGCTGGACAATACAAGAAAAAGACAAACACGAATTCAAATGCCTGTGAGTAGCCTGTCTTTCTATTTAACACTCTCCCTTGCAGCAAAACTAGAAACTTGTAGAAATTCAATGGTATGCAGACAACAAAATAAATATTGATGATAGAAGGTAATATGTACCGGTATCTGATGTCCAAGAAATCATAGAGAGATAAAGAGAAAGTGCTGGTCTTTCTGTTGTTCTTTTTTTCCACCATTTTTAGCTCCACTGGCCTTTCAGGCCAGCGGGCTATTGTCATGGCGTTGTGTCCGTCGTGCGTGCGTGCGTGCGTCCGGTCGTCAACTTTTTCTTTAAAAATCTTCTTCTCAGAAACTACTGGATGGATTTCAATAAAACTTCACAGGAATGATCCTTGGGTGACCCTCTCTCAGATTCCTTGAGATGATTCACATTGAACAAGAAAGTCTGGAGTTATCTGCCCTTGAATATCAAAATGTCCGTTTTGCCTTTTTATCACTCTAGCAACAACAAATATTGACCAATCAATATAAAATTTGGACAGAATGTTGGTGACTGGTAGATCTTGCATGAGTGTATATTTCAGTTTGATCGGAATTTCACTGCCTGAGTTAAGAGCTCATTTATATGGCTTAAACTCAGACAGGTAATGAGTAAAGTGTGAAATGGGTGGAAGGGTTACTCCTTGCAGTATATTTATCTTAGAGGTTATGAAGGGGTGTATTTGGAAGTGCAGAGAGGGTCACCAAAGGGGTATTAATTAATCAAAGCGCTGAAAGCGCTGAAGGCCTTGAAGAATTTAAACACATGCAGATTATTGGTATGAGAAAGTTTAAATATTCTTTAACTTCAGCAATAATCAAAGCACTGAAAGAGCTGAAGGCCTGGAAAGTGTACGAAAAATAACAAGAGTAATATTTTAATCTTTTATAATTTTTTGAAGAAGTTTCGAACAAATTTGAACACATGCAGATTTTTGGTATAAAACAAAAGTAAAATGAACAGAAATCATCTGTATGGTATGAAACAAAAGTAAAATGAACAGAAATCATCTGTACTGGATGGCCACTAGAATCATGGGGGGCAAATTATCAAGCATCAGGTAACAAGGATTTCGATTGCAGATTTATCCATTTTATTTATTGCATGATCAATTCCTGTCCAAATTGTGTTAACAATAAATCTGCGACCAAAAGCGGTCTTAAGACCGTGAATAATTTGGGCCCTGCCCCCTGGTTAATAAACCATCGAAACACAATAGCATATTATCAGAACATTATATAAAAATAAGTGCATGTCGTTCTTTAAACCCTTTATCATTCCATTACCAAACGGCAAAATTTTAGACTTGTCCAAATTCAAAGATGTTGCAGACGACAATTTCAAGTAATTACTAAATATAATTTCACATTTTTTCACAATGTTTTTCAAACCCATTATCTCTAGGGGAGTCAAACAGTCATTATGTGGGAATGGGTTAATAAATCTGTTATTATTTTGCTGCTGAAGCTAGAAGTTTTTGAAATTTCCCTTTATGGGCATTTTCTTTTGTTGAAAAAGACATGTTTTGGTTAAATTTCAATTATAACATGCAAGTCAAAACATATAAGAGAACATGAAATATCATGGAAACACAATAGAAAATTATCTTGACATTATATAAAAGTATGCGAGCAAAACTAATTACATATACACGAGGGCCATGATGGCCCTATATCGCTCACCTGAGTTTCCGATTCTACAGACAAGTATAGTCTGGTCTTGGATTGGATACAGTTTGGTAGGTCATTTATATAGACTAAGAAAAGATAAGAAAAGACATGGACAGAGCACTGAACCCTGAGGGACGCCTAAGAGAACGGGTAGAGTAGTTCATGAGTGATCATCAATACCTACTCTTTGAGAACGATCCTTTTAGAAGGATTATATCCATCTTGAGATCAGTGGAAGGACACCCAGCTTATCTAATTGCTGTGATCAACCTTCTTCTTCTTCCGGTTTAGGTCAGGTTTCTTCATAGAATGTATATTTGACCTACGATGGGATGAGACAATCACCTCTTCCATTGGTTATGTACAGCTAAAAGTCTATACGGTACACTTAAAACTATGTACATCCATCAACCGGTTACTTGCTACTGGGTAGGGCCGCAGCATGCTGTGGTAGGGCGACCCTGAGCCCCTGGGCGTAGAAGCATCTGAGACGGCTATAGGAAGGTGGTTCCAAATCAAATGCCTTACTAAAATCCATTTCAAGTATATATCCGCTTGTTGAACATTTTCAAGATTGTCGTATGCTTCTTGGGTAAGGCTAATCGATTGAGATTCACAGGTATGTTTTGCTCTGAAGCCATGCTGGTACTGGCTAAGTAGATTATTCTTATCAAAGTGGCCCATGATGTTTGTTATCAGGATGCGCGCCATAATTGTTGATGCTATGCAGGTTAAAGAGATTGGCCTATAGTTGCTGGCTTTATACTTTGGACAGCTTTTTATAGACGGGTGCTACTGTTTTACTTCTCTTATCTTTGGGGACAATACCTGATTCTAGAGAAAGATTGGAGATGACCTTGACAATAGATCAACTGTATTTCTTGTAATATTTCTTTACACCTCTGGTAAAATATGTTTTTGGAAAACAATGCGGCATAATTAGAAAATGTACGTTCTGCTCAGTAGTTCTTTTTTGTGCTATATTGAGCACAATTTCCAAATTTATTAATGCCCATTATGTCGTCTGCATTAGCTTTGGAATTTGACAAATCAAAAGTTTTTACATTTTGGAATGGGTGAGATAATGGTAAATTCCATATTTTATATCTTGTTCAAACAATCAAGATGAAGTAATGGATTGAATAACGATTTATTAAATGAAGTTAAATCATTGCCGACAAATCGTGATGTTATTTCTATATAGGCTATCTTCACAATATATCATTTAGAACCTTATTAAATCATGAATCTGCCTATAAAAACATAACTATCTAACACATACAAATACATAGATATATAAATAACATAGTTTTAAAACAGATTAACCCTTTCCCAAACAAGACCTGCTTTTGACGTCCCTAGTAGATTAGGCTTGGAAAATCATCGAGACAAAAGAAGAAACTGCTGATAACCAGCAGTTTCTCCTTTTGTCTCAATATTTTCTGTGCTATATTGTACACCAATCCTGTCTTTTTTACTTCAAAAATGTCGTCTGCAACACCTTTCAAATTGGAACAGTCCAAAATTATGTTGTTTGGGAACGGGTTAAAGAATAACAAATCGTTACTATATTACCTACGGTATTGGAAAACCAAATATTTCAAGTGTGTATCGGTAATCACTGACGCGTTCCGTGTGTTCCGGTAATTACTATGCGTTCCATGGTGTTCCGGTATTTCTATGGACCCAATAGTTCTTTCGCGGGGGAAAAACGAACATTTACGGACAATTTTGCAATGAACGAGTTTCTTTAAATATTAGAGGAACGTCGGGTACTTTCGGACAGTTAAGCGATCGTCAGCCATTATTTAGATAGGTGAAGACAAAAACTGTATCTTATGTCACAATCAGAAAATTCTAAGCCTTTTCCCCGGCATCGGTAATGAGAAGTATGTATTAAGCGTATAAAACCGGGTACCATAAGGAAAACAAAATGAGTCATCAACGACAGGTTATTTCGGACACATCGGGTCTTCAGGATCGGACAGGCCGATAATCGAGCTAGATTTATTTCAAATAATTATGTTTGCACTTTTACGTAATTAATTTGGAACAATCTAAAATTTTGTTTGGAAAGGTTTTAGGTAAGATAAAATACAAATGAACGATCTAAGATATTTATTTGCATCAAGTATTTCATAAAAAAAAATAAAAAATATATGGTGTTGGCTGGATTTGAACGTCAGTTCCCCGAGTTCTGAGTCTTCGACATTACCGCTCGACCACTGAACTTGCTGATCATTGTGTGACAAAATTAATATATAAAATCATTATTTGTCCGGTTAGACCCGACGTATCAGTTTTCCTTCGGGTCAGATCGGACACCATTCTATTTCCGAAAATAACTAATATTTCTATCATCGACAGGTAAAAACCCACTGTGTAAAAGCGTACAGTCGCGTGTATCGGAAGTTGCATCTAACTGTACGCAAAATATCACTAGTGGTGGTAAACAAGCTGATGGTTTGGATTTTTAAAAGCAAATAAGTAAAAATCGGAACAATCTTTCTTGACGGGGTTTTCAAATTTGAAGAGAGAATTAGATGGGCATTACCTAAAGTAGTTACGATTCCTAGTATGTCAACGGATTTTGTGTGTAAATTCGTATCAAAATTTCAAATCACTGTTTTTTGCTGTTTTTCGTCCTGCTTACTGGCACAATATGGGCTAAAATCGCGCGATCTACACAATATTGAAAGCCTAAATTTACATCATCTAGTAGCTAAACCTATCTGCTATGATTTGCAACAGTTGTTTACACAAATATGGTATGTTACACAAAGATATCGGCTTTTGAATGAGACTGGTGTATTTTTTCCGACTGTACGCCTAGTGCTATAAATTTACATGATCTGTTGTGGCAAAATCTCTGTTCAGAAAATGTCAATTACTACTTTGGCTACACATACACAGACGCTCGAAAAGGCATAACACGTTTGAAAAAGACTATCCATCGATGTAATTTTCAATGTTGTGACGTTAAAAATGTTCGATTAAAACGCCGTTTTGTGCCTTTTCGAGCATCTGAAATTCGACGTAAAAAACGTGCGAGATGCCTATGTTAAAGTTGTCGTGGTAACGTCGTGACATCATGACCAAAAAATAAATACCATATTTGAATCAGAAATAGCTTCTCCTTTTCAAAGATACCAGATTTATTGCTGTACCTTAAAGTTTAGAAAGTATCCGGTTCTACCTTAAAGGGTTACGCTCACTTCAAACATACGCAAAACTCCTTTATGCTGCACGAGTATAGCGGTCGAATTTACTTGTCTGTCCACAATGAATATCTATACAGATTACAAAGTAACTGGTCTTGTGGACATAGCCAAACTACATTTAAATAAAGGAACACCAATAGGGAACGATTTTATCAAGTAACCCGTAACGTAATTTCGGATATACAATAGAATTTCGTCGGTATAATTCTAAAACCTCGTAACTACAGCATGATTTAAGTTGTAGTTACGAGGTGTTTTAACTACATCGATAATTTATCAATATAGTCACGTAAGCAGTCTCATTTTAGAACAAAGTTTATTCCTATTCCTAAATGAACGTAGATTAATTTGCCCTGGTAAACAATAATTACGGACAACTACATACAGTAAAGGCTTATCATGCGATGCTACTATAAACCTTGATTCCTCCTTGCGCGATACTTAATGTACTTTTGCATGCGTACAATTGTGTGTATGTGCGTGCGTGTTTGCATGTGGTTGTTTGTGTGTGTGATAGTACGCATAGCTTGTGAGTGCGGCTGTATCACATACTTTCGTGTAAGTGTTGACTAATATAGTTTGTCGTTCTTGCTTTCTTGTTGTTACCGCGGTAAATGACGTATATTATATTTATCTCTATCTTTAAATGCCATTGTGGCACGCTGTTCAAGTTTACTTTCGTGAATATGAGAGTTATAATATACTCACAAAACTGCCAACGCATCACTCAAATCTTGTAGAGTATTAGTACTGTTAGTATTTTTTTCAACGAATCTACAGAATAGGTTCAAACTTTGCAGATGCCGACTACCACCATTTGAACAGAATCCTGTGAAATTCCAAAGTAAATGCGACAGTCAGTTCTAAAAGATTGAACTTTCAATAAGGATATCCTTTTTTTAAAAAATTCCAAGAGATTGAAATTTGGTTAAAATGGGATATTCACACATAATTTGTAAAGCATTTATATTGGCTGAAAGAGTTCCTGTGTAGAAAAGTTATGTTCCTTAAACAAATCGACCGCCCTTACGCTTATGAGACCTCGTACTTCATGCATGTGGAGGCAATGTTACATCACTAGCGTCGTTGGTTGTCAGTGTTGGAGGCGACGGCAACGTCGGTTACGTAAAAAGAAACTTAACTGTTTATATCTTACGAGCTGTCTAAGATGTAATCTTGATACATGTATTTTACACATATACAATAGATGCCACCAAGATCTTCCATTTGAGACCGTTACATTTGAGTTTGTGACCATGACCTTGACAGATTGTCTTGCATTAAAAAAGGTGCGTCTATGCGAGCTGCGTTGTTTTTAGCTCACCTGAGCACGAAGTGCTCAAGGTGAGCTATTGTGATCGCCTTTTGTCTGTCGTCCGTCCGTCCGTCCGTCCGTCTGTATGTCCGTCCGTCCGTCTGTCAACAATTTGGTGTTTACACTCTAGCATCTACAAATATAAGCTAATCTTAACCAAACTTGGTCAAAACATGTATGACCATGAGCTCTTGGATGAGTTCGAATTTGGGTCAGATCAGACCGGAAAGTCTTGAGTTATCTGCCCTTGAATGTAAAAAATAGCTACTTTTGACATTGTTTACACTCTAGCATCTACAAATATTGACCAATCAATACAAAAGTTGGACACAATGTTGGTGACCATAAGATCTCAGATGAGTTCAATTTTGGGTCAGATCGGACCAGAAAGTCAGGAGTTATCTGCCCTCAAATTTGACAAAATTGTCGTTTTTGACCGTTTTCGACTTTGTTTACACTATAGCTTCTACAAATATTGACCAATCAAGACAAAACTTTAACACAATATTAGTGACTGTAAGATCTTGGATGAGTTGGATGAGTTTGGGTGAGATCGGACCAGAAAGTCAGGAGTCATCTGCCCTTGAATGTAAAAAATAGCTACTTTTGACATTGTTTACACTCTAGCATCTACAAATATTGACCAATCAATACAAAAGTTGGACACAATGTTGGTGACCATAAAATCTAGGATGAGTTTGAATTTTGGTTTGATCGGAATATAAAGTCCTGAGTTATCTGCCCTTGAATTGACAAAATTGTCGTTTTTGACCGTTTTCGACTTTGTTTACACTATAGCATCTGCAATTATTGACCAATCAAGACAAAACTTTAAGACAATATTAGTGACCATAAGATCTTGCATGAGTTCGATTTTGGGTGAGATCGGAACAGAAAGTCAGGAGTTATCTGCCATTGAAAGAAAAAAAGCTACTTTTGACATTGTTTACACTCTGGCATAGATCTACAAATATTGACCAATATATACAAAAAAATGACACAATGACCTTGTATAAGATTTTGGATGAGTTTTTGTTTTGGTTTGTTCGGACCAGAATGTCCTGAGTTATCTGCCCTTGAATTTGACAAAATTGCTGTTTTCGACTAACAACCACAAAATTAATGGTGACCAATCAAGACAAAACTTTGATCTTGGATATAATGGTTAATCACCATAAGATCATGGATGAGTTTGAACTTCAGCACAATTAGACAAGCAGTTGCTGAGTTATCTGCCTTTGAAATGGAAAAAATTCTCGTTTTTGACTTTGTTTTCACTCTTTACAACCAGATATATTGACCTATAAAGAGGAAACAGGGACATAATGTTGATGACCATAAATTTGTTTTCAGTCTTAATGTCACAAATATTAATTGATTCAAAGATAACTGTGGCTCATATCATCTTGGTTCAGGTGAGCGATATAGGACCATCATGGTCCTCTTGTTTCAAACTTCAGTAACACAATCAATCAGTTTTCAAAATAGATTCTTTCAAAATATGATTTGTATGACGCGGTCACATAAGAGAGAAAACTTACAATAGTTTTATGGATGTGTACAGAAACATCTGATAAACAAATGCCAATTTCTGAATCTAGATCTTTGACAATGAAGAAGTTATGTAATTTTAAAAAGTGACGCGTTAGAACTTTTGCTAAGTATATAGATTTGAACAAAAAAGTTTGCTTTCGTGAATATGAGTGTTATGATTATACTGATACATGTAACCGGCACTTACGACTTACCACTTACGCCAAGGATATCTATGCTGTAATTTCCAAATCTTAGTCGAGTTCGCTACTCGATGAGTTCGACAAGGATATTTCTCAAAACTTGAAGTCCAAAATGACCGTTGAAGTGTTACCACAGCCCTGCTTGTTACTGATTAAAATCAATTATTTCCAGATATCATTGGTCTCTTGAGTCATTTATTTTCATTGGAATCTCTGACTTTCCAGTCCTGTGATTTTCCCATCAAAAGCCGTTAAAGAGACACCCCGTAGATATCTTCTCACAAAAAGTACTTCTTTTTATTTGAAAGAACATATATTTTTATTGAAATTCTGAACATTCTAAGCCAAAGTATGTATTGCGCTGTTTACCAGGATCTTAAAATCACAAAACATATGTTAATGGAACAGGCCCGTAAGAACGGGGGGGCTAACCCCCTGAGTGGGCCAAAAGTGCTGAATTTTCCCTTTTCACGGTGAAAATATGGGGAAAATCCAAATTAGCCCCCCCACCATCTTCAGACACTGGGCTTCAGCCCGCCCATATAAAATTGCTTCCTATGGGCCTTTGGAATATGCCATTTTCATCTCAGTTTTCAAAGAGTTTTTGGGCTTATCAGCAACAACTTAAAAGGTCTGATATCATTCAAATGATTTAGAATAAGCAATCTTGGCATCAAAATACATGTATATATTAGAAAAAAATGAAAATGATGTCTCTTTAATAAATGTAGGAGAAAATGGAGTGTGATTTGGCAAAACCTGCCACGTATCGTAAAGTAACTAGGAACGTTCTGTTTAAAAAAAAACGTCCATAAATGTAGGTGTGTAAATGAACTTTGTAAGGACGTATGGTGACAGGTCACTCAGATTGGCTCCTATATAACTCTATATGTAAAATCCCCCTTACAACACATTTTTACACCTTTTTCCAACATTCCAATGAGCATAACTGCACGTAAAATGGCATAGATCCATCATTGCCTTGTTTTTTTTTCACAAAAAAAACCCTCATGTAATTCGTTTTTTCACAATTTTCGTTCAAACATGCGTAAAGTGTATTTTTCCGCGCCAAAATGGACACATCCGAAATGGGGGCCACGTGTCTCCCTGCACCAAAACACACAATAGTCCTGAAAAGAAGGATGAATTCTGGCTCAAAAATGAGAAAACATGTCATCCAAAAGCACAATGCAAACCGTAGATAAAATCATTCACGAAGAGAGCAATATATCACCAGAAAAGGAGTCAAGAACTATTTTAGCACCCCACAAACCGGAATGACTACTCTGGGTGACCTTACGCCGTATGGACAGACCGAGATAATACCAATAGACGAATACTTTCGATGGCGTACATATACCATAACATCGGGATTTCAAACTTTTGTTCTTGAGCGTTAAAATCCAGACTCAAATGGGCAATAAAATATGAAAATTATCTACAAATTTTTTTAACATACGACCTGGGTAGCTACCTTCTGTCGCCAATAAATCATTGAAGGATCTTGATTCAAGGGGTTTGAATCCCGACTCTATCAATATCCTTTCGTCATTTTGACTAGAATGATTGTCTCGCCATAGGACGAATCGGCTAGGTAGGATGTTTAACTGGTGGTATATAAGGTTTGGGATGTTGTTTTTGTGCTGTTGAGAGAATTGCATGGAACACATGGCTTTGTATAAACCAACGCATAGTAACTGCAGTAGTATTAAACGGGGTGCTAAATCACTTCCAACTACTTCTCTGATTTGTCGCTAATATTTACTATATAAACTCATCTACAGTACATCTACTGCGTCTACGCCTACGTCTGTCGCTTTTACGCGTGTTTGGACAACTGTTTTCTAGCCAATTCGTGGTCATATTTGCTGTCGACTTGTTTGAGACCAGATCGTTTTAATGTAATCACATGTAGTAATTTGAAATAAACACGCATTGCAAATGTTCTATCTTTGAATAAAGCAATGAATGGTTGATCAAATGTCATCTCAAAGCTTTTCAAACGAAAATTGATTCCACTTTTTCAATCGATTACAACATATACGGAATGACATAACGGCACTAGGCGTACAGATACATGTTCCTCAAACTGCACTAATGATGCTGTACAGTTTGCACTAGGCGTACAGTCGGAAGAAATACACCAGTCTTATTCAAAAGCCAATATCTTTGTGAAACAATGTGCATACGTGCATACAACCGATGGACACAATAGCAGAGAGGTTAAGCTATTACCAGGTACAAGTTTAAGCGTATATTATTGTGTAGATCACGCGATTGCAGTCAAAATTGCACGAGTTAGCACGATGAAAAACAGCACAAACCAGTGATTTGACAGGTAAAATCCAATTTTATAAACAAAATAGACACCGATCGAGAAATCTTCACTGCTGAAATGAAAGTACATTTAGTCTACCCCACAACGTTGAAAATCGCATAAAAAAAGATTGTTCCGATTTTTACTTATATACTTTTAAAAAGCCAAATTGTCAACTTGTTTATCAGCACTAGTGATATTTTGCGTACAGTTAGATGCAACTTCCGATACACGCGACTGTACGCTTTTACACAGTGAACCTCTCGAAAACCTTTTAATCTTCTTTTTAAACCAGACTAAAAAAGATTTAATCGCAATAATACATCGTCATAATCTTGCGTCTGCAGAGTTTCTATATTTAGATATTGCTTACGAACCTCTACGGAAATTTTGATTCGGGGAAAACCCACTAAACGTTGAGTATTGGCGGCGAATGAATCCGCGCATAATATATGTTGCAATCGATTTCTTGATTGTAAATATTTTACGATTTTAAATGCCTTTACTACTATCAACGTATGTATTTACTTCTTTTGTAATGTACATGGGTCGAAATTTACAAAATCTGCATAAAGTAACTTGGATCTAATCCAGTTCCGATTTACTTTTCATCGCGCAAGAACACTATCTATCTGCGTTCAACGTTTTCACAAGATAAATTCTGCACGCCCTGAGAAAAATGACATGCTAAATTTGGCCTCTTCAAGGCCAATCAACATAGTGGTTATTTTTGTGTTGTTTGAAGCTTTGTTTGTGACTATCATGAAAATGTGACACAAGTTAACCCATTACCAGAGGGCAAAATTTTAGGCTATTTTAAATTCTAAGACCTTGCAGACAACAATTTTAGGTTAATTTTTGGTTTTCGTCTCGTGGGGAAGTTAACATTGTGGAAAATGAAGAAAGTGATAGTCACATGCAATTTCTTCATTTTCCACAATGATTTCAAATCTGTTATCTTGAGGGGCGACAAAGTGTCTTTGTGTGGAAATGGGTTAAACTAGCTATGCTAGATAGTTTCAATTGTTCATTGAGTAATTTTATGGACTATGTATCTGTTTACATTGCGAGTATCATCCTAAGCTGGAATTTCCACTCTTTCCTTTACTTTCTTCTTGTTTTAGAGTCACTGTATGGTAATGAGTTAAGGGTGTACTTAGTAGGCACAGTGTGTCCCCAAATGTGTTAACTAAATAAAAGAGTGGGTCATAGTGAAGTGTTAACCCATTAGCAGATGGCAAATTTTTAGGCTGGGTAAAGTCAAAGACCTTAACGGTGAATGGAATTTCACCTTTTCCCAAATGGCAAAACATTTATTAACCCTTTCCCAAACAAGACCTGGTTTTGACGTCCCTAAAAGAAAAGGCTTGGGAAAACATTGAAACAAAAGAAGAAACTGCTGATAATCAGCAGTTTCTCCTTTTGTCTCAATGATTTCTGTGCTACAATTTGCTGAAATTCAACCTTTTTCAACAACCATTTTGATGTCTGTAGCAGCTTTCTAAGTGGAAAAGTCCAAATTTCTGCCGTTTGGGAAAGGGTTAAAAATATGGTATATTTAGGAAAATCTACAATTCATAAGTAAATTTAGATCTATTTGGCACAAGGAAGATTTTCATTACTAGTATCATCCTAAACTGGAATTATCTCCCATTTCATTTAACCCTTTCCTAAATGGCAATTATCTGGTTAGAAACATAGGACATTAAGGAGTAATTGATAAATAAATTTAGATCTGTTTGGAAGAAGGAAAATATTAATTGCTAATATGGACCTAAGCTGGAATTTCCTTCAATCCTTTCCCAAGTAGCAAACATTTAGTTTTACATTCTTCTTGCTCTAAGAACCACATGTATTGAACATTTTAATCAAGATTTGGATTATATATTAACCCTTTCCCAAACGGCAAAATTTTAGGGTGATCCACTTCAAAAACTGCTGCAAATGACAAAATGGATGTTATCAATGATAGGATTTGTGTAAAATATGGCTTAGAAAATATTGAGACAAAAGGAGAAACTGCTGGTTATCAGCAGTTACTTCTTTTGTTTCAATGTTTTCCCAAGCCTTTTCGATTAGAGACGTCAAAACCAGGTCTTGTTTGGGAAAGGGTTAGATGAAACACAGGCCTGTGGAGCGACTCAAGACCTTCAGGTCTTTCTAGTTTGAAAATACTGGATCAATTTGATTCAAACTTCATAAAGAAATAGATATACTGTATTATTAATCCTTTCCCAAAAAGGAGAAATTTTAGACCATCCTAATCTGAAAAAAGATGCAGACAACAAAATTAATCCTATCTTATGTAAAATAGAGTTCCATGTTATAGAGTAAACACAAACACATCTCGTTTTAAATTGAAATGTGATGGTAAAATCGGAGTAAATGTTACAAAAAGTAGGAAATGTGTAAGATATTACCAAGAAAGCTTTAGAGAAAAAGGGAAGATGCTGGTTAGTCTGTTGGTTAAAGGCTCATTTTTCGACATCTGTTTTTTAGATTTGTTCATTTTTATTTCCAGTGCAGAAAATTCCAGTGAAGATTGCCCAGACAGCGATTAATTCCTTACTAGATGGAAAACCTCCAAACACAGCCTACATTCTGGACACAGAGGATTTGGTGGAGAATGAGATTACAACAAATAATGAACATATAGTAGAGCAGTCTAATCAGGATCTAGGCAATCAAGAAGTAAAGTTTAACCCTTTATTTGATAAGACCTTGTTTTGAGGTTCCTATTAGAGGAAGTTTTGGAAAAGTATTGAGGTAATGGAAGGAAATGCTGAGCATTTTCTTTTTGTTTTGCCTCAATATTTTCTGGAATTGTACACCAATCCCAACTTTATCTGCATCCATTTTGTTTTCTGTAGCATATTTAAAAATTGAAAGTCTTGATTTTTGCTGTATGGAAAAGGATAAGTGGTAAGATGATAAAGTTTTATTACAAAAATTCAATATCAGTCGCGAGCTGTAAAATAAAAAGTTTCTGAAAGTGTCAAGTTTGAGCTGGGACATAGATAAGGTACCCTAATGGTATTCAAGACGAACATAGATCCAGTTCATCCTGCTCATATACACAATCTGATCAAGATAAATGCTGTTCTTTCAGAGATCATTTACCAAAATTTTGATAACCAGTATTTATTCCTTTCCATCATTCTGCAGCACTCTGCATTATCTGCTTTGTTTTTCCTTCAGGAAGCGAGAGACACAACCACACAAGAGACAAATATGTTAACCTCTTCTGATGATACTCAACAAAAACCTGGAAGGGGTATGTTTATATTTGTAGCATTTTTTGTCCTTTGATAATTAGAGGAGAGTAAGGGCTGTTTTCATCCCATGGTTTCTTCAAAGATTAACCCATTACCACTAGAGCTGGGACGGGTAGAAATTTTGTACCCGGGTACCCGTGGTGGTATTACCCGCGGGTACTCGAGTACCCGATGATGATTCAAAAACACCAAGTTATCTATAAATATTTTTTCATCTTGGCACTTGTTGGCAATACATCATGGCTTCAAACAAACCACGCTTCGTCGACGTCTTCTTCAAAAAGCGAAAATTGGCAATTCTTTAGTCTTCTTGAAGACAATGAGAAGACCAAATGCAATATGAGAATACGCTTTTTTACGTGTTTTGTACTATTCTACGACAAAAAAGACTGGTCAAACGTTCGCAGACACACATCTTACTGACAAAACGCTGGTGAAATGTTAATACCTCGCATCTACAGCTTCCATAAGCTGGCATTAAGAGATTTCGATCCCCTAATTTGCTTCATGTTCATGACACTTGCTAAATATTAGGATTGCTTCAAGCCCGTAGGAACAGGGCCGGGGGCGCCAAAAATGCCGATTTTTTTCCTTATTTTACGCTGAAAATTTATGGAAAACCAATTTACCCCCCCCTTCAGACACAAGGGCTTCAGCCACCCCAATATGAAATTGCTTCTTACGGGCCTGTGCTTACAGAGCAGAAAGATAGGCCTACTCCAGTCTGAAAATTCTATCATTTCCGGGGTGGTAGCCTGGAATTTTGTAATGTATTTTAACGCCCCCCCCCTAAACCGAAAAGCTCTTGAAAACCTTTCGTAAAACGAAGCAATTTCTGCATTTTCCACAATGCTTTCTAGATAGAGAGACCAAAAATGTAAAATTACATTCACTGGAAACTGTCGTCTGCAACATCTTTAAATGAAAGAGTCCATTTTTATCGGATCGTAATGGGTTTGGGGTGCCGGGCATCTAAGGGTTTATTTTTCACACATTTTCTTGGAATGACCACTGGACGCTTTTGCAAAATGATTATGTTGAAGCCCAGGCTTCCATGCCTCCACCAAATAGATAGAGGTGTAACCATTTCAAACTGTTCGGATGGTCTTCTTCCGGCTCATAATCAAGTAAAATGTTGACCCACGGTTAAAAAGGCATGAACATTATGAACTTGTTAAAAAAAAATTCCCTTTAGTTAGGTCAGTTAAGAAACCGGGTACCGGGTAATGATTTATTACCCGGGTACTGGTGTTACCCGACCCGATACCCGGGTACTCGAGTACTCGTCCCAGCCCTAATTACCACAGAATGACTCTTTTTGACTTCCTACAAAATAATGGCCAAGGAAAACATCATGGAAAATGAAGAAATTGCTTGTGACAAGCAATTTCTTCATTTCCCACAATGTTTTCCACCCAAAAAGACCTAAAAATTAAGAATCCCTTTCACTTGAAATTGTCGTCTGCAGAATCTTTCAATTTGGACCGCCCTGAAATTTTGTCATTTGGTAATGGGTTAAAAAATTATGCTTTTGCTTGAATGTTTGAAGAGACCATTGGATCACATGCAGAGTGAGATAGAATTGGGAATGGCCCATTTAAAGGGATGTATGGTGCGCTTTATCTTGGCATAATCCATAGAGTATAAAAGCTTAGAAATTAAACAAAACATTCTTGAGACGGACTATTTCTGGGGTTGAAAGTTTCCCCAAGAGTCATGATGGATATCCACCTTGTAAATGGTGATTACTGAATATGGAAATCCATACATTTAAAATTTTAACATAGATGTTGTATTTTCAGTGGTCCATGGGTATGCACATAAGCCAGAGGCATCCTCAGGTCCAACAAAATTTGTGGAAATATCCCAAAGAGAAGTTTTGTTGTGTAAGAAAGGGTTAAATGGTGAATCTGAAAATAAATGCATTCAGAGTGTAATGTAAATGTGTGGGTTCTTTTTCAGTGGTGCATGGGTATGTACACAAGCCAGAAACATCTACAGGTCTAGCAGAGATTTGTAGAAATATCCTAGGATTTTTTTACCATTGTCAAATATCATTATAATATGAAATATGTATGGGAAAGCATAGAAAATATTGAGAGAAAAGGAGAAATTGCTGATGATCAGCAATTTCTTCTTTTCTCTCAATGTTTTCACAAGCGATTTATTCTTGAAAATTCAGAAATTGAAGTTAGTGTAACTGTTGTATTTTCAGTGGTGCATGGGTATGTACACAAGCCTGAGACATCTACAGGTCCAACAGAAATTGTGGAAATTTCACAGGATTTGTTTACGAAGGAAGTGTATGGAGAAACTGCTGTCTTAGATCATGTCACAGGTAAGTTTTTAACCCTTTAGAAAGATCAGGGGCATATTGTTTTACTCGTGTCAGTCTGACTGTCCAAAAGGTTAACATTGGCGGTTTTGGGGCATTGGTGTTTCACCGACACATCTTGTTTCAACCGTTTTTAATGCTGTCCATCCATCCATCCAACCAACTGACTTTTCTAATTCTACCCATTTCGCAAATCTAGCACTATTCACAAAGCTGATGTTAGTCCATGAATTCATTATGTACTTAACCCTTTCCAAAACAACATAATTTTATGGTCACCCAGTTTGTAACATTTGTGAATAAAGATAAGATTTGTTCACAATATAGCATTGAAATATCAAGGCAAAAGGAGAAAATGCTGATTATCAGTATTTTCTTCTTTTGCCTTGATATTTTCTCAATTCTTTTCTATGAGGGACATCTAAACCTGGTATAATTTGGGAGAGGGTTAAATTGGACCACACTAACATTTTGTAGTTTGTAAAAGGGTTAAATTAATGTTACATAAACCCCTGGTATCTCTTTACAGGTGAGATGGTAACAGAGTCTAGTTTGGCCCTACAAAATAAGGCCAGAACTAGCCAAGTCACAGATGAAGCTAATTTGACTGGAGAGATACCATCAAATAACATCATTATTGCAGGTATAAATCATAATCTACTACTTTTGTGAAAATTAATCTTTCCCAAACAAGAGCAGAGGTGCGTTCTTTAGAGCAAGATTTGTTAAGATTTCTTAAGAGGTTTTACATGAAGTGTTTTTAAGACCTAGATTCTGACTGAGGAGTTCCAAATGCTCCATACTTCATACAAATGATTTAATGATGACATCATTTGTATGAAGTATGGAGCATTACCATGGTACCATGGAGCATTTGGAACAACTCGGTTCACTCTCCCTTATATTGTTTCTACAGAGTTAACTGAGGGGTTCCGCACTAAATATAGGGTGATGGTCCCTCCCTTTGAGCATCTTAAAAGTCTCTCTAAAGAACACTTTATCCTAAAACATCTCAAGAAATCTTAAGAAATCTTGCTCTAGAGAACGCGTTTACATGTCAACATTTTTACATCCTTAAAAGAAAAGACTCGGGAAAACACTGAGGCAAAAGAATAAAATGCTGAGGATCAGTAACTGTTGTTTTCTCCTTTTCCCTAAATGTTTTCTGTATAGAAAAGGGAAATTGGTTTTGATGCTTAAAAGTTTATTTATGACACTGAAAGTTAAAGATAATATGATTATTGCTAATTGACAGTTAACTTTCTGAGTGAATGATTTTGAATATGAATTAGCAGAGACTATACACATGTCCCTTAACCCTTTCCCACACATTGACGCTTTTGGACACCCCACAAAATAAAGGCTTTGGAAAACATTGTGGAAAATGAAGAAATTGCTTGTGACAAGCAATTTTAAGCTCGACTTTTCGAAGAAAATGAGAGCTTATACTGTAACCAGGGTGTCGGCGTTGGCGTCGGCGTTGCAACCAAGGTTAAAGTTTTTTCAAACATCAATAACTTCTATACTATCAAAGGGATTCAACCCAAACTTGGAATACTTATTCGCCATCACACCCTCTACCTTACTACCAAGGCCCATGACCCTGGCTCCGCTATATTTGGAGTTATGCCCCCTTTATACTAAGCAACTTAGAAAGTCGAGCGCGCTGTCTTCGGACAGCTCTTATTTCATTTCCCACAATGTTTTCTACCAAGAAAGACCAAAAAATGTTAAATTTTGTTTAATGGAAATTGTCGTCAGCAACACGTATGAGTTTGAACTAATCTAAAATTTTGTCGTTTGGTAATGGGTTAACCCTTCCCAAACAACATAAGAGTTTTGATGTCCCTATTAGAAAAGACTAAGGAAAACATTGAGACAAAAGAAGAGACTGCTGATGACCAGCAGTTTCTCCTTTTGCCTCAATATTTCTGTGCTTTACTGTACACATATTCAATCTTTCTCAACACAAATTTGTTGTCTACATTAGCTTTAAAATTGGAGCAGTCAAAATTTTCATTGATTGGGAAAAGGTTTAATGTAAGTGACCTCAATATCTTTTGTAGGTATGGTTGAAAACAATCCACCTGATTCTATGAAAGCAGAAGAATCTTATACAAACACCAGCACTCGGCAAGAAAACCAAGATGAAAGTGGTGATCCCAAAGTATCAAATGAAACATTCAACCTTGAGAACTTGATCGAGGGTGAACCTGTTGTGCTACATATTGATGAAAACGGAGTGGTCCTGAACGAAACCCCAGCTTATAGAACTTTGACGGATGTGAAAATAAATCCAGCAGTTCGGATAGCTAATTCAGCCGACGTATCAAATGTGTCGGAGGTCTTAGAAGGAGAAGGTGGTCGTGTTCAATATAGAGCAACGCCGACCATACAGATTAAGCCTGTAACAGCTTTTGAAAGACAGAAAGAAATGGATACACAGACAGAGGTTGAAGAAGAAGAAGATGTAGCGGATGTGAATTCTAATGTGGATTACACTGAAGAACCACCTCGAGTGAGTAGAAGTGCCACTTTAACTTGTCCAAATTCAAAGATGTTGCAGACAGCAATTTCAAGTGAATTGGATTTGATATGTTTCTGTCTTTTGGGGTAGAAAACATTGTGGGAAATGAAGAAATTGCTTGTCACAAGCAATCTCTTCATTTTCAACAGTGTTTTCCGAAGCCTTTATCATGTGGGTCATTAAGAAGTGTTACTATGTTGTAATGGGTTGAAAAAAGGATAAAATTGTCGGTGAGAGATCAAAACCTTGTAACTCCAGCATTTGCAAGTGGTAGTTACTGGGATTTTATGGCCCTCCAACTGAATGTTCTTTGGAAGATGAATATTTTTAGCGAGCCGGGACTTTATGTCTGGGGAGCTAATGTCACAGCCCTAGTGTTGCGTCGCGTCTCCAAAAACTTAAACCTGGTCTATATCTCAGGCACTATTAGAGATACAGCCTTGATATTTCTCACATGGATACTCCCTGCCAAGGCCTCTCATTTGGGACTTTGACCTAGTGACCTTGACCTTGGAGTGACCTTGACCTTCTTTTCAAAAACGTTAAGCTGGTCTATATCTTATGCACTGTTAGAGATACAGCCTTGATACTTCACACATGGATACCTCCTGCCATGACTTTGACCTTGGGACCATGACCTTTGACCTAGTGACCTTGACCTTTGACCTTGAACTAGTTATTTTGTGACAAGCTCTCATATAGGCGAGCTACGTTGTCTGAGGACAACTCTTGTTATATCATTATATATTATTATACGCCCGTCGAAGACGCCACGTATTATGGGATCACCCGTGACGTCCGGCGTCAGGGCGTCCGGCGGCGTCCACTTCTTTGTCCGGAGCATAACTCTGTCACCTTAAGTTCGATTGACTTTAAACTTGGCAGTTATATTCTTCTCATCATTACGGAGTGCAGTGCACAAGAACCATAACTCTACCTGGCTTATTTTTTGAGTTATTGCCCTTTGTTGTTTTTCAAACTTGAATCTTGTCCGGAGTATATCTCTAAAAGTATAATAGCTAGGATCATGAAACTTCATGGGTGTATAGATCTCACAAAGGGGGAGTGCAGTGCACAAGAACCATAACTCTACCTGGCTTATTTTTTGAGTTATTGCCCTTCGTTGTTTTTCATACTTGAATCTTGTCCGGAGTATATCTCTAAAAGTATAATAGCTAGGATCATGAAACTTCATGGGTGTATAGATCTCACCAAGGGGGAGTGCAGTGCACAAGAACCATAACTCTACCTGGCTTATTTTTTGAGTTATTGCCCTTTGTTGTTTTTCATACTTGAATCTTGTCCGGAGTATATCTCTAAAAGTATAATAGCTAGGATCATGAAACTTCATGGGTGTATAGATCTCACCAAGGGGGGGGGGTGCAGTGCACAAGAACCATAACTCTACCTGGCTTATTTTTTGAGTTATTGCCCTTTGTTGTTTTTCATACTTGAATCTTGTCCGGAGTATATCTCTAAAAGTATAATAGCTAGGATCATGAAACTTCATGGGTGTATAGATCTTATCAAAGGGGAGTGCAGTGCAAAAGAACCATAATTCTAGCTGGCCTATTTTTTTAGTTATTGCACTTTGTTATTTTTCATACTTCATTTTTGTCCAGGGCATATCTCTAAAAGTATAATAGCTAGGACCATGAAACTTTTACCAATCTGCTCCCCCTGTCGACATAAAGCAGTGTTACAGGCGTATCTTGTGACAGTTTGACACCTTGTTATATTTACTTTCATCTCTGTCAAAGGTGAACACATTCCCAAACAGGGATGCTTTTTTTGTCCTACAAGATAAAAGCTTTGGAAAACATTGTGGAACATGAAGAAATTGCTTGTGACAAGCAATAATTTCTTCATTTCCTCCAATGTTTCCTTTGCCAAAAGACCACAGAGATTTATAAAATTTCAGTCACATAAAATTGTCGATTGCAACACCTTTGAATTTAGTCCAGTCTAAAACTGTGTTGTCTGGTAATGGGTTTAATGTTTTACAAAGATGAAAATTCAGTATTTGGTTTAAAACTTTTTTATGCGCCTGTATCGAAAGATTGGGGGCATACTGTTTTCTCATGTCCGTCTGTCCATCCATCTGTCTTTCCGAAAACTTAACAATGGCTATTTCAGAGGCATTTGTGTTTCACAAACACATTTTTTACATTGATTGGGTTGGAAGCTTATATTAGTCCTTTTCTGTTCTGCTTCCTGGAAAATACAGCAGTGATCACACCAAATTTGTAGGCCAATTAAAAGACAAAAAAAAAAAAATCCACTACTGGGGATTGAATTCAGATCCTTTTGAATATGTAGGACACCACATTTAAATTCTCATTCTGTAAGATTGTAAAAATTGTTGCTTTTTACAATAGAATAATTGTACTTATACATTTAACTCCTCCCCAAACATGACCTGGTTTTGACGTCCCTTGTATAATATGCTTGGGAAAACATTGAGGCAAAAGAGGAAAATGCTGATAATCAGCATTTTCTCCTTTTGCCTCAATATTTTCCGTACTTAATTATGCACAAATCCTTTCCTTTTGAAGTCCCATTTTGTTGTCTACAGCAGCTATCAAATTGGAACAGTTTAAAATTTTGCCATCTGGTAATGGGTTAACCCCTTCCCAAACAATAAAATTCTAGGGTGTTCCAATTTGAAAGCCGCAACAGATGACAAAATGGATGTTGATAAAGATAGAATTAGTATACAATATAGCATGGAAAATATGGTTATCAGCAGTTTCTTCTTTTGTCTCAATGTTTTCAAGAGCCATTTCTATCAGGGACGTCAAAACCAGGTCTTGTTTGGGAAAGGGTTAAAACAATTAATTTTATATTTTACAGCTGACCTTGCAGGAGACAACAGAAGAAATTATGAGTGAACCTATTGTTGTAAAGACGGAACAGACTATCAGAAGAACTACTGTGGTATGTATCACGGTGTATAATCACGGTGTATAATCACGGTGTATAATCACGGTGTATAATCACGGTGTATAATCACGGTGTATAATCACGGTGTATAATCACATGACCTAGAATTTCCAATAACCCTTTCCCAAACTGCAAAAATTTCAACTTTTCCAAATTCAAAGATGTTGCAGACGACAACTATAAATGAATGAAAAAGTACTTTTTTTAATCATTTTGTATGGAAAATATTGTGGGAAATGAAGAAATTGCTTGTCACAAGCAATTTCTTCATTTTCCACAATGTTTTCCATAGCTATTATCTTGTGGGGAGTCAAAAGGCGTCACTGTGTTGTAATGGGATAATCTTCAATAACTTTGTCAATACCTGACCAATTTGAATTCGTTTTGAAGCAGAGAAGGTGGAAAATATTTAAGAATAACCTGGACGTGGTGGATTGTTAAAAAATCAACTGACAAAAAAGTTATTGAAGATAAACCAAAATTTTGGTTTATCTTCAATAACTTTTTTATCAGTTGATTTTTTAAAAATCAACCACATCCATCTAATGCGTGACGTCTGTCCACATTCTCTGCTTCAAACCGAATTCAAATCAGTCACATATTAACAAAATTATTGAAGATTTCTTGAAATTGTTGTATCACGTGATTATCCACCATGTGTATACATATTGGCCCTTTCTAGAGCAACAATTCATAGAAAAGGGGAACTATTCTAGTCATCGGGGTGTCAGCTTTGGCGTCGCTGTAATGCTTTGGTTAAGTTTTTATGTGCAAGTTTGTCAAATCTCTGTTTTTACTTATGCTATTTCTCTGAAACTTTGTACATAGCAGTACCTCTCTGACCGTAATATCAGCCTCCATGCAAAGATTCGTTACCTGTACTTGGTATTTAGTGGAATTAATACCCTTTTCGGACTTTTTCACTATCCAGCACTTGATAGTCGCACTTTGCCGTCCTGACACAGCTCTTGTTTGAATGGCAAAATATTAGGATGTTCCTGTTTGAAAGGACTTTTATATGATAGCATTAATGCTACCTTATGTACAAGAAATTTTCTACATTAAAGCATAGAAAATTGTGATGGAAAAGGAGAAAACGGCTATCAGCATTTTCTTCCTTTCCTATACGATTTTCTAAATCCTTATCCAGTGGATTCGCGCCCATGTTTACTTTCTCTAACAGCCTGCCAGCCTGCGATAAAATGATTTAACCTATTACCACAGAGTGACTCCTTTTTACTCCCCACAAGATAAAGTCTATGGAAAACATTGTGGAAAATGAAAAAATTGCTTGCCACAAGCAATTTCTTCATTTCCCACAATATTTTCCATGCAAAGAGACCAAAAAATTTAAAATTTCATTCAGTTTAGATTGTCGTCTACAACATCTTTGAATTTGGACCAGACTAAAATTTTGCCGTTTGGTAATGGGTTAAAATAATCAGGTTTGGAAATTTTATCGTAATTTGTAAATATGTATGATACTTTAGGTTATGGAAGAGAATGGACAAGTTCAGGAATATGTTGTCGTACATTTGCCAGAAGGGGCAGAGATTAAGCAACAAGAAGTGAAACAAAGTGTCAAAGATCCAGTGCATGATGTAAGTTGCATTTTGTTTGTTCAACAATGAGCAATGAACAATTTTCCATAAACTCTCAAAGGAGCATATCATTGCTTTTCTTAAAAAACTTCCTAATTACAGTTTGTTATACCCCTGCACAATGAATGTTTTTGGGGCATACTGGAATCAGCCTGTCCACTCGTCTGTTTGTGTACAAAATACTTGTCCGTAGCATATCTCTGAAAGTAAAGTAGCTATGATCATGAAACTTCATGGGTAGATAGATCTCGTAAAGGAGAAGTGCAGTGTACAAACAGCATAATTTTACCTTGCTAGTTTTGCGAGTTATTGCGCCTTGGTTTCAACAAAAACGTTTTTCCTGACAAATGCAGTAACCGTGTATTTTTATCACCTGAAGTAATAGATTTCTAGTTTAAAGCTGCCTGCTTCAATTTGATTAAAGTCAAATTTGCTACAGTTTATCTCTAAGTCTAGCTGAGCGAGTGACTTTAATTAGTGACTATTGAATTCCCTTTTTCACTTACGAACTGATTCATGTGTAAATGTGCAACTCAAGAATTACCCTATTCTGCTATACTTTCCATACAATAGTCTACACATTTCATGATTACTTACATGATTTGTTTTGTCCTTCTTATCCCATTACAACACAGTGACGCCTATTGACGCTCTATCACGCAATGGCTTTGGAAAACATTGTGGAAAATGAAGAAATTGCTTGTGAAAAGCAATTTCTTCATTTCCAACAATATTTTCTACCCCAAAAGACCAATATATTATATATTCCATTGATTTAAAAATGTAGTCTGCAATGTCTTTCAATTTGGACCACCCTAAAATTTTGTCGTTTGGTAGTGGGTTATGTGCTAGTCTTCAACTTTACCAATGCAGGGATAATTCTGGCTCTGAATTTGCTTGAGAGAAAATGTCTCATTAAGCCAAAACTTATGAGAGAAAATGAATTTTTAGTGAGAGATTTTACCAAATTTATTACTATTAACATTTTTCTATGAGAATTTTCTCCCATTGAGCAAATTTGAGTGACATTTCTGGCAGAAAAATGAGAGAATTTGCACAAATCTCGCCCCAAAATGATCCCTGCCAATGTTACCAAAAGTGTGTTGTTTTGATATATTGACAGGAGCCTGTGACTCAATCTGCAGATGGGAAATATTTTTGTGTGGACTGTGATCATACAACAGATAGGAGGGGCAACTGGTATAAACATAGGAGAAAACATCTAGGTAGGTGATATTTGTGACCTGTCACGCTAAAAGGGACCTTATAGGAAGTGTGAAAAATATCGACCCTAGTCTGTCTGCGCAGTTCGCGCAGCCAGACTAGGGCCGACACGTTTCACTTTTATGTTATTTTTTAAATCCGAAAAGTTTATAGCATAGTTCTTAGTATATGTTCATTTTTCGCATACGGGATCGGGTTGACCTGTGCTGAGTTTGAGAAGTTTGTCAAAATTTGGATTTTTGGAGTTCAGACAAGGTCCCTTTTAGCATGACGGGTCACATTTGTACCGTTGTTCAAATCTGCCTTGGTCATGGTGCAGTTGATAGCGCATCAGACTCTCACTCATGAGGTCTTGGGTTGAAAGGCTGGTTGCAGAATTTCAAATGAAGTTCTTTTATTCCTTCTAGATCAAGTCTGTGTATAATCAGCAGACCCGCCATTTATATTTATCATAACATGGGAAATTGGACCTTGATAGATAGTAAAAAACTTGGTATCGGTGCTAAAATTCCTTTCTTTTTGGTCCTAGATAATGCACCATACAACAATTGACCTAAATCTTACTCAAATAATAAGGCCTGGTTTTGAAATTCACAATCACACCTTGGCTTGGAAAAGTACTACAAGAAAAGAAGAAACCAACATTTTCTCCTTTTCTTTTAGTACTTCTCATGCTATAACATAATAATTTCCCTAATTCGGTATCGCTAAATTTGTCCCTTGCATCACCTTTGATGTAAGACAACCCTAAATGTTTGCCTTGTGGGAAATCGTTAATAAAAATTCTCTTTATCAAATGTTTTGTAGGTATTCGCCCCCATGCATGTCCACAATGCAGTTACAAGGCATCGACAAGCAGCAATCTAAAGCGACATATGCAGATACACGAAGACGTCCGTAACTTTGAGTGTACAATCTGTGGGTTGTTCTTCAGACAGAAAATACATCTTGAGAGGCACATTAAATATAAACATCAGGTATTAATCCAATATAATGCAACAACTCTTTTTAACTCCCTTTATTCATAGTGGCGTTAAAAAGCATAGTGGAAAATGAAGAAATTGCTTGTAACAAGCAATTTCATCATTTCCCACAATATTTTCTACATAGAAAGACCAAAAAAAAAATGTAAAATTTCAGTCACTTAAAATTGTCATCTGCAGCACCTCTGAATTTAGAACAGTCTAACATTTTTGCTCACTGGTAATGGGTTAAAGGATTGAATGGTCTTCTTTAATTTATTACCATTTTTCAAAACAAACCCTGACAGAGCAGCATTTAAAAATATTTAAAGGACAGGAGAAAATCCTGGTTATCAGCATTTTCTCCACTTCCCAAAATGTTTTGCGACATATGCAGACACACGAAGACGTCCGTAACTTTGAATGCACAATCTGTGGGTTGTTCTTCAGACAGAAAATACATCTAGAGAGGCACATCAAGTATAAACATCAGGTATTATAAGATGGCTTAGATTTCTTTGAGACCTTAATCCTTTGTTTATCAATGAAAGAAATTCCATAAACCAATACTTGTAAATTTTGAGGTTCAAGGATTTGCTGATGAGTGAATAGGGTAGACTTCATTTTTAGACTGTTTTTAATTTGATACTTGTTTACACTCAAGAAAAAAAGTTTTCTTTGATGGGATAGAATTTGGATTTTGAAAATAAAAATTGCTATTTATTTTGGTTTTCAGGAGAAGAAAGTCAAATGCCCGCTATGCGACTACATGTGTTCGAGTGAGTCTCCAGATTTAAAGATCCACATTCGTCGACGTCACATGCCACAAGAGGACGGGAGCATGTCAGCCTTCACATGTAACGAATGCGGACTCATGACTGTCAGCAAGAAGGACCTAAAACAACACATGAAGTTTCACAAACGCGGACCGGAGTTGAAACTTTTCTGCGAGTTCTGTAGTTTTGTGACGGATTGCGAGAGTCGATTACGCAGACACATGTTGATTCACACCAAGGAAAAGCCGTTTCAGTGTGGACTGTGTGATTATAGGGGGACGCAGAAAGAGCATGTGTTACGACACATGAAGTCTCAACATGATGTTGTTGTCGAACGAAAACCCAGAAAATCATTGCTAAATCCTGAACCAAAACCAAAACCGAGGCGGTCTTTGTTGGAGGAAACTGGTGCTGGTGGAAACGGAAACCAATATCCTCTTTATACCATCACTGAACCGAAAGAGGCTAATAAGTTGTTTGAGAAATCAGATTATTCATGTACTGATAAAATATTTGCTTGTAATCACTGCTCTATGAAGTTTTCCAAGTTGATCAATCTTTATAAACATTTGTTTGCCCAGCATAAACAAGTCATGCCGGATACGTCTAACAATTTTCAGTGTGTTGTATGTGACTTTAGGACAAATAATAAGAAGAATCTATTAGTGCATATGCGTAAACATAATCTACAAGATCATTCCCCGCCTACACATGTGTATTCATGTGTGTTATGTAGATACATAAATCCTCGACGCAGAAACCTCTTCCAACATATGAAGAAGAAACACAATATACAGATCATAGTTAAAGAAGATGGATCTGAATGTTTTGTTACTGGTGATGTCGTTGATCAGCAAGATGGTGGGCAAAGTATGATGGCGCTCTCGGAAATCGTAGCGACACACCCTCTAGTTCCAATGGTCGACGATACACAACTACAAATTGTAACAGAGGATGGGACAAGCTTTCCTGCTCAGAAAATATCGATTGATAGTCTCATATCTGAGGAAGACATTTCTGCTTACGAGTCCACCTCCTCTCAGGAGAGTATTTCATCAAATGTGACGACGATTCCAGCACCTCCATTTTATCAATCGACCATCGCAGAACACGAAGCAGCGGAGGCCATCGAAGGTTTACAAGCTCTTGCCGGACAGACAGCAGGAGTTGTGGAAACTCATCCGATTGATGATCCGGATATATCAACGGAAATAATATCGTCAGAAATAATGGACGATAGCGAGATTATGACAACAGGGGAGGAAACTCTGATTGAAAAAAATATCCCTGATGATCATGATGATGGAATTGAGCTCTCGTCAGAACAATTGAATCAGCTGTCGGCTGGAGATTATGTGGAAATTAATGGAGAAGTGTATAAAGTGGAAATTGCACCAGAAAATGCTCAGAAATAAGATAAATAGCCAAATTTATTACTGATCCAGTTTTATAGGGTAACATTGCTTTTCTTCAAAAACGTTATATAAACCCTTAATGCTGTTCATGTCAATTTACTGTTGTGACTAACGCTTTGGCAGGCAGTAAAGACTAAAGACTAAGACCAGCTTGCACAGTCATAAACAGCAAAATTTGAGGGTCACCAATTTGAACGCTGCTGCTGATGACAAAATGGGTCAAGGTTGATAAAGATAAAATGTGTGAATAATATAGGACAGAAAATATTGATGCAAAGGAGAAAATGCTGGTTATCTGCGTTTTCTCCTTTTGCCTCAGTATTTTCCAAGACCTATTTTCTTAGGGATGTTAAAACAGGGTCTTGTTTGTGACGCCTTTTGACTCGTCGGATAGAAAAAGGTTGAGGAAGAAACATTAAGGCAAAAGAAGGAAATGCAACACCCATGTTGTCATCTGAAGTTGGTTTTGAATTGGAGCAGTCTAAATTTTTGTCATGTGGGAAAGGTTAATGCATGCATCTTTGCAAGCCAAGACTTCTACCTCCACTTTGTTCCTTAAGAATGTTCGTAAGGAACAAAGAGGAGGTAGAACCCTTGGCTTGCGAAGATAGGGTAAATGGTTTATTAGCTCACCTGAGCACGAAGTGCTCGGAGTGAGCTATTGTGATCGGTCAATGTCCGTCATCCGTCTGTCTGTCCGTCTGTCCGTCCGTCCGTCTGTCCGTCCGTCCACAATTACAAAAAAATCTTCTCTTCCCAAACCAATAGGTCTAGATTCTTGAAAATTTGTATGTAGCATTGTCTTAATGCCCTCTACCAAAATACTTCAAATTATTGTGCTTAAAGAAAAATTGGCCCTATGTTGTTGGGTTTAAGGTTTCACACAGAAAAACAGTTTTCTCAAAGACTATTTGGCCTAGAGTCTTGAAATTTTGTATGTAGCATTGTCTCAATGCCCTCTACCAACATACTGGTACTTCAAATTGTTGTGCTTAAAGAAAAATTGGCCCTATGTTGTTGGGTTTAAGGTTTCACACAGAAACACAGTTTTCTCAAAGACTATTTGGCCTAGAGTCTTGAAATTTTGTCTGAATTTACATCTCATAAACCTCTAACAGAATACTTAAAATCATTACATTGCAAGGAAAGAAGCCCTAGGTTGTGGATTCTGGAATTTTCAAGTGAGGAATTGTTTTGACCAGGTAGATTTTATCACATCATATCCTTAAGTCTATAATCAGATTATGCAGATTATAATATCTGATAAAGAATGCATGGAGCTGTTAGAGGCACTTATATGTTTGTGTACTTAAGAGATCAAATAAATACTTTAACCCTTTCCTGAAAAGACCTTGTTTTGAGGTCCCTATTAGAAAAGGCTTGGGAAATTAATGAGTCAAATGAAGAAAATGCTGATTGTCTTTTTACCTCAATATTTTATATGCTAGTTTATTGTAAATGAATCCTATTCGTACTGCTGTCAATTTTGTATTCTGAACTTTGAAATTGGGACAGTCTATTTCCTTTCTGTATGGGAAAGCATTATGCCCTTTCTCTACCATAAACAGGTTTGCCTCACCGACAGAAAAGTCTTGTACAAATTGTTATGGTAAAAGAAGAAAATGTTGATAACTTGATTTCTCATTTTGCCTCATCATTTTCTTTGCAGTTTTATACATGAATGCAGTCTTTATCAACACATGTTTTATCATCTACAGCAGCTTTTAATCATGTCTGCACTCATCTTATGTTTTTTGGAAAAGGTTTAATCATAACCAAATCCTTACTGTTCAATGAATATTTCCCCTATACTGTTGGTTCCATATAAATGATAGAGGGCAATGTTTGACAATCTTTTCAAGTTGTTAAGGCCTGAAGATAACTTTTTTGCCAAGTGTTTAATAACTATTAAAATTATTCCTATGCTGTAGGCTCTTGCATTTTGTACAGAAAAAAGTGCATAGAGGTTGTGTGTTGTTTTGTTAAACAGAAAAGTTCAAGTTATCATTATGCTTTGAAAATAAGCTCTACCATGAGTTATTCTAGATTTGAAAAAGTGGGAACAGGTTTAGAATTGTCTTAGAATTTCCAAACCTTAAGTTCTATAGTTTCTAAATATTATAGCCCAATGACCTCTTTCCAAATGCTTCGATTTGTCTATGTGAAATGGAAATTCAGCAATATGTTGTGGGTTTTCTGATTTTAAATACAGATATAGTGAAAAATCTTTGACAATCTTTTCCCAAATTTTGCTTTGAAATTTAGTGTGTAACATTGTCATGTGACTCCTTTTCAAAATCCTCCGAGAATTAAAAGGTTTGCTAAAAAGTATGTCTCAGGGCTCTCTCAGGTGAGCGATATAGGACCATCTTGGTCCTCTTGTTTATTATTTATTCATGGTTATTTAATTCTTTACCAAACAACAAAAATTTACATTGGTCGTAATTCAAAAGGGCTGCAGATAAAAAAAATAATGTTTGATTCAAAAAGGTAAAAAACTTTTTATTTAGGGAAGAGAAACTGCTGATTATCGACATTTTATTCTTTCTCCCTAAAATAAATGTTTTCTATACCTCTTTCTGTTGATAACTAAACCATGTACATTGTTTGTATATGGTTAGCAGTTAGTGACAAACTATTACATGCTCTTGAACACTATAGATTTGCTGTATAACCCATAACTGCACATGGACGCCTTTTGACAATCTAAAAGACAAAGAAACATTTTTATAAAATACTCAATTCAATATTTCGGCAAAATTTGCCTTTTTCAAGAGTTAGAAAAACAAAATGGCTGCATTAGTTTACAAAATAATTATGTAGTGCGATTAAGTTTTTCAAACTCTTGAGAAAGGCAAATTTTGCCGAAATATTGAATTGATTATTTTATAAAAGTGTTTTATTGTATTCCCTGAGGAATAATATTGTGATATTGTAAAAGACAAAGGCTTGTGAAAACATTGTGGGAAATGAAGAAATTGCTTGTCACAAGCAATTTCTTCATTTCCCACAGTGTTTTCTAGCAAGAGAGACCCATAAACGTAAACTTTCATTCGCTTAGATTTGTAGTCTGCAACATCTTTGAATTTGGACTACTTGAAAATTTTGCCATCTAGTAACAGGATAACTGAGTATTAGCCCATCATTACCAGATGGCAAAACTTTCGGGAGACCATTTTAACAGCTGCTGTTGACTACAAAATGATGTTACAAAGGGATTTGAGTACAATATAGCACAGAAAATATTTAGACTAAAGGAGATACTCCTGGTTATCAATAGTTTCTTCTTTTGTCTCAATGTTTTCCCAAGCCTTTTCTAATAGAGATATAAAAACCCGATCTTGTTTGGGAAAGGATGAAAGTTAACCTGGGGATTAGCAATGAAGGCAAACTGTAGGATAGTTAATGAAATCTTTATTACTTATTCCAAGATTTACTTTAAACTTCCATTGTGCCATCAAGCCATTTACAAAAGTGTACTTAGATTTGTGCAAATCTGTTTTATCAGTTATGATGTTTGGTTATTATTTAAGACCTGAATAAAATTAAAGATAAAATATTCGTGAATTTTATTTTTATGCCCCCGTATCTAGAGATCGGGGGCATATTGTTTTACTCGTGTCTGTCTGTCTGTCCGTCTGTCCGAAAACTTAACCTTTGCCTTTTTCTCCAAAAGTATTTGACATACAAAGCTCAAATTTGGTATGCAACTTCCTTTCAATGGTATCTATCTGTTCCATGCAATTTGACCTTCCTAAAGGTCATCTGTTAACCCTTATCAACCCTTCACTCTACGAAAACTTAACCTTTTACTCCGAAAACTTAACCTTTGCCTTTTCTCCAAAAGTATTTGACATACAAAGCTCAAATTTGGTATGCAACTTCCTTTCAATGATATCTATCTGTTCCATGCAATTTGACTTCCTCAAGGTCATCCCTTAACCCTTAATAACCCTTTACTCCACGAAAACTTAACATTTTAGACAAATAACCATTTTCTGGGGCATTTGTGTTTCACAAACACATCTTGTTTTCACCAACCTTTCTTTGAAGAGTAACTGTTGGCGGCCTACTGGAAGAAAATTTAGTAACAAAAGCAGTAAAAGCTCTTTTGAAAACATGAAATATGACTCAAATGTTAATTTTGTAAAGATTGATTCATTATATTTGAACACCTCTGTCATTTGCTATGATCATATTGTGGCAGCTGGAGCACCTAACCGTGGATTCCTGGCCCCGGTTTCTCGAAAAAACTTAAGTATAAACTCATGAGAACATGCTCAACTTCAAAGGGATACTCTCTAACGTTGAAGGTATTCGATTGAAGTTCACATGGATTTCATGCGATTTGAGCATGGTGCTCAGATTTGAGCATGAGAACATACTTTAATTTTTTCGAGAAACCGGGCCCTGTTGTTCACTCTTCAGGGATGAGAATCTTGAGCTTTATGGCAAATTTCTGCCTCTTTTGTCTAAAGTTACGATTTCATATTGTTGCAAATGCAGTAGGATCTATCCAGATCTGTCATTTGTCTCACCAATTGCTGCGAATCATCTATGTGAGAGAGCAGCTGGAGGCTCGGTTCCGATATTGTGGTGGTATCGATGAAAGAAATGCCAGGAACCCTCAATTGGGTGCTGTATCTGTCGCGATATGACCATAGCAGTTGAAAACGTCATACCCCACTTTTAAAAGTGGGTAGACAGGTTTCAGCTTTTTTCACTGAAACCGATATCATCCCTGATTGTTTCTCATGCCAGTACTGCCACAAAATCCTTACTGAGCCTCCAGCTGCTTGCCCACTTTGGTTAATGATTATCAAACCATTAGTGAGAGACAATTTTGTAAACTTGTCAAAAGCAATTTATTCATTTTCCACAATGTTTTCAAAAGCTTATATCTTGTGGGTTGTCGAAAGTGCCTATGTGTGGTAATGGCTTAAATGTCATTTAGATAGGTCCGGATTAAACAAGCATTCTGAAGTATTGCAAAACAATACCAAGTCCCCTACCGGCTTTATATATGTGTTTAGAAAAAGAAGCCCCAAAAATTTCAAAGTCCAGTTGCTGGCATCCGTATCTTCCTCAAAAATACTGGACCTGAATGAAACTCAACCTTGTTCTGTAACTTATCAATGCAGGTCTACGTACCAAATATCAGCTCAATAGCAGCAAGCATTAAGAAAAAAGGTCCGGAAAACTGTGATTTCCCAGAAATTTTCTAAGTCCAGCATCCGTATCTTCCCCAAAAATCACTGGAGCAGAACGAAACTCAAACTCGTTCTGTATCTCATCAATATGTGTTCATATACCAAAAATCAGCTCAATACATGCAAGCGTTTAGAAAAAAGTCTGGAAAACTGTAATTTCCCAGTAATTTTCTAAGTCCAGCATCCATATCTTCCTCAAAAATCACTGGACCGGAACGAAACTCAAACTTGTTCTGTAACTCACCAATGCAGGTCTACATACCAAAAATCAGCTCAATAGCTGCAAGCATTCAGAAAAAAAGTCTGGAAAACTGTGATTTCTCAGAAAAATCACTGGACCGGAACAAAACTCAAACTTGTTCTGTAACTCATCAATGCGGGTCTACATACCAACTAGATGCCGAAGGGCAACATGTCGAGCCCGCTCATTTTGAAGAAAGAAGACCATACCTATGTCTACAGCTGTCATTACAATGGCGTTGTAAAAGTGGGGACAAAATAAGTTGGAATGATGGGGATCATGGTGAGACAGTTTATTGTTCACAAAATATTACATGTCTATGTATTTATAACGAGATACCAGAATGGATTAATTTGAGTATACATATGTGACCCGTCACGCTAAAAGGGACGTTATGCTAAGTCCATAAAACCAAATTCCGAGAAATATACCAGACCAAGCAGAAGTCCATCCGATGTCGTATTTGGAAAACGAAAATATTGTAAGGTAGAGAAAACATTCTAGATTCAGAAAATACTTAGCGACACTCCGCCTTACTGAGCTTGACATTTGTGCCAAGTTAAGGAATGGCCCGGACAAGCAAAAATCAACTCATTTTTTACATTTGACCTCAAAGTTTGACCTTGACCTTTCATCTTGGAATCTGGTTCTTGCACGCGACACTCCATCTTACTGAGCTTGACATTTGTGCCAAGTTATTTCTGAATCCCTCCATCCATGGTGAAGTTATGGCCCGGACAAGCAAAAATCATCTCATTTTTGACATTTGACCTCCAAGTTTGACCTTGACCTTTGAGCTTGGAATCTGGTTTTTGCACGCGACACTCCGCCTTACTGAGCTTGACATTTGTGCCAAGTTATTTCTGAATCCCTCCATCCATGGTGAAGTTATGGCCCGGACAAGCAAAAATCATCTCATTTTTGACATTTGACCTCCAAGTTTGACCTTGACCTTTGAGCTTGGAATCTGGTTCTTGCAAGCGACACTCTGCCTTACTGAGCTTGACATTTGTGCCAAGTTATTTCTGAATCCCTCCATCCATGGTGAAGTTATGGCCCGGACAAGCAAAAATCTTCTCATTTTTGACATTTGACCTCCAAGTTTGACCTTGACCTTTGAGCTTGGAATCTGGTTCTTGCACGCGACACTCCGCCTTACTGAGCTTGACATTTGTGCCAAGTTATTTCTGAATCCCTCCATCCATGGTGAAGTTATGGCCCGGACAAGCTCCATCCGGATGGACGCACGCACTAACGCACGCACTAACGCACGCACGCACTAACGCACATACACCGAACCGCCATTGTGACAACTATGTCGAGCTCACCGCAAGCGGGCTCGACAAAAATCAGCTCAATAGCTGCCAGCATGAAGAAAAAAAGTCCGGAAAACTGTAATTTCCCAGAAATTTTCTAAGTCCAGCATCCATATCTTCCCCAAAAATCACTGGACCGGGACAAAACTCAAACTTGTTCTGTAACTCATCAATGCGGGTCTACATACCAAAATTCAGCTCAATAGCTGCCAGCATTAAGAAAAAAAGTCCGGAAAACTGTAATTTCCCAGTAATTTTCTAAGTCAAGCATCCATATCTTCCTAAAAAATCACTGGACCGAAACGTAACTTAAACTTGTTCTGTAACTCATCAATGCGGGTCTACATACCAAAAATCAGCTCAATAGCTATCCCCGTTTAGAAAAAAAGTCCGGAAAACTAATTCACCGGACTGACGGACGGACGGACGGACAGACAGAAAGACAGAGTGCAAACCTAAAGTCCCCTTCGGCTTCGCCGGTAGGGGACTAAAAATTTTGCAGCAACACAATGAAATCTATTGAAAAAGATACATGTAATCTGCAAAAAAAAACTAGATGCCGAAGGGCAACATGTCGAGCCCGCTCAAGTTTGACCTTGACCTTTGAGCTTGGAATCTGGTTCTTGCACGCGACACTCCGCCTTACTGAGCTTGACATTTGTGCCAAGTTAAGGAATGGCCCGGACAAGCAAAAATCAACTCATTTTTAGCTCCACTGGCCTTTCAGGCCAGCGAGCTATTGTCATGGCGCTGTGTCCGTCGTGCGTGCGTGCGTGCGTGCGTGCGTCCGGTCGTCAACTTTTTTCTTTAAAAATCTTCTTCTCAGAAAGTACTGGATGGATTTCAACCAAACTTCACAGGAATGATCCTAAAGTGACCCTCTTTCAGATTCCTTCAAATAATTTTGATTGAACCAGAAAGTTTGGACTTATCTGCCCTTGCATGTCAAAAATGACATTTTCACCCTAACAACTTTGACTATTGACAAATGATGACAAAACTTGTGCAGAATGTTGGTGACTGTTAGATCTTGATAGTGTTTATATTTCAGCTTGATCCAAATTTTACTTCCTGAGTTATGTGCTCATTTGTATGGATAATGATATGAAGCTAATGCTAAAAAATGAGTAAAGTGTGAAATGAGTGAAAAGGTTAAAGGTTAGTGAGGGTCACTCTTGGTTAGTGAGGCAGGGTCACTAGTTAGTGGTGTACTTGGAAGGGAGAGTGTCTCTAAAGGTTGTTGGTCACAGTGCAGGCAAAATTTGTTTGAAGATATTTGTGTCAATATTAAGCAAATGTGATATAAGTTGAAATAGCTATAGATGAAATGAAAAACACACATGGGACATGAACACATCTTTGTGAAAAGTTTTTGATTGTTCATTGAAAGATTTTATGTATGATTAAGCTGTGTTGTTGTAAGTTGGTAGATTCTATACTTTTCTTCTTTGCATGCACAGTGTGGTTTCTTCACAGACATACTTTTAACTCTTTCCCAAAGACCTAGTTTTGATGCCCCCTTTAGAAAACACTTTGAAAAATTTGAGTCAAAAGAAGAAATTGCTGATAATCAGCATTTTCTCCCTTTTACTCAATGTTTTCTCATCTACATTGTACAATTTACTTAACCCTTTCCCAAACAGAGAAATTTTATGATGGGTCAGTTTGAAAGCTGTTGCAAAAGACAAAAGGTATGTTGCTAAAAAAATGAATTGTGTACAAAATAGCTAAAAACATGAGGCAAAAAGAAAAAGTGCTGATTATCAGCACTTTCTCCTTTTACCTTAATGTTTTCCAAAACCTAATCTTTTAAAAACAGGTCTTGTTTGGGAAAGGGTTAAGCCACACAATTTTTTTGAAGGTGGTACACAATAAGAAAGGTGCTGCACTTGTTGATACAGATAAAACTTATGTATCAAAAAGCACAGAAATTTTTTAGGCAAAAAAAGGTATTCGAGAGCGTAGTGCAAAACTATTGTAACTACGTTTTTTAAAATTTTATAGGAGAGGGAAAAAAACAAAAAACTTTCTCAACAATTTCCTAAATGGCAAAAAATTAGATTCAAAACGCTGCTCCTGAAGACAAATTGAATTTGAAGACTAGGTTTGTTTATGATATCATCAAGAAAATATTGAGGTCAAAGGACAAACTGCTGATCATCAGCATTTTCTCCTGTTGCCTCAATGTTCTTTTAAGCCTACTCTATCAGGAAGGTCAAAAGCAGGTCTTGTTTGGGAAAGGGTTAAAGTAAGGGAACTTTACCCATTACCTCACAGCACTAGTTAGCCCTTTCCCAAACAAGACCTTTTTGACTCCTAACAAGTTAAAAATCTTTGGAAAACATCCTGGAAATTGAAGAAATTGCTTGTGACAAGCGATTTCTTCATTTCCCACGATGTTTTCTACCCAAAAAGTTGTGAAATTTTTAAATCTAATTACATTGAAATTGTCGTCTGCAACTTCTTTCAAGTTGGACAAGCCTTTTTTTGTTGCGTAATGGGTAAAGTTAAAGAGATTAAATACTCTTTGAATTTTGAATATCTTTTTAATTATACAGATTCAAATCCCAGTATTAGAACGCATGATGTATTCCTCCCTAAAGATTCAGAAAATACAAAATTTTAAATTTCTGAAAAATTTGTAGGTACAATAGTTTTGCGCTGATTCCTCTAAATACTGGTTATCAGCATTTTTTTTTGTCTCAATGTTTTAGGGACATCAAAAGCTGGCCTTGTTTGGGAAAGAGCTTTATTGCTCAAAATTATAAAGTAAAACTGTTATCAGTAACAAAAAGCTCAATAGATATCAAAATTGGTAAGTTGCATGAAAAATAATAAAAAGATCAGCCTCAAAATTATAGATTCAATTAAGTTGGAGCTGTTAACAAAATGACTGATGTCAAAACAAGAGATTCTGAGTGTAATTATGTTGAAAGTATTAAGTGGAAAGGAGAAATTGCTTAACTTTTTCTTCTTTTCTTTCAATGTTTTCATTAAGTGTTTTAATGTTGACGTCAAAACCATTTCAAAAATTTATTTAATTTATTTGATTCATCTATAATGGTCTTCATCTTGTTTGGAATTGGATTTAAGACACACATGAAGTGTAAAAAAGAACTGAACAGATTAAAGGGTTATAGTTGTAAATTCCCTCTACTGGGAATCACACCAAATACCAGCAATTGGGGGGAGAAATCTTACATAATGTTATGTAATACAACTACTGCCATCTTCTGCAGGTGTCAGCTGTGGCCTTTAGTTTTGACCAGTGTAATTTTCATGACCTTCAGTGGAAACATGTTATTCTTTTATTGGATTTAATATTAAAAGAAATTCAGGCCTGTGGAGCGACTCAAGACCTTCAGGTCTTTCTAGTTTACATTTGACCTCAAAGTTTGACCTTGACCTTTCATCTTGGAATCTGGTTCTTGCACGCGACACTCCATCTTACTGAGCTTGACATTTGTGCCAAGTTATTTCTGAATCCCTCCATCCATGGTGAAGTTATGGCCCGGACAAGCAAAAATCATCTCATTTTTGACATTTGACCTCCAAGTTTGACCTTGACCTTTGAGCTTGGAATCTGGTTTTTGCACGCGACACTCCGCCTTACTGAGCTTGACATTTGTGCCAAGTTATTTCTGAATCCCTCCATCCATGGTGAAGTTATGGCCCGGACAAGCAAAAATCATCTCATTTTTGACATTTGACCTCCAAGTTTGACCTTGACCTTTGAGCTTGGAATCTGGTTCTTGCACGCGACACTCTGCCTTACTGAGCTTGACATTTGTGCCAAGTTATTTCTGAATCCCTCCATCCATGGTGAAGTTATGGCCCGGACAAGCAAAAATCATCTCATTTTTGACATTTGACCTCCAAGTTTGACCTTGACCTTTGAGCTTGGAATCTGGTTCTTGCACGCGACACTCTGCCTTACTGAGCTTGACATTTGTGCCAAGTTATTTCTGAATCCCTCCATCCATGGTGAAGTTATGGCCCGGACAAGCAAAAATCTTCTCATTTTTGACATTTGACCTCCAAGTTTGACCTTGACCTTTGAGCTTGGAATCTGGTTCTTGCACGCGACACTCCATCTTACTGAGCTTGACATTTGTGCCAAGTTATTTCTGAATCCCTCCATCCATGGTGAAGTTATGGCCCGGACAAGCTCCATCCGGACGGACGCACGCACGCACTAACGCACTAACGCACATACACCGAACCGCCATTGTGACAACTATGTCGAGCTCACCGCAAGCGGGCTCGACAAAAATTAAAATAGATCATCAATTTGATGATGATATCGGCGTTTTCTTTCCTGTACAAGGCTTTCCTAAACCCTGTCCCAAACAAAACCTAATTTTGACTTCTTTTTAACAAACAGAACACTCAGGAAAACATTGAGGTAAAAGATGAAAATGCTGATAACCTACATTTTCTCCTCTCGTCTTAATAGTTTCTTGGCTAAGTTAACACAAATTCTAGATCTATATCCATGTGAATTTTGTCTTCTTCTACAGCTTTCATACGGTCTGAACTATGGCCAAACAAGACTATAGGCCATAGCGCAATTTGTAGTGCATCTGCCTCTCATTCTAGAGGTCCGTGGTTCGATCCCTGGCCATGGCAAATATCCTTTCTGACAAAAATGTTGCCCACCACAATGTCTCAAGTTAATTAAATTCTAAAAATCTGTCTATTTTGGGATAGAAAACATTGTGGAAAATGAAGAAATTGCTTATACCAAGCAATTTCTTCATTTTCCACAATGTTTTCCCAAGCCTTTTCTAGAAGGGACATCAAAACCAGGTCTTGTTTGGGAAAGGTATATGAAAGTGTTTGAGAACACACATTTAATAAACAACGGAGTCTTGTATATAATATATTATGGAGTTTTATTCTATTTACAAGATGACAAATAACCAATGAGATAACAATTCACACACAAATGATGAATTCTGTTTGACTGATCGGATGTCTGGATTTATGATTGGAACATACAACCTCGCATCTATACTGTTTGGTCCTGAAAAAGATTAGGTAAAGGGATAGTTATATTATACATTGGATTTATCCATTTCCCAAACATTGATTGATTGGGGAACACCTCTTTCAACAGTATGGTCATATCATGGTGGCTGAAGCTCCTAACCATGGATTCCTGTCAATTCTCATATCTACCACAAAATTGTCGAGCCTCCAGCTACTCGCCCACAAAGGTAAACAAGAGGACCATGATGGTCCTATATCGCTCACCTGAACCAAAATTATATAAGCAAAACTTTTCTTCAATTCAAAAAATATTTATGACTTTAAGACTGAAAACGAACTTATGGTCAATAACATATTGAAAATCAAACTCATCCAAGATTTCATCGTGTCCAACATTGTGTCCAAGATTTGTCTTGTTTGATAAATAATTGTAGATTCTGGAGTATAAACAAGGTCAAAAACGGAAAACAGTGATCTTGTCAATTCAAGAGCACATAACTCTCGACTTTCTAGTCAGATCAGGCTGAATATCAAACTCATCCGAGATCTTATGATATCCAACATTGTGTCCAAGATTTGTTTTGATTGGTCAATAATTGTAGATTCTAGAATGTAAACAAGGTCTAAGGCAGCCGAAAACGGCAATTTGATCAAATTCAAGGGCACATAACTCTCCACTTTTTTATCAGATCGGACTGAAAATCAAACTTATCCAAGATCTTATGGTCTCAAACATTTTGTTCAAGTTTTGTCTTAATTGATAAATAATAGTAGATTATAGAGTGTAAACAATGTCAAAAACAGCCAAAATCGGCAATTTTATCAAATTCAAGGGCACATAACTCTCATCTTTCTGGTCAGATCAGACTGAAAATCAAACTCATTTGAGATCTTATGGTCTCCAGCCTTGTGTCCAAGATTTGTCTTGATTGGTCAAGAATTGTAGATTCTAGAGCGTAAATAAGGTAGAAAACAGTCAAAAACGGCAATTTTGTCAAATTCAAGGGCTCATAACTCTCAACTTTCTGATCAGATAAGACTGAAAATCAAACTCATCCGAGATCTTATGATCCCCAATAGTGTGTCCAAGTTTTGGATTGATTCATCAATAATTGTAGATTCTAGAGTGTAAACATCGTCGAAAACAGTCAAAAATGACAATTTTGTCAAATTCAAGGGCAAGTAACTCTCGACTTTCTGATCAGATCAGACTGAAAATCATACTCATCCGAGATATCATGGTCCCAAACATTGTGTCAAAGTTTTGTCTTGATTGATGAATAATTGTAGATTCTAGAGTGTAAACAAGGTCAAAATCAGTCGAAAATGGCAATTTTGTCAAATTAAAGGGCACATAACTCACGTCTTTCTGGTCAGATCAGACTGAAAATCGAACTCATCCGAGATCTTATAGTCTGCAATGTTATGTCCAAGATTTGTCTTGATTGATCAATAATTGTAGATGCTAGAGTGTAAACAATGTCAAAACTAAGTATTTTTCGCATTCAAGGGCAGATAACTCCTGACTTTCTAGTTCGATCTGACCCATAATTGAACTCATCCGAGATCTTATGGCCATACATGTTTTGACCATGTTTGGTCAAGATTGGCTTATATTTGTAGATGCTAGAGTGTAAACACGAAATTGTGGACGGACGGACGGACGGACAGACGGACAGACGGACAGACAGACAGACGGACGACGGACAAAAAGTGACCACAATAGCTCACCTTGAGCACTTCGTGCTCAGGTGAGCTAATGATTATCAAACCATTGGTGGGAGACAATTTTGATTTCACAAAGATAACTTATGGTCGTCCAAAGTTAAAGGTTTTGCAGACCACAAAAATAATGTTATGAAAGACAACGCTGTCAAAATGAGATGTTGTTATGGAAAGGATGAAACTCAATCTATGAAGGTTACAAAGTTATTTAACCCTTTCCCAAACAAGGCCTGGTTTTGACGTCCCTAATAGAAAAGGCTTGGTAAAACATTGAAACAAAAGAAGAAACTGCTGATAACCAGCAGTTTCTCCTTTTGTCTCAATATTTTCTGTGCCATATTTTACACAGATCTTATCTTTGACAACATCCATTTTGTCATTTGTGGCAGTTTTTGAAGTGGATCACCTTAAAATTTTGCCGTTTGGGATAGGGTTAAGATAATCATCAGAATATACAAGTGACAACAGAAATTTGGCTTACAGCAAGGCAAACTCCACACAGCGACAATGCCTTACCTTATCACTGCCGGCATATAAATAACATGACCATGGTATAGTCATGTGATATCCCAAAGATGACGGAAATTTTAATGATGTGACGTTAAAAAATATTTTAAACTAATCATATTTCTTATTCAGATTCATATCCGACATCTCATATTCTAAGAATATTATTCTCAAAACTTTACTAAAACTGATTAAAAGCTGTGCCTGCAGAGATCTATCCCAATTCAATTCAGGGTAGGTAACTGCGTAGGAGATTGACATCATGGCACCTGTTAAGGTGAGCATGAAAATAAACAAGACAAGACCCTGCTTTGACTTACCTTGTAAATGCTATACATAGATGCCAACCCAAAGTAGTAGAAATAACACTCCAAAACCCATAAATATAGATGCGACTAAAGATACTAAAAGCTCCTTGAATATATCTCTGGTGAATTTATTTGATGTAACTTCATAACTGTGATAAGGTTAAGGATCAATATTTTGTATTAAATGCCATTTCTTTCTTTACTGGACTCAGTTCATACAATTATAGTACCCTAAATAAAACATTTAATTTGAAATTAATCGGAGCAGCATGTATTATATGTAGCATGGTAAATAAATGTACAAGTGAAAAGGACTCATTATCACAAGTTGATGAAATATATTCAGGCCCCTAGGAAGCAATTTCATATTGGGATGGCTGAAGCCCCTGTATATGAATATGGGGGGTGCGGGGGGTTAAATTGAATTTTCCCTAAATTTTCAGTGTACAATAAGGCAAATTCTGCATTTTTGGCCAACTTTGTGGGCTTAAGACCCCCCCCCCCCCCCCCTGTTCCTTTGGGCCTGATATTGATTGAATTAAGTTTTACACTTCACTCATCAGCTAAGGCCATATCGAATCAGGACCTCCGTTAAAAGTCGACTCGATCTCATCAGACATCTGAAACACTGGTGAGAGAAAGGGGGGTCGAACCAGTAACTCCTGTGATACAAGTCCAGCAGGTCACCACTGCACAAAAAATGTCCCTTATCAAATTGATGAAGTATATTTTAGAACAATGACAAAATGTATTGCCTTCAATTGATGTCCGCTTTGTCTTGCGTTCAATGAATGACAAATTACCCGGCTGCTCAGATGTTTGATGGAGTAGTGACATGCTAGACAAAGGAACAGCTTGATGCTCTGTCACTCAATTTCGGTTACTACAGATGACGCCTTAAAATACACAAAGCATTTGGTATCTAATAATGGATGGAACACCTTAATCAAAATGACAGGATCAAAACTTGTATCAGTCCAAATTAAAAGATGTTGAAGATGAAAAAACAGTGTTTGTGTGTCTATTCACTTCATTGGCAAAACTAAAGGATACACAAAGAACCAAGCCATAAAGAAGATGCCTATTCCCAGGAGAACAACTGTCAGGTGGGGGAATACTGCTGGGTTGATTGGGCTGACATAGCGCGTCATCTGCTCCACTGACATCGTCTGCGAATAGAACAATGTTAGACCATGTCATGATGTATAAAATTTGTAAAAAATAAAAAAGATGTGTTTGTGAAATATTAGTGTCCCCGAAAATGATATAAATGTTTTAAGTTTTCACAATAAGATTTTGGAATGACATTCAGACTAAATTACAGACAGACATTACTGCCGCGAATCCAGGATTCCTGTGAGGGGGGTTCGAATATACAGATAAGGGGGGTTTGTTTTCCTAGTTTTGCTCAATTTTGACTGAATTTCTGCATGAAAATGAAAGAATCAGGCTGCAGAGGGGGGTTCGTTTGAACCCCCCCGAACCCCCCCTGGATCCGCCACTGCATTAGTAAAACAATATGCCCCCGATCTTTTAATGTGGGGTAAAAATGGAAATAACCCTGGAAATGCAGTTTCATGTGACAAAAGCAAAGCAACACGTGTGACAAGAACGGAACAGCTGTTACTTAAATCGATTCAATAAAATACTTAAATGTGGCTTAAAAACGGGTATTGTCAGTAAGAATTAATACAGATTTCAGCTTCCAGTGGAAAATTTGCAGACCGGTTTTCATTCCGGAAGTCGACGTGGCTGCAGAGTTGTGCATTTTTGTCGGTTTCCAGTCGTTTTAAGCAAAATCATTGCATGACTCCTGCTATATCAAGTGGATATGTGACTGATCTATCTTCTGCAATAGCATTTAATTTGAAATATACTGTAAGGAAAGCTAATTTCTTACAAACGCCGGTCACTTACCATGTTTGCGATTTGATAGGAAGTTGTTGTTCTGCAATGCGCATGCGTAATTGGTTGGGTTGCTTTATTTCAATATTTGGAGGATTCCTCTTTTAATCGAACAAATTCATTAACACCCTTTTTTCTCGAACCTTTTTGATGCAATAATGAGCATTTGCAGTATTTAGCCGAAAATATTGACCCAATAGCTAATTGTTTGGGAAATTTTGTACTTTTATATTTCAAGTTTTAATACGGTTCACGTATTATTGTATATAAATAGAGAGTTAGCACGCGCCAATATTCAATATTGGATTATCAGACCCTGACTTAATCACTTCCAATAGGTTTAATACGAGTGAAAGATGATATATCTATAAATATGTATTACATTAAATTCTAAAAGTACTTTGGTGGAATTTAAAGTTAAATTTCGACATAGAGGTTATATTTTCAGTGTATTCTGTATCATTCACTTGGATAAAGAAAGTAGTTATTAAAGTGGAATAAATGTGTTGATAGGCAGAGGATATGTTGAGCCAGCTGAGCAGGGGATACGGCTCTTGGGTAGCTGGATACGTAGACCCAACTTATGGCGAGAAAAAGGTAAACCTTGTTCAACATATTCAACCCATTTGCACACGGCAAAACTTTAGGATCTTTCTATAGACCTAGCTATGACAAAATGTTATACATTGATAAGCATATGTTATGTTTGGCGATAAATAATTGTTGCACATAAAAATATGGACGGAAGGCGAGAATATTTTGATCGTCGGCAATTTGTTTTTCCTCTTACTGTTTTTCAAGCATTTTCTCTCGTGGTCGTCAAAACCAAGCAGATAGTCTACTGTTTGAGAAACAAATATATTAGATGTACCAGCCGACATATTTACCGATCAATCCAAATTCAAAGTTGATAGCGACTGGCTATTTCAACAGAATTTGAATAAAAGAAATGCAAGAAACATTTTGAAGGAAACACTAATATGTTGCTCGCCAAGCATTTGCTTTCTTCAATTATTGACTATGAGCTGCCATAAGCAATTTCTTCGTATTTCACCATGTTTTACAGGAAAAATATCTTCTAAGGCGTCAAAGGGGATCATTATTGTGCGAACGGGTTAAGCAATTCATTAAAAGCTACCATTTTCGTAAGAAATTTTCAAAACTCGCTATAAATATTGTGTGGTAAAGAGTCAAGTTACAGTTAATAGTCTGGTCTGAATTTATTGTTTTGTTTCATGTCGAAGGCAGTCATTTTCTGTTGATAACTATTCCAAAATTTGAATTGTTTCCGAAATACAAATGAGTTGATTTCACAAATATATACTCATTTTGTACATAAACAATCTGAAACTTCATTTGAATGGTCAATTACTGACTTCATGTTAACTTGTTAAGTAATAAAAATGATTAGGCTAGGATTAAATATGAAAATTGTCATTTGTTTTGGTTGTGCAAAATTTCTCCGAGTTAACCATAGCCTATACTGCTAACAAGGAATGAACTATTTTGTTGAAAGGAATACCAAAAGCCTATACCAG